>OY744534.1:83836849-83894349 GCA_963556195.1 Sepiola atlantica | reverse complement strand
ATAGATATATAGAGAGATAGATATATATATATATATAGAGAGAGAGATAGATATATAGAGAGATAGATATATAGAGAGATAGATATATAGAGAGATAGATATATATATAGAGAGAGAGAGATAGATATATAGAGAGATAGATATATATATATAGAGAGAGATAGATATATATATATAGAGAGAGAGATAGATATATAGAGAGATAGATATATATAGAGAGGGAGAGAGAGATATAGATATAGAGAGAGATATAGATATAGAGAGAGATATAGATATAGATATAGAGATATAGATATAGATATAGAGATGGAGAGAGAGATATAGAGAGGGAGAGAGAGATATAGATATAGAGATATAGAGAGAAATATAGAGATATAGATATAAAGATAGAGATATAGATATATAGATATAGAGAGAGATATAGATATAGAGATATAGATATATGCTTACAAATAGATTTCGCTACATTGGTCGCTCAACGTGCGTTGTCCCTGCCCGGGACACAGCTAACTCTACCAAGTTACGTTTTTCATTCTGACTTTCTTCCTAACCAACCACATAAAAATACGTCAATAGATTGTGCTCCGATAGACTGGCTGCTCCAGTGCCCTCCTCGACGTTAATACACTAGACCAACTCGACAGTCAGCTAAATCTCATCCATTCACTGCGGAGATCCCCAAATGCCGGAGAGCCTTCTACTTCAATAGCTTCTTTCCTCGTCCTGCCGGCCTATGGAACTCCCTCCCTGCTCCCTGTTTCCACGACTGTACCGACATGCAGAAGTTTAAAACTAATGTAAACAGACATCTCGCTGCACAGCTCCCAGCAAAGGATGTCCCCCAAAACCTACACCCTAATTCTTAGTAGCCGCTTTACGTCTACGTGGCAGCCTGCCTTGTTTGGGGTGAAATATCTTTCAAAAAAAAAAAAAAATTTAATTAAAAAAAATAAACACTTATTACAATAAAATTAGTTTGCTAAAGTCAGTTTATTTAGCTTATTTCATCATTTTGAATCATTATTCAAATTAAGAACCGACACAAAATAAATTATGGCAGTTTGTTTTTTGTTTTTTTTACTTATGAAATTATTTTAATCGTAAAAATTAGGAAATTGATTAGAAATCGAACAAAGTCCAGGGAATGATAGATTCATGCCTTTTCCAAAATTATCAGCATTTGTATTTTCATGTTAATATTACACTATCTCTACGCCCTCCTCCCTCCCATATCCAATGATCAAATTAATAGTTTAATGAGAAATGGGTATAACAACCAAGTGTCTCTCCTTGTTAGCTTAACTCTTTTTTAGAGAGTTACACATTATCACTTTACTCCAACACACTCACCGCCGTGGGGAGGGAGAAGAAATCCTTTGAAAAATTAATTTTTATATCTCTTGTTTGAACTAACTGATGATTTAATATATATATATATATATATATATATATATATATATATATATATATATATAGGCAGTGCCAGTAGCACTAATGCTGCTGGTAATGTCTTGGGCTTCGTAGATCCCAGGATGCGTGGATCTTCAGGGCCTATGGATTCCATCAAGCCTTGCCAAAGACAGGAGTGGAGAGGAAGACTTAGATTTCGAGACTAGACAATCAGGCCCCACCCTCATCAGAGGATTAATTGTGGCCTGATTCAACAAATAAACCGGTTAATGATGAAAAATGAATGAATGACACACACTTCAACTTCATTCTCGGTCCACGGAAGTATTTTTAAATGGTCCGAATTCTCAAAATTACTTCCGAATAAGTGCGTTCCACCTAAGATTGAACTAAACATCTTTCTATTCAATTTACTTCATTCTTAACTTTTTCAATGCTGCTTTCACGAAAACCCTTCTTTTCCATCTGTAAATCTCCTTTCATTGGACACCTCATCAACGGACATTTACCAACTGGACAGACCCCATATTTTTTTACACGCACTTTCTCACTCTCCATTACTTAATATCTTTTCAAATTTTGAATTTTGGCTTTTCCACTGCCAACTTATCTATCTATGTAATTCCTCTGATGATAAGATTTTAATCTTTGAAAAGCCTTGGCTTAAGGAAAGAATAATAAACATGTTTTTACCGAGTACACTTTGCATTGAACAATCGAAGTTGAAAATTTGTCATTCGCACATGCTTATCCCTCTTCTTTCATCTATCTTTATATGTATGTGTATATATATATACATATATATATATGATAATTTTATTTACACAGACATGTACAAAATCTGCGACACTGGCATGTCGATGTTATCGATCAACAGTTACTATAAACTGAGATCTCATCAGGCTCTCTCCAAATATGATCTGAGGTAAAGATCGGATTCTAACTCTGCCTGATGAGATCTCAGTTTATAGTAACTGTTGATCGATAACATCGACATGCCAGTGTCGCAGATTTTGTACATGTCTGTGTAAATAAAATTATCATATATAAAGCTCTATTTTGATATTGAGCACTTTTTATAAACCCGGTTAAAATTCTCTGGATTACCACCCTGTGGATATTTTTCACCTGGATTATTACCATTATTACATATATATATATATATATATATATATATATATGCCTCTTTTAAAGCCCTCGTTAGTAAAAGGATATAAAAAGAATGAAGCCTTTAAATCTGCTCCGATATTTGTAAATGTAAGACTGTAGATAATCTTATCTTTCCGACGCATCCAGATGGTGTGGATATGATCTTGTAGACTCGACGACTTTGAACCTCTCGTGCTTATCTGTGAACGGAACAGGTGAAAGAAGAGGTGATTGGCCGCCCACAGCTTGTAAGGTTACATAACCCCGACCATTTAAGCAAACACATCAACATTTGGGCCTCATCTGATGAGTGAAAAAAGATTTGGATGGGAAAGCGTCTGCTTTATGCCAAACACTCAGATAGCATCTCAAGGGCCGAACAGATGTGGGTTTAAAAAAAAAGGGGGGGGGGGTTAGAAAGATAAGACATTTTAGTTAACAAAGAGTTAGTAGAAATTCAGTTTTTATCAATAGGGGTGGGATGTAATGGGTGAAAATAGGGGTGGGATGTAATGGGTGAAAATTTCATTAGGGGTGGGACGTAATGGGTGAAAATTTCATTAGGGGTGGGACGTAATGGGTGAAAATTTCATTAGGGGTGGGACGTAATGGGTGAAAATTTCATTAGGGGTGGGACGTAATGGGTGAAAATTTCATTAGGGGTGGGACGTAATGGGTGAAAATTTCATTAGGGGTGGGACGTAATGGGTGAAAATTTCATTGGGGTGGGACGTAATGGGTGAAAATTTCATTAGGGGTGGGACGTAATGGGTTAAAATTTCATTAGGGGTGGGACGTAATGGGTGAAAATTTCATTAGGGGTGGGACGTAATGGGTGAAAATTTCATTAGGGGTGGGACGTAATGGGTGAAAATTTCATTAGGGGTGGGACGTAATGGGTGAAAATTTCATTAGGGGTGGGACGTAATGGGTGAAAATTTCATTAGGGGTGGGACATAATGGGTTAAAATTTCAGATTCATGAGAGTAGTATTTTTTTCTGTTCATTTATACATAAATAACGCTAAACAATCAAACATCTTGAAAATTTTGCAAAATTCAGAAGGTGCAGGCCAAAAATAGCCGTTAGGGCTCCACAGGACTCAAAATCCATCATTTTTCTGTGAAAAAGTGGTTTCATGCGACATTGCAGGTCCTAAAACATCCTCAAAAGCTATAGAAGGATATAGATGGTTAAATCTGATATAGTACTTTAATTTAGGACCATTTTCAGGCTGTGAAAAGGTTTTTATGAATGTAAAATAGCCAAAATCTAGTGGCCTGCACCTTCTGAATTTTGCAAAATTTTCAAAATGTTTGATTGTTTAGTGTTATGTATAAATGAACACAAAAAAATACTGCTCGCATGAATCTGAAATTTTCACCCATTACGTCCCACCCCTATTATCAAGATCAGTGACGTGCAGAGGTCTGTGATGCCCGGGGACAACTCCTTTATTGTATACCCCAAAGACTCAAGTATAAGTCCTAGTGGTGATAAGTATTATGAGAAAGGGAGATAGTTTGAATATGGTTGGATGTCTGGGATCACCGCCTCGTCCCCTGCAGCTATGCATGACACTGATCAAGGCCATACCTATAACAGGCCGAGAGATCTAACATTTGGGATCTTTTACTTCCAGTCTGTCAGCAGATATATTTTTAGTAGCTACATAATCAGTGCTCTAAAAAATTTCATTTTGAAACTGAATTGTAACTGAACAAATTTATTTTGTATTATCATGAATTACATTTATCATGAATTACATTTTGACTTTTTACAGTATACTCACAAACCTACATCACAAATTACATTTGAATTATAGAGTACAGGACCTCAGCTGAAATAAATTTGATGGGTTAGAATCCCGTTTCAGAATGAAATTTTCTTGAAGTAATAAGAATTGAGTGTTAGCAGCTAAAAAGTATTTATTGACTGACTGAAAATCGTGTCTCCAGTAAAAGACTCCAAATGTTAGATATCTCGGCCTGTTATAGGTATGGCCTTGATGTATAGCTAATGTAGCTATAATTTTTTGTTAGAAAAAAAAAAATGAATACTGAGTTCATATCGTAAAGCAACAAAAAAAACAAAAAAACCTGACTGCATCCCAAAGGAAAGGTATACATACAACTTGGCATTGAAGGCCGCTTATGTCATTTCACTAAAACAAAATTCGAAGTAGGTTTTCAAAATTAAGGCATTTAAGTTTTAAGAAATAAATAGTTTAAACTTTCTTTTAAACAAATGTAAATGTATATTATCGTGAAGTTGTGAAAGTTATAGAAATGTAGAATTTTATTTTACTGTATTTGGCCTCAATACAATCTATGTAATACTAACATTCTTTTTTTTTTTTTTGGTGTGGTTGCAGATAAAATGGCGATAATTTTCCACTAAAATGGGTAAATTAGCAATACAATAGCATTTGATGGCATCAAATTCTAATTAAACAGGCATGAACTAGGTTAAAATTGGACAAATATGAGGGAAATCAATGAAATAATGACTAAAATTGATTCAAATACAGCCAAATTACCATGTTATATACAATAAAACTATATAATAAATTCTATGTATATTCTGGACTAGCCATGACTAATAGAATTTCCAGAAAATGGTTATGTTTACCGTTTTTGTACAAAAAAGTGATTAGAATTTTCTCAGATTTTGGCTGTTAAGATGAAAAAAAAAAGTGGTCTTAATGATTAGCAATCTTCATGAAACTAATGGTATATCTCCTCCAACCATTAAGGAAGACATCCTATTAATTTGGTGGTAAAAGAAGGTGTCTTTTTTTTTTCAAGACTTGTTATTTTTTTTAAGAGCCGGAAAATTAAGAGGTCGGGTAGAAGTAAGTGCTGACTAAAGTTGACTGAAGCACTTTGGGGCTGGTTTAAATGGCTCGATAGCCGTGGCTACTGTGAGCGCTGGAGGAGAGTCCAGGCTGCGAGAAGTCAGTAGTGGCTACTACTTTTCCTTATCAACCCATCATATCAACCCAAAATTTCGATGTACTTGCATGACATTTCTCTTCAAATTATCATCCTGAGGAAGTCTTACAATAAAGACGAAACGTTGATGAATATATAAAAAATATCTCTTGGTTTTTTCCTTTTTCATTTCCCATATATATATATATATATATATATATAATCGATTGGTTCGGTTGATTTTACTTCCTATTTCCTATCATATATATATATATATATCGAGAGAGAGAGAGAGAGTATAGAGGGGATATAAAGGAAAGAGTAAAAGATAAAAGTATAAAAATAACTAGAAACAAACAATTCCCCCACCCCCACCCGATAAAAAAAATCTTGTACTTTTTATGTAACCAACTTTTAAGACTTCCATGATTAGCAAACAATTTCGTGTTTGTTGAACATAATTAAATCATTATCTTCTAATTATTGCGGATAATTACAATTGTCGTAATTGCCCGTTCTCCAATTGTCTGCAGCTTCATTCTTGTCATTTCATTCCTGGCATCAAATTAGTTTACAGTTATTCAATATCTTTTTGGTCATCACGTCAATGATGGGAGGCTCTAAAAATGGGGTCCCATTCAAAATCTAGGCCCTTACACGGCGGCTTTTCAAAGTTTCAGATTTCTTCTATGTCATATTAACACATAACTCTTATCTGGTACATCTTGAGTATGTGTTGCTTGTACCAACCGAGGATACGTCCTTGACAATCGGTCCGACAGTGGCTTTGTTGCTGTCAGGCTGAGGAGGTTCACCCTCCCAGGCTTTACTTTGAAAAGGGGTTAGCTTATTACTAATCACCTCCATCTCCGTCTAACGGTATATGCCGACGGGGCTGCGCGAGCATTTTTTGTAGGCCAGAATTCACTTCATCACCTGACCTTGCCTCTAACCTCCTGCAGAGGAGATATATAAACATATTATAACATTAGCAAGCAGGTTTGCGGAATTGTAAATTTTGGAACGAGTCGAAGTCAGACTCGTAAAAATGTTAGGGGTCAGAGTCAGACTTTTTTAATCCGAATCCGATTATTACTGAATCTTGGAAGACTTTAGAATAAAACGTCAGTAGGTTATTTTGGAATCCTAGGAGTTAGTTAGACTTTATACCTTCCGACCCTGCAACCCAGTTAGCAGGCACATCCAGCATTGCCCGGGAATGACTGAGAACTCCTGCTACAGCTCTGAACCTCATATTACCTTTTTTTATTCTGTTTTCTTTTTAATTTCTTTAATTTTCAATTCATGAATCAAGTAAAGTGACAAATATGGATGTTGGACGCGAACACATACCTTTTAGATATTATTTTTAAACCTTCAATTTGCAAGCCTTAAAAAAAATATATAGTAAAACATTATCTTTGTTGTTTATGGATATCTGGCGCGAACACAGACGACACAATATTATTGTAAATTATACTACAAGTGCAACACTGATTTTCTGGTACCTTTGGTTTCAGATCCTTTTGATGGATTAACCGTTTTGCCAGACCATCCGATTTCTCCTTGATAATTATAGTTCATCAACACACCCCTAACCGACTAATTATACATCCACCAGGTATCTCAACCACCAGAGATTGCTAGAAATTTAAACAAGCATTCAACTTTTTCTCTGATGGAAATAAACCCTAACCCAATTTTTTCTCTGATAAAAATAGACCCTAAACCAACCCCAACTTCTTCTTTGATAAAAGTAGACCCTAACCCTAACCCAACTTCTTCTCTGATAAAAATAGACCCTAACCCTAACCCAACTTCTTCTCTGATAAAAATAGACCCTAACCCTAACCCAACTTCTTCTCTGATAAAAATTGACCCTAACCCAACTTCTTCTCTGATAAAAATAGACCCTAACCCTAACCCAACTTCTTCTCTGATAAAAATAGACCCTAACCCTAACCCAACTTCTTCTCTGATAAAAATAGACCCTAACCACACTTCTTCTCTGATAAAAATAAACCCTAACCCTAACCCAAATTCTTTGATAGAAATAGACCCGAAACCAAACCCAACTTCTTCTTTGATAAAAATAGACCCTAACCCAACTTCTTCTTTGATAGAAATAGACCCTAACCCTAACCCAACTTCTTCTCTGATAAAAATAGACCCTAAACCAAACCCAACTTCTTCTTTAAAAAATAGACCCTAACCCTAACCCAACTTCTTCTTTAAAAAATAGACCCTAACCCTAACCCAAATTCTCTGATAGAAATAGACCCTAAACCAAACCCAACTTCTTCTTTGATAAAAATAGACCCTAACCCTAACCCAACTTCTTCTTTGATAAAAATAGACTCTAACCCTAACCCAACTTCTTCTCTGATAGAAATAGACCCTAAACCAACCCCAACTTCTTCTTTGATAAAAGTAGACCCTAAACCAACCCCAACTTCTTCTTTGATAAAAATAGACCCTAACCCTAACCCAACTTCTTCTTTGATAGAAATAGACCCTAAACATACCCCAACTTCTTCTTTGATAAAAGTAGACCCTAACCCTAACCCAACTTCTTCTCTGATAAAAATAGACCCTAACCCTAACCCAACTTCTTCTTTGATAGAAATAGACCCTAACCCTTACCCAACTTCTTCTTTGATAGAAATAGACCCTAACCCTAACCCAACTTCTTCTTTGATAGAAATAGACCCTAACCCTAACCCAACTTCTTCTTTGATAGAAATAGACCCTAACCCTAACCCAACTTCTTCTTTGATAGAAATAGACCCTAACTCTAACCCCAACTTCTTCTCTGATAGAAATAGACCCTAAACCAACCCCAACTTCTTCTTTGATAAAAATAGACCCTAACCCTAACCCAACTTCTTCTCTGATAGAAATAGACCCTAAACCAACCCCAACTTCTTCTTTGATAAAAATAGACCCTAACCCTAACCCAACTTCTTCTCTGATAAAAATTGACCCTAACCCTAACCCAACTTCTTCTTTGATAAAAATAGACTCTAAACCAACCCCAACTTCTTCTTTAAAAAATAGACCCTAACCCTAACCCAACTTCTTCTCTGATAGAAATAGACCCTAAACAAAACCCAACTTCTTCTTTGATAAAAATAGACCCTAACCCTAACCCAACTTCTTCTTTGATAAAAGTAGACCCTAACCCTAACCCAACTTCTTCTTTAAAAAATAGACCCTAACCCTAACCCAACTTCTTCTCTGATAGAAATAGACCCTAAACCAACCCCAACTTCTTCTTTGATAAAAGTAGACCCTAACCCTAACCCAACTTCTTCTCTGATAAAAATAGACCCTAACTCTAACCCAACTTCTTTGATAGAAATAGACCCTAACCCTAACCCAACTTCTTCTTTGATAGAAATAGACCCTAACCCTAACCCAACTTCTTCTCTGATAGAAATAGACCCTAAACCAACCCCAACTTCTTCTTTGATAAAAATAGACCCTAACCCTAACCCAACTTCTTCTCTGATAGAAATAGACCCTAAACCAACCCCAACTTCTTCTTTGATAAAAATAGACCCTAACCCTAACCCAACTTCTTCTCTGATAAAAATAGACCCTAACCCTAACCCAACTTCTTCTTTGATAGAAATAGACCCTAACCCTAACCCAACTTCTTCTCTGATAAAAATAGACCCTAACCCTAACCCAACTTCTTCTTTGATAAAAATAGACCCTAACCCTAACCCAACTTCTTCTCTGATAAAAGTAGACCCTAACCCTAACCCAACTTCTTCTCTGATAAAAATAAACCCTAACCCTAACCCAAATTCTTTGATAGAAATAGACTCGAAACCAAACCCAACTTCTTCTCTGATAAAAATAGACCCTAACCCAACTTCTTCTTTGATAGAAATAGACCCTAATCCTAACCCAACTTCTTCTCTGATAGAAATAGACCCTAAACCAAACCAAACTTCTTCTTTGATAAAAATAGACCCTAACCCTAACCCAACTTCTTCTCTGATAAAAATTGACCCTAACCCTAACCCAACTTCTTCTTAGATAAAAATAGACTCTAACCCTAACCCAACTTCTTCTTTAAAAAATAGGCCCTAACCCTAACCCAACTTCTTCTCTGATGGAAATAGACCCTAAACCAACCCCAACTTCTTCTTTGATAAAAATAGACCCTAACCCTAACCCAACTTCTTCTCTGATAAAAATAGACCCTAACCCTAACCCAACTTCTTCTTTGATAGAAATAGACCCTAACCCTAACCCAACTTCTTCTCTGATAAAAATAGACCCTAACCCTAACCCAACTTCTTCTTTGATAAAAATAGACCCTAACCCTAACCCAACTTCTTCTCTGATAAAAGTAGACCCTAACCCTAACCCAACTTCTTCTCTGATAAAAATAAACCCTAACCCTAACCCAAATTCTTTGATAGAAATAGACTCGAAACCAAACCCAACTTCTTCTCTGATAAAAATAGACCCTAACCCAACTTCTTCTTTGATAGAAATAGACCTTAATCCTAACCCAACTTCTTCTCTGATAGAAATAGACCCTAAACCAAACCAAACTTCTTCTTTGATAAAAATAGACCCTAACCCTAACCCAACTTCTTCTTTGATAGAAATAGACCCTAATCCTAACCCAACTTCTTCTCTGATAGAAATAGACCCTAAACCAAACCAAACTTCTTCTTTGATAAAAATAGACCCTAACCCTAACCCAACTTCTTCTCTGATAAAAATTGACCCTAACCCTAACCCAACTTCTTCTTAGATAAAAATAGACTCTAACCCTAACCCAACTTCTTCTTTAAAAAATAGACCCTAACCCTAACCCAACTTCTTCTCTGATGGAAATAGACCCTAACCCTAACCCAACTTCTTCTTTAAAAAATAGACCCTAACCCTAACCCAACTTCTTCTAAAAATAGACCCTAACCCTAACCCAACTTCGTCTCTGATGGAAATAGACCTGTGTTTACATTTAACAACATGGTGTCCACTTGAATAAGCCTGTGAGACCATAACTAGGTTTAAATTTAAACAAAATAAGATATAATCTTAAAATAAAGTGAGACTACCACCAGCAGGTGCAGTGTTAAACAAATTGATGACGCATTAAACACAGAAACATCTGTTGGCCGTCCAGTAAAATAGTCTTGTGGCAGTGGGATTACCAAGTTCCGTCTTATGATTTTGTCTGTATTAAAAGAGGTGTCGGACCATCAGTTGCTGGACTCGGCCTTGTCCGGAAAACTTCCGTTTGTGTTTCACAAAAGAGAAAACAAACGTGAAATTGAAATTAGGAAAGTAGAAAATTGACCTTGAGTTTACTTTTGGCATCCTCGTAACTCTTACTTCTCTTATTTTGTTCTTTAGTCCTCACATTACATGAGCGATATTTCTGACAAAGGGTGAAGAATTGCTGTTTTCTGGTTCGGAATCTATCTATCTATCTAATATTTATCCTTAGCTAGTTTTTGGCCTTGAAGGAGTATTTTATAAAAAAACAAAACTTTTAGTTCCTTACATCAAGTGGCTTCATGTCTTCTCTGGAGCGATTTCCATTAAAAAAAAAAAATTGCAAAGATTTATCATTTTCTTTTAACATCTATTGCTGTAAATTCAACATGTGTGGATGTACATCCAGCTAGGTTGTTTCCAGAATTATAAAGTTGATATTTCGTTTGAAAACTCACTTGTTTTTAACATTTTGTTGTGTTAAAGCTCTAATGTCAGCTAGAAAAAACTGTCGGTTAACAAACTTGTAGTGTTGAATCACGCTGTGAAGTGTTTTGATTGGTTAATCAATATTCAATTATTATTTTATTGTAAGTTGGTCATGTGACCTCTTTATTCAGGCGTAATAATAACCCGTTGTTCGTTTTTTACCTTGAAGTATTTTTTATTTTTTTATGTTTAGCTCTTTACACCAAGTGGCTTCATGCCTTGTCTGGAGCGATTTCCATACCCCCCCCCCCCCAAAAAAAAAAAAAACGATGTTTCACATGTATTTGAATACATCCAAAATGTATGTAGCATGGATAGGAGGTCAAACGTTGAAAAATTTATAATGTTTGAATGTTGACCAATATAAAGAATATAAAGAATATAAAAAATATAAAGAATATAAAAAATATAAAGAATATAAAGAATATAAAGAATATAAAAAATATAAAGAATATAAAAAATATAAAGAATATAAAGAATATAAAAAATATAAAGAATATAAAGAATATAAAGAATATAAAGAATATAAAAAATATAAAGAATATAAAAAATATAAAGAATATAAAAAATATAAAGAATATAAAAAATATAAAGAATATAAAGAATATAAAAAATATAAAGAATATAAAAAATATAAAAAATATAAAGAATATAAAGAATATAAAAAATATAAAAAATATAAAGAATATAAAAAATATAAAGAATATAAAAAATATAAAGAATATAAAAAATATAAAGAATATAAAAAATATAAAGAATATAAAGAATATAAAGAATATAAAAAATATAAAGAATATAAAAAATATAAAGAATATAAAGAATATAAAAAATATAAAGAATATAAAAAATATAAAGAATATAAAGAATATAAAAAATATAAAGAATATAAAAAATATAAAGAATATAAAGAATATAAAAAATATAAAAAATATAAAGAATATAAAGAATATAAAAAATATAAAGAGAGCATAGAGAACCGCTCCTCGTTTCAATTGTGACATCTAATTTGTCAGGGAAAAAAAAACTCTGTACGTCTGGAGCTTGCATTTGTAGATTTTTAAAAATAGCACAAAAATTTAAAAAAAAAAAAAAAAAAAAAAAAATTGACAAAACTCAAATTATTATTTTGTCAGCGTTTTATAAATAAATTCTATTTTCAAACGACAACATGTCAGAGGTAGGGGTTGGCTTTCCGAAAACAGAGGACTTATTAACTTTGAGGGGTGTGGCGTAAGAATGAGGCGAAAGTTAATGACTAAAAATGGTCACTTAGTTGTACTGGAATGTGACCACTGGGATAGGAATCGGATCTTGATTCATATCAAGGCCATTTAGGCAGAGATAAAGCGGACATTTTGGAGAGAGAAAAAAAGTTTACTGTGACAAACATTAAAACTTAGTGCACGTGTGCGAGAGAGATAGAGAGGTGATTATTTGAACAACAACCTCAAAATGTTTCATTAAAGACGATGGAGATTGTCATGTTGTAAAATAGGAAGATTCTGAAAAATAAATATAGAGATCTCAATGCTTCAAGTTGTAGCGATTACAAGGGGAAGATAACTCATGATGTACTTGTTCAAGTAGTAATAATCGCAGGGGAGACAACTCATAGTTTACATACATTAAAAACAATTTTTTTTTTTTTTCGCTTTTCTTAATCTTTTTAGTTTCAAATTCAAAAAAATTAATAAGTGTCACATATGTATCAAGAGCATTTTCGATTCTTTAATGTTTAATTAAAGATTATGGAGAATGTCATTTTTTTTTTTTTTTTTTTTTTCTTTTGACATAGTTCACCCCAAACAAGGCAAGTTGCCACTGAGAATTAAGGTGAATGTTTTGGGGTCATCTTAAATTATGAGCGGTGCAGCAAGATACTTGTTCACATTAGTTTTAAATTTCTGCATGTCGGGAAAAAGGGAGCAGGGAGTGAATTCCAAAGGCCGGCAGCTCGAGGAAAGAAGCTATTGGAGTAGAAGGCTCTCCGGCATCTGGGGACCTCCACAGTGAATGGATGGGATTTAGCTGAGAGGCCCCCCCTTGTCGATAATCTAAGTTGTCAGGTATTTGTTACCATTTATGGACGTACGCAGTGGTCTTTTCATGTCGGTACAGTCAGGGAAACAGGGAGCAGCAAGGGAGTTCCAGGGGCTGGCAGCACGAGGAAAGAAGCTATTGGAGTAGAAGGCTTTCCGGCATCTGGAGACCTCCACAGTGAATGGATGGGATTTGGTTGGTCGAGTGTATTTATGTCGAGAGGGGGGGACCAGAGCAGCAAGTTCATCAGAGCACATTCTATTGAAGTACTTGTAACACAAGCACAAGGATGCAACATTGCGGCGATGGGACAGGGGCTGGAGCTTGGTAGATAGTGAGGGACCTATTAGATTAGAGACTCTTTTTTTCGACCTTGTCTAAGAGGGAGAGACTAGTGGATGGTGCATCAGCCCAGATGTGATAAAAATACTCCACGCATGGGCGGATGGTGGCTTTGTAGAGATATAGGATACTGTCAGGTGTGAGAAGTTTTCTAGCACGGTAAAGGGAGACCACTTTACCGTGTTGTAAACTAGGAAGATTCTGAAGAATAAATAGAGTTGAGAACACATTCTCAGTTAATTGCAAGAATACCCGTCCCAGGACAGGGAAAATTATTTCTTGAACAGAACAATTTTGCACCACTTTTATATTCCTTTAAAATGGTTAAAATCAAGATATAATGATACTAAACCTTACGTCTAGAATCCTTATTCCAATGACAACATGATTTTGATTCTAGAAAATGTTTGAAATTTAAGGTTTTATCTTAAGAAGAAATTGAGATTCAGGGAATATTGCTTAATTAGTGTCCCCAGTAGAAGAATTTTTTATTTTTTTTATTTCTGCCTCTTGAGTAACAGACCCCAGTTCGACTGCGGACCTGACCAAATATATAATCTAAAATGTCTCGCCACAGGTAGCATCACAAACGCAGGACTTTCCTTTTAAAAAGTGTATAAGAGTGTATTATTACGTCCTCATATAAAGCCCAGCAAATTGGAAGCCATTATAGTGTCCGTCAGATAAAGCCCAGCAAATTAGAAGCCATTATAGTGTCCGTCAGATAAAGCCCAGCAAATTGGAAGCCATTATAGTGTCCGTCAGATAAAGCCCAGCAAATTAGAAGCCATTATAGTGTCCGTCAGATAACGCCCAGCAAATTAGAAGCCATTATAGTGTCCGTCAGATAAAGCCCAGCAAATTAGAAGCCATTATAGTGTCCGTCAGATAAAGCCCAGCAAATTGGAAGCCATTATAGTGTCCGTCAGATAAAGCCCAGCAAATTGGAAGCCATTATAGTGTCCGTCAGATAAAGCCCAGCAAATTAGAAGCCATTATAGTGTCCGTCAGATAAAGCCCAGCAAATTGGAAGCCATTATAGTGTCCGTCAGATAAAGCCCAGCAAATTGGAAGCCATTATAGTGTCCGTCAGATAAAGCCCAGCAAATTAGAAGCCATTATAGTGTCCGTCAGATAACACCCAGCAAATTGGAAGCCATTATAGTGTGCTTCAGATAAAGCCCAGCAAATTGGAAGCCATTATAGTGTGCTTCAGATAAAGCCCAGCAAATTGGAAGCCATTATAGTGTCCGTCAGATAAAGCCCAGCAAATTGGAAGCCATTATAGTGTCCGTCAGATAAAGCCCAGCAAATTGGAAGCCATTATAGTGTCCGTCAGATAAAGCCCAGCAAATTGGAAGCCATTATAGTGTCCGTCAGATAAAGCCCAGCAAATTAGAAGCCATTATAGTGTCCGTCAGATAACGCCCAGCAAATTAGAAGCCATTATAGTGTCCGTCAGATAAAGCCCAGCAAATTAGAAGCCATTATAGTGTCCGTCAGATAAAGCCCAGCAAATTGGAAGCCATTATAGTGTCCGTCAGATAAAGCCCAGCAAATTGGAAGCCATTATAGTGTCCGTCAGATAAAGCCCAGCAAATTAGAAGCCATTATAGTGTCCGTCAGATAAAGCCCAGCAAATTGGAAGCCATTATAGTGTCCGTCAGATAAAGCCCAGCAAATTGGAAGCCATTATAGTGTCCGTCAGATAAAGCCCAGCAAATTAGAAGCCATTATAGTGTCCGTCAGATAACACCCAGCAAATTGGAAGCCATTATAGTGTGCTTCAGATAAAGCCCAGCAAATTGGAAGCCATTATAGTGTGCTTCAGATAAAGCCCAGCAAATTGGAAGCCATTATAGTGTCCGTCAGATAAAGCCCAGCAAATTGGAAGCCATTATAGTGTCCGTCAGATAAAGCCCAGCAAATTGGAAGCCATTATAGTGTCCGTCAGATAAAGCCCAGCAAATTGGAAGCCATTATAGTGTCCGTCTGATAAAGCCCAGCAAATTAGAAACCATTATAGTGTCCGTCAGATAAAGCCCAGCAAATTAGAAACCATTATAGTGTCCGTCAGATAAAGCCCAGCAAATTAGAAGCCATTATAGTGTCCGTCAGATAAAGCCCAGCAAATTAGAAGCCATTATAGTGTCCGTCAGATAAAGCCCAGCAAATTAGAAGCCATTATAGTGTCTGTCAGATAAAGCCCAGCAAACTGGAAGCCATTATAGTGTCCGTCAGATAAAGCCCAGCAAACTGGAAGCCATTATAGTGTCCGTCAGATAAAGCCCAGCAAACTAGAAGCCATTATAGTGTCTGTCAGATAAATCCCAACAAATTAGAAGCCATTATAGTGTCCGTCAGATAAAGCCCAGCAAATTAGAAGCCATTATAGTGTCTGTCAGATAAATCCCAACAAATTAGAAGCCATTATAGTGTCCGTCAGATAAAGCCCAGCAAATTGGAGTGTATTGTAACGCTGTTGCGATAACTAAAACTCGGCCAACTGGAATGTATCATCCAAACTTTTAGAAAACAAGAACATTTTAAGATTACAAGAAGATAAGTTTAAAGGAAGGAATTTAGAGAATTTCTTTGTTCAAATTCTGACTTTTGGGACGGGGTTGGAGGGGGGGCGTACATTTAAATGTGTTTCCTCTTAAATACATCAACATAAAATGAACACATGAAAGAAGAATTCAAGAAAATTCCCGCGTCCATCTTGTTGGCGGCTCGAAAATAAAACAAGAAAAGATTCATTTGAATGCCAACATTTACTTATTCTTTTATATACAGCTTATAGGAATGAGCCGCTTTGGATGAACGAAACAAAAAATACAATTATTTAAAAAAAAAAAAACAAAAAAAACTTTGACTCTTTGCTGTTAAATTAAGTTCATATCTCGTCGAGAAGCTAGAAATCTCGTAAGCGAAATCTCGTCTGATTTCCCGGCCACGTTTAAAACTAGAACTTGAGAAATGCCAGATTTGACGAAAATCTCAGTCCTATTTTTAGTATTAACTCTTCATGAAAACTATCAAACCCTTTTAACTGTTCACTGGACGTGTTGCAATTTTGGCTTGAAATTCTTCATTTTTTTCATCTTATTTTAACTTAAACTTATATTTCTAAATTTTAACTTGAAATGTAATTTGTTTATGTAAAAGAAATTTGTAAAGTAGTATATTTATCATATTTCTTTTTAAATTGAGTCCAATAAAAATATAAAAAAATGATATTACAATTTATTTCTCTTTATTTTCATAAGATTATCTTAAAAGAAAAAGCTTGAAATTTCTGCACAAAAATAATAGCCGCAATATGAGTGAAGGTAAGAAATAAATAAAATGTCAAAAATGAAGAAAAAATAAGATAAAACCTATTTTAATTTGTACAATATAATTTTGTAATTAAAAGAAAAAAAATTAGATTTATTAGTTGAATAACAAATAAAATTGATAAATCTATTATTTCCGAGATGAACTTAATTCCGAACCCCGTTAAATTCTGACATTTTCTAACATTTTATGGGAGAAAAAAACCCTCTCTGTTTCTGTTATAATAATCTAATCTATTCTTGTCGCTTCATTGACTATGAATAATGATGGTAACAGAGAGAGAGTCGCTTTGACCAATCCAGAAGCAATCTCTGGCAACCCATTACGTCTGTACTTTCTGTGCAGTGTAAACAAACAAATTGATGCCGCATTAAATGCAGTAAAATAGTCTGGTGGCAGTGGGATTACTAAGTTCCGTCTTATGATTTTGTTTGTATTAAAAGAAGTGTCGGCCCCTGAGTTGTAGGAAAAACCGGTGTTTACCATGTATTTGAATACATCCAAAATATAGGTAGCATGGATTGGAGGCCAAACCCCAAACGTTGAAAATTTATTATGTTTAAATGTTGACCAATATAAGAAATCTAACGAGAACTGTTTCTCGTTTGAATTATGGCATCTAATTTGTCGGAAATTAAACAAAAAAAAAAACTGTAAATGTGGAGCTTTAATTTGTAGACTTTTTAAAATAGTACAAGAATAATAAAAAAAGAAAATTGTCTCTGGCAACCCATTACTCCTGTACTTTCTGTAAATGCATATTCTTGTTACCTCTACCTCCTTGTTGTCTTATTAATTTTCGGCTCTTTAAGGACACGACACTTTACAAATCACACCGTCATGGAAATAGCACCTCATTATTTTTTCGGTAAATCCTCATTATTTTTTCGGTAAATCGGTCAATTTTGGTGGGTGGCCTACTCTATAACCATAAACTAAGGCCATACCTATAACAGTCTCTCATTTCTCCAAGAGAATTGAATTTTGAAACTGAAATTTAAACCATCAAATTTAATTTGGCTGAAAAATTATGGCGTGAAACTTTTACAAAATATATAAAACTAATTAGCGAATTTGGCGTAAGAAATCAAAACAGTGTGAACTACTGTTTTAATTGTTTTTGGCAAAAAAATAGTTTTCAATGGAATTCCATTTTGACTTTAATTCAAATGTAACTTGTGATATTATACAGAATCTCGGGTGAAATAAATGAGATGGGTTAGAATTCCCTTTCAGACTGAAATTTTCTCGGAGTAATGAGAGTGAAGTGTCAGCGGCTAAAAATAGATCTGCTGACTGACTGGGGATCTTGCCTCCAGTGAAAGATATAAAATGTTAGACCTCTCGGCCTGCTATAGGTATGGCCTTGCTATACACACACACACACACACACACACATATATATAATAGGCAGCATTTTCTCTTGCAGGCAGGTATTGTTGAATATAAGAGACAACTCATGTCTAGATATTCTTTGGTAGATCCTTTCAATAGTCCGAATCAGGATCTTAGTTTTGGAGGGAAATTGGCTGATGAATTTGCCATAGTTTGGATTTGTCTCCCAAGTACTTTCGGACCCATTTGGGTCCATCTTCGGAGGAATGATGTTAATCAGGTATAGACCACGTGTTAGTATTTATAGAAGGTTTTTGGCGGGAATTATGTATATATATATCATCACCATCAGGGTTTTTGATCACTCCTGGAAGAGGAACCCCTCCCTAATGTCCGACACCTTATTGATGACTTTCATTCAGGGGGTTTTGCCATATATATATAAAGATAGAGCCAAAATGCCTTCAAAGAAACCATGTGTTAGATGCAGATATTTTATTAAATCAAAATAAAAATTAAAATATTTCAAAATATTTCAAAATATCCTCCTTTTTTTTTTTCTTCATCTTGATTTTTTTTAGCTAATATTTTGCTTGATAAAACAAGCTTCGTAATAATCCTTCTTGGTCTTGTAGAAGTGTCTCGTCCGATGATGTGGACTAACGGTGCAAATGTCTGTTTTAAATAGAACTTGATCGCACATGGTCGCTGGTAGTTATAAATTTGGGAAAGTTCATTTTTTTAAGCATCTTTTGAATTTTAACATAAAGATAGAGGCAAAATGCCTTCAAAGAAACCATGTGTTAGATGCAGATATTTTTTTAAATCAAAATCAAAATATTTCAAAACATTTCTCAAAATATTTCAAAACATTTCTCAAAATATATTCATTTTGCATTCCCCTGACCATCGGAAATCAATCCAAAACCATAATTTTCATTAGTTTGTACAATCTCTTTTTTTCCGTATTTCGATGAGGGTTTATTCTTCTTCTCTCATCCTGCACTCAAAAGTAATTTTTTTTCAAATTTAACGTTCATCCCGTCCACATGTTTAATGGCAAAAAATATGTTACATTAAAAACACAGGAGAGAAAAAAATATGGTGAAGTTCCAGATTGAGTCCTGATAACAGTTTGACAAATTGAAGTACAAAAAAGGCAAAAACTTACATGAGGAAATGGTGACAGATCCAGAAAAAAAAGAAAAAGAAAATCCTCCTCGCCTTCCCCCCCCCCCCCCCCCCAAAAAAAAGATAACCACACTCGAAAACTCAAATCAGCTCACAGAACCATGGCTTGAAACCCGGTGTTTATGAAGCTTCACCGTATTTTTTTCTCTCCTGTGTTTTTAATGTAACATGTTGTTTCACAATTCAACAATATATATATATCCGATTTTTGCCACGAAACGCGTGTAAGCAATGAACGTTTAATTTAAAATAAAAAAATACTTTTGTATGTAGGATAATAGAAAAAAAAACTTTAATCGAAATACGCAAATAAAGAGATTGTAAAAACTAATGAAAATTATGGTTTGGGATTGATTTCCGATGGTCAGTGGAATGCAAAATTAAGATTAATATGCTCTGCACTTTGTAATAAAAATTCATTGAGCTTACAATGGGGAAACATTTCAGATATTATAATGACTATACGTTTTTAAAAAAATATATATATTCTTTGTAAAAACACATAAATACTATTTATCAAGGGAGGCGCGAGAGCGCTCTATCCCTTAATAGACTTCAAAAACGGCCTATGCTAGAAATCTCATTTCTTTGATCAATCATAACTCAAAAACCAATAAACCAAATTAGTTAAAACTTTGCACAAATTTTTTTTTGATAGGTTCTATAAGTGTGTAGAATTTCAGCATCATTAGTCAAGGCAACCCAGAGATCCAGAAAGTTCAATCATGAAATCACGTTATCTGTGTGTACGTACGTATGTATGTGCCACCCTGTATCTCATCAACTATTTGATGGATTCAGCTGATTTTTGGCAGAGATAGAGGTTCTAGGGTCTAGTTGATGGCATTTTAATTTCAGTTTACCATATACCTTAGTTTTCCAGAAAATTGCAAAAAACCTTAAAAATGACCATTGTATTGAGGCAAAGCCTTTACAAAAGTAGTGACATTCCATGATAAATGCCAGTATACTGAAATCATATGCTCTTCATAGGGTTAAGATGAAAATTCATATACACTAAATGTACAAAAGCAAGGAAATTCCCAAATTTTTACACTTTTATTGTCATTAAGAGTATGCGAGCACAACAGGGCTATGTATTTTACTGGTAGGAATTTTTCTTCAGTGCACCTCACACACTTCATCCACTCATGCATAGAGATTTATACTGTAGTGATGTGATAATGAAATGGTTTGGTTGATATGTAGTCATACCCTTAATGACAATAAAAGTGTCAAAATTTGGGAATTTCCTTGCTTTTGTACATTTAGTGTATATGAATTTTCATCTTAACCCTATTAAGGGCATATGATTTCAGTATGCTGGCATTTATATTGGAATATATATATATATATATATATAGTCATCCACATACAGACTGTTCCGCTGTTTCACAGCTCATCAGTGCGACTAGACCAGTTAGTGCCTCAAGCCGGGATTGAAACTCGACCATTGGGCTGACGGTCGGCGCTTCTAACCCCTACGCTATCATGCGACGCTGACTGAATGTAAGATATATCTCAATGTAAACATTGCAATTGCCGTGGCTCGAATAAGTTTTACCTAATGAGCTATGCCTTAAAGCTAATGGCAGTTGACGATATCCTTACAAATTAAGCTCTACCCCGGGAGGGAGCTTTATATAGTCATCCACATACAGACTGTTTCGCTCATCAGTGCGGCTAGACCAGTTAGTGCCTCAAGCCGGGATTGAAACTCGACCGTCGAGCTGACGGTCGGCGCTTCTAACCCCTACGCTATCATGCGACACTGACTGAATGTAAGATATATATATATATATATATATATATATAAATTTCTTTTTATTAATAATAATAAACACAAAGAACAAAAGAACTTGGCTGCTAATCGATTTCTAAGTCGTTTGGGTTGCTAAATTCGTACAAAATACACAAAAGCCTCAACATTCTAAATGAGAGAGAGAGAGAGGGGGGGATACACATAGAGAGACTAGATCTGCTTTTCTCTTAAATTTTCTGTTTATCACTGTCCGTTGGTCAGTTTGACACGCATAGATTTAAGCTGACCTTTTGAGATACTTCATAGCATCCCGACAAAAGGCTCTGATTACCGTTTTTAATTTTAGTTCAGGAGAAACACATTGTACTAAAAAAATTTTTAATACATTATTTTAGCTACTGCAACAAATTCTTATACTTTTGAGAAAATGAAAAAAATATTTTTAGCCCCCCCCCCCCCCAATGATAATACATTAACTGGAGTTCACTGTTCTAATCCGTTTTTAATTTGGGCTAAACATGAACTTTTTAGCAATTATTAAGCAAAAGACTGTATCAGTATTACTATTCTGTAGTATCAGGTGGGAAAGAAAGTAATGTCGTATTTTTTACTTCATCACTTTGCAGCCTCCTAAGTTGTACACAGTTCTAGATTTTTGGTCAATTGGTGTCTTAATATCATTATTTGCTTTTCAGATATACTGCTTAGTTGGAAAATATTAAGTTTAACAGTCTCTGCCGTCAAATAATGGATATTAGTGAGGAGCATCTGAGACATTGTATGCTCTATGAATTCAAAAAAGGAAACTCAGCTGCAGAAGCTACAAGGAATATTGGAACTGTCTATGGGATAAATGTTCTGAATGATCGAAAATGCCAACGGTGGTTTGCAAAATTTTCTTCTGGAGACTTTTACCTCTCAGATCGGCTACGCTCGGGAAGGCCAAAGTCAATTGATAAAGACGCCATTAAAGACGTTGAGGCAAATCCAAAGTTAACCAGCAGAGAATTAGCTCAACAATTCAATACAACTCATACCACAATTATTTCTTGCCTTCACGAGTTAAGAAGTTTCAAAACTTGGACCCCCACGAGTTGATCTTGTCTGATAACAATGAAATCAAAGATTGACTGTTTGCACATCTTTGCTTTCCAGGAATTATCGAGAACCATTTTTGCAAAGAATTGTGACTGGAGATGAAAAATGGGTTCTTTACAAGAATACCCAACGCAAAAGACGATGGTTAGACCGAAACCAAAGTCCACAGCCTGTTCCAAAACAAGGACTACACCCAAAGAAGGTTATGTTCTCATTATCATGGGACATGAGAGGACTGATTCATTATGAGTTACTAGAACCTAATCAAACAATCACAGCAGTAAAAATATTGTTCGCAGCTGGATGATCTAAGAATTACTCTATCAAAAAAACGACCAGCATTACTCAATAGAAAGGGTGTAGTGCTTCAGCATGATAACGCGAGACATCAAACAGCAAAACTCACTCAGAAAAGGTCATGAGTTTCAATTGGGAAGTGTTACGTCATCCACCATATTCACCTGATATTGCTCCATCCGACTACCATCTTTTCCGGTCGTTGCAGCATCACTTAAACACGATCAACTAAAAAATTACCTAAATTTGTTTTTCTCTCAAAAATCAGAGAAATTTTTTGAAGAAGGCATCAAGAAGCTAGTTTATCGTTGCACAGAAGTCATAAAAAATGTGGGAAATTATTGTAAAGATTAAAACATGCTCTAATGTGAATGTTTCAGATAGAATGAATGTGTTGGACAAAAACGACATTACTTTCTTTCCAACCAGATAATGGCGAAATTTGCTGCTGATAGTAAAAATGGCTTTCCTCTGTGATTGATATTTGCTGCAGAAAAGAAAGATGTCTTCCCTGTGAAAAATATTCCGAACAGGAATAATTGTACAGAAATTAAAGTGAATTACAATTATTTTTTTTCTTTTAACAACATGGACCAACGGTGAAGAAAAGGAAATGGCTATACAGAATGAAATATTGATATTTTAGAACAGAAATTACAATAATTCAAAGGTGGGGAGTTGGGGCCAGGAGTCTGAGTTAGGGGTCAGTAAATTTAGTTGGAGTCAAGTTTTTAAAAATCAACTCTGGAGTTTTAGAATCGGATACCTTTTTTTTTTTTTTTTTTTAGACAACTCCCCACCTCTCCAACAATGCCACTGATATCCTCATTTTTTTTTTTTGCATGTTTGACCTGCTGTATCTTTGAGATATCTTCAAGCATCCATTAAAATTGACAACATTCTTTTATTTAATATTTCAGCAAATATTCGATTAATAGCAAATCATAAAAATAATCCAATGTGTATTTATTAAAAATTACGTATAATCTAGAAACGTGTACACGCCCAAGATCTTGTCTGATAGTTTTAGTCATACAAAGATTTGGGTCACTGGACCAAGTTACTAAGGATAATAGTATGACACATTATTAAAATTCCTGAACTCAAATTGCATTGAAAGAAAGAAAAAAAAAGCTGATTCTATCTGTTGGTTTCGTTGTCACAGTATGAGTGGCTGATCTTGTCTGATGACAACACAAGGAGAGTAGAAAGTGGACTTAGGGTTTACTTTCGGCAGCCTCATAACTCTTGCTTCCCGTATTTTGTCCTTTTAGTCCTCACATTCCATGAGCGATGTTTCTGACAAAGGGGAAATAATTGCTGTTTTCTGGGTCGGAATCTATCCATCTAACACTTAGTGTTGGCTAGTTTTTGACCTTGAAGTAGTAGTTTTTTTTTTTTTAGCTCCTTACATCAAGTGGCTTCATGCCTTGTCTGGAGTGATTTTCATTAAAAAAAAAAAAATAGCATATTAGCTGTTTTTTGTCAAAAGGGATAAGATAAGCAAAAAAAGAAAGTTTGTTTTCTCTTTCAAATGTGTTAGAATCCCAAGGTTTAACTACTTTACTAGAAAAGAATCGGAGGTTATTCAATTGAAACGATGGGGTTTCTAAATAGGAAATACGTTTTTCTGTTAATATCTATTTTTTGTACTACTAAATTGTAGCGTTTGCTACCTTGTCGATTGTTATGTGAATCCATTAGTATTCGGCTCGCGACGTAATAGTTTCATATATATAACAATGCAAGTAAAGAAACACAAGAATGAATAAAGAGTTTCGGCTTTTAGTATATATTTTTTTCACATTTTTTAGTATATATTTTTTTCACATTTTTTAGTATATATTTTTTTCACATTTTTTTAGTATATATTTTTTTCACATTTTTTTAGTATATATTTTTTTTCACATTTTTTAGTATATATTTTTTTCACATTTTTTAGTATATATTTTTTCACATTTTTTAGTATATATTTTTTTCACATTTTTTTAGTATATATTTTTTTCACATTTTTTAGTATATATTTTTTTCACATTTTTTAGTATATATTTTTTTCACATTTTTTTAGTATATATTTTTTTCACATTTTTTTAGTATATATTTTTTTCACATTTTTTTAGTATATATTTTTTTCACATTTTTTAGTATATATTTTTTTCACATTTTTTTAGTATATATTTTTTTCACATTTTTTAGTATATATTTTTTTCACATTTTTTTAGTATTTTTTTTCACATTTTTTAGTATATATTTTTTTCACATTTTTTTAGTATATATTTTTTTCACATTTTTTAGTATATATTTTTTTCACATTTTTTTAGTATTTTTTTCACATTTTTTTAGTATATATTTTTTTCACATTTTTTAGTATATATTTTTTTCACATTTTTTTTCCGGCTTTCAGTATATATTTTTTTCACATTTTTTTTTCGGCTTTCAGTATATATTTTTTTCACATTTTTTTTTCGGCTTTCAGTATATATTTTTTTCACATTTTTTTTTTCGGCTTTCAGTATATATTTTTTTCACATTTGTGTGCACTTCGATCGCTTCGTCGTAAGAGGACTAAGTCCACGTAAGCATTCATTTATATACGCATGAGAAATATACAAGGGAGATAACTACAGAATGTAAGGGAGGTAATTAGGATACACTTGTTGTCGTTTCCAAATGTACGACACTACATAAATAACCTTTTATCAATGCCCAAAGGCCACTCGAGGATAAGGGTTATTCTTACACAGGAACATTATTGCCAAGAAAGTATAGATGCAGCAGCAGCAACCAGCGACTGTTGTTTATCGATTCCTGATTGGATAAGATCTCAATCAATATTTTCTTTCAGCCAATCAGAAGCACAGAAATATGCACCTCCACGTGTTATAATAATTTCACACGTAATACCAAACACACTATCTTTCTCTCTCTCTCTCTCACTTTTCTAGTTTCTTTTAGACCAGACGCACGTGATGACATCACTAAAATGAGCCTCTATTAATAGTAAAGAATGAAGAATGTGTAATCAAGGGAGGCGCGAGAGTGCTCTATCCCTTAATAGACCTCAAAAACGGCCTATGCTAGAAATTTCATTTCTTTGATCAATCATAACTCAAAAACCAATAAACCAAATTAGTTAAAACTTTGCACAAAATTTTTATTTGATAGGTTCTATAAGTGTGTAGAATTTCAGCATCATTAGTCAAGAAAACCCAGAGATCCAGAAAGTTCAATCATGAAATCATATTATCCATGTGTACGTACATATGTATGTGCCACCCTGTATCTCATCAACTATTTGATGGATTCAGCTGATTTTTGGCAGAGATAGAGGTTCTAGGGTCTAGTTGATGGCATTTTAATTTCAGTTTACCATATACCTTAGTTTTCCAGAAAATTCCAAAAAACCTTTAAAATGACCATTGTATTGAGGCATAGCCTTTACAAAAGTAGTGACATTCCATGAAAAATGCCAGTATACTGAAATCATATGCCCTTAATAGGGTTAAGATGAAAATTCATATACACTAAATGTACAAAATCAAGGAAATTCCCAAATTTTTACACTTTTATTGTCATTAAGGGTATGCGAGCACAACAGAGCTATGTATTTTACTGGTAGGAATTTTTCTTCAGCGCACCTCACACACTTCATCCACTCATGCATAGAGATTTATACTGTAGTGATGTGATAATGAAATGGTTTGGTTGATATGTAGTCATACAAAACTTAAGCAAAAAAAAAAAATAGTCATACCAATAACATAATGGAAGTAAAATAAATTTTTTAAAATAGCCTAACCCAAATCAAGTATCCATATGTCAGACAGATTGCTATTTGGGTCTGACTGAGAATCCGACAAGATAACTTGGTACTGATATTGAATATTAACCAGTTTCCGGGAACTTCACGTTGGCAGCGTTCGGGCATGTTACGTAAACACCCGAGAGATGCCGAGGCGATTAGCCAATCAGCTGTCAGCTGGCAGACGACATAGGACTTGCCGGAACGCTGCCAACTCCAAAGAAACTGAAATTTGGAGAATATTATTGATTCACTTCTATTGTAACAATAGGTATTAACCTATTGTTACAATTTCACAAAAATCGGAGCTATCAGAATTTTCACGAAAGGCTTCCACCCCCTTTTGAAACTAAAGTTTACTAAATATAACCGATATTACAACCCCTTATGCCTAGCAGCTTTTTTCCAAAAGTCATAATGATCAGTTAATTAGTTTAGGAGTGAATCATGTACATACAGGGTGGGCAAAAATAAGGGTCCTATTTTAAAAATTCATAACTTTTTTATTTATTGATTTTTTTAAAATTTTTTTTTTAGAATAAGTAAAGGACCCCTTCCGAAGCAAGCATGAGCCGTATTAGCCCTAAGGAACGTACCCTCATTTAGAAAACATTATTTTTGCTTAAAAAACTCAAAACAGTGTAAAAAAAACAATACTTTAGTTTTTGTAAGTTTTAAGAAGTGTTTTTCGGCTAAAATTTGTTTTGTTTATTTCAAAACATCTAGGAAGGGTCAGTCTACACACACATAAAGTTTGGTGAGTTTAACTTTTATTTTGTGGAAGTTATTCAAATTCAAGTTATTCAAATTTAAAGATAGGACCCTTATTTTGGCCCACCCTGTATATAAACATATACACATACGTAACTTTATATAGATAGAGATTAAGTGATTTTGTTTTCATTTTCTTCAGATTGGTGCTGCAAAAACGACTCAAGAAGCAAGGCATGGTGGGCAAACATTTAGGAATTCAATGTTGGTTGGACGCTCTCAGTTTGCAAGAGTATTTACCACTTTTTCAAGAATTCTCTGGTGTTGAGGTAAGAAACAGTTTTCACATTTTCATTGTTTTTTTTTTGTTTAATGTTTCCAATTTTTGGCTCAGAATTTTTTGAGTTATCTCCCTTGGATTTATTCTTGGCCAACGTTAGAGAATGCGCTCTCCTGTGCAGAAGTTAAGAAAACTCTTCTGCCCATGTGTGGGGAAATTCAGAATGAGGTTGTCCTCTTTCTGGAGTGTTCTTCAAAACGGATGAACGGTTTATCCAGTTCCTTCTAAGAACATGCATTTTAAAACCCTATCAGGCTTTGCCTCTAGATTACATCTTCTGATAACAGTCACATAGACTTTCAGAAACAGACAACTAAAGAAGTAAAATGTATTTATTCATTGGTCACACATAGTTCTCTATCTCTGACCCTGGCAACATGTGTTCTTTCTCATTGTATTTGGAACTGTAATGTATTCCTTCTTTAATACTTATGTATGTTGTTCTCAATGTCATGTTTACCCCTTCGAACACATCATGTACTAACTTAGATGTTTCATGCCCCTCATTTTACGTTAGTCTTGGAACAAATTGTGTATCTGTGAATAAATGTATGTGTGCGTAAATCTTAATGTCTCTTCACTATTATCCTCTCCTTTTTCTTCTGAAACTCGATAACACAACACACCACCACCACAAACTATTACAAGGGTTTTGGAGATAGAGGTTCTTCTCCTTCACCACCACCACAAACTATTACAAGGGTTTTGGAGATAGAGGTTCTTCTCCTTCTCCTTCACCACCACCACCACCAAGATATTTCCAAACATGTGTCGATAAAAACTTAAAAGCTAAAATGTAAAATCTTCGTAGCATTTCACAAATATTGTAAACTGGAAATAACAGACAAGTTTATTTTTTATCTAAGTTTAAAAATATGGTAATGTCATAGGTCTTTAAAGAGATGACTGCATTTCCTTTTTAATGGCTTACAAGATTCCTGTTAAAAATTTATTGGAAAACGCTTCTGCACTGGCACTTTGAATTTCTTCCACATGGTATCACCTGCATCTGCATCTATTCAACTCCAAGTGGGTAGCCACATCGCACACACTAAGATGTACTGCCTTAGTCCTGTTCTATTCCTCTGCGGAGTATGCTTGTCCTGTTTGGGAGAGATCAACGTATGCCAAAAAACAAGACTCCTTATTGAACGACAATCGCCGTTTGACCACTGGCTGCCTGAAGCCTACCAACCTGAACAACCTGTATCTCCTCATTGGCATCGCCCCTGCAGATGTGAGACGGGAAGTTGCTCGACGAGTAGAGATCACAAAAGTTACCAGTGATAAACACCATCTCCTTCATGAACGTGAACCAACGGCCCAACGACTGAATGCAAGGAGAAGCTTCTTCAGTCATGCTGAGCCCCTAACAACATCTCAGGAAGAGACCAGACTACAGCTCTTGACCAGAGGGCTAGGAATGATTCCCCCCCCCCCTCCTACTGACATGGGAATCACCCCTTCTGAGGCCATCCCTCCTGTCTCGGAAGTACCCTGGGTCCAGTGAAAAACACTCAACCGCCTGAGAACAGGAATGGGCCAATCAAAAGTTGCTATGGTTAGAGGGGACAACAAAACTGACCCAACCGACTGCGAATATCGAGAGGACCACGATGCAACACTTCTTTGTCTACTCTTTTCTTTTTGACTTACGTTCACCCCAAACAAGACACATTGCCACTGACACGTAAGAGGCTACTGCCAATTAGGTGGGAGATGTTTGTTCGCATTACATTTAAACTTCTGCATGTTAGTACAGTCAGGGAAACAGGAAGCAGGGAGGGAATTCCGAAGGCTAGCTTTTTTTTTTAGGAAAGAAGCTATTGGAATAGAAAGCCCTCCGGCATCTGGGGACCTCTATATTGAAGGGGTGGAATTTTGCTGACTGACGTGTTTGACGGGGGTATTTACATCGACGAAAGGGGGGGGGGTGCACCAGTGCAGCAATTTTATCGGAGCATATTTCATTAAAGTACTTGTAAAACAAGCTGCACAACTAGTGCAGCTTCAGATATGCATAAGACTGCGTGTAAAAAGTGGGGAAACTGTCGTATGACGACCACATACTTTAACGACACGCAAAGAAGGACAAAATAGGAGAAACGAGACTCATGAGCAGGACCGGCGGGACAGTTATAAAAGTGGGAGGCTCTCCTAAAAAATGGGGGGGGGCCGGTTAAACACATGCATATATAACTTCGTTATTGATGACCGTAAAGTGGGGGGGTGCCAAGTAAAAAAGACCCCCCCCTTCCCCCCTGGTGCCGCCGTCCATGATAAGGCTGCTGACGTTAAACGCAATGTCCACTTCTTACTGTACAATGGCGGAAGTACATGGAGGTCCGAGCTGTTGCAACGGTTTAAACGGCATTGAATAATTACTACTCTTCAGCGGCCTTTGTTGTTAAAAGCAGAATTTAGTCGCAAATGTTAATGTAGTTTGATTCGAACGATCTCAACTCTGTACGTGACGCAACCAGAAATTAAAGAAATAAAATAAAATTGCATTCGTTAGGATACTCTTAATTAAAAGTTTAAGTAAGGTGTAAGAAGGTCAGCTCTGGATGGTGTTAATGATGGACTTTAATTGGTGGTATTTTATCGCAACTGACAATTATTGTCCATTGCTAATGCTCCTCGCTTCGGACAGGGAGGATGATTGGGCTATAAAAGTTTGTAATTTGTAACTTTTGCTGTGTTATTTCTCGGTACATGTTACTGCTATGTCTTCGCTAGCGGACACAAATGTGTGTACAAATGTAGCTCTAATAAAAAGGTATGTGGCTGTAGGAAATGCATAGTCATAGTTTTTGTTTTCTTTTTACTTCAGTCGAAGTTCTCATAAATCAAGGAAACCCTTTCATGGGGCTAACACTTGATCTCTATATTAGATACATAAGAGCAATTTCCTAGGTGTACGAAACACATTTGCTTAAAAAAAAGATTCACACAAAAGGATACAACGTGAAAATTGCATGTCTGTTAGTCTGTCACGCTTAAGATTGAAATTAGATTTCTTCGGTCTGTCACGCTTAAGTTTGAAATATGATTTTCGTCGATCTGTCACACTTATGTTTGAAATAACATTGTCGTCGGTTTGTCACGCTTAAGTCTGAAATAGCATGTTTGCTAGTCTGTCACGCTTAAGTTAAAATAGAATTTCTTCAGTCTGTCATGCTTAAGTTGGAAATAACATTTTACTCGCTAAGCGCGTAGATTGAATGGATGCATCTTAAGACTATCCGTTCTTCTTAAATTGTGTACTCATCGTCATTCATTTCGTTTGTTGTGACGCGATCACGTGATCCTCGATGGAATCACGTGGGAGGGTTTTGCTTACAAAAAGCGCAATTTCCTCGGTGTACGAAACGCATTCGCTTACAAAAAGATTCACACAAAAGGATACAACGTGGGTGTGTAAAAAGTCCACAGCACCAATTTAGAGAAAGCATCCTCACAGTGTACCAACAACAGATTTACCGATTAAAACATTAATAAAGACACATTCTCTCTTGTAAGCATATTCAGGGATTGTGTTTCATTTTACTTCAGTCGAAGTTCTCAGAAATCAAGGAGCCCCTACCTGGTGCTAATACTTGATATAGATATGCGGGTACTCTATTAAGGTTCTCTTTTACCTGTCAAACGTTGATTTAGTAAAGAAGTGATAAACATTAATGTCCCTCTCCCCAGTTAACTATGTTATCCTATATCTTTCTTATCGTCTCATGATATTACCAGATTCTACCATTTTTTTTATGTTTCAAGGGCAAATTTAGTTCGGTCAATCAACTTTTTCTGTTTCATTTTACTTCAGTTGAAGTTCTCAGAAATCAAGGGGCTAACACTTGATCTCTATATGATATCCATAGATGCCCGAATGTTCAATTAAAGTTCATTGCTAATGCTCCTTGCTTTGTACAGGGAGAGTGATTGCGTATTCCTTTTTTTGTTTCATTTTACTTCAGTTGAAGTTCTCAGAAATCAAGGGGCTAACACTTGATCTCTATATGATATCCATAGATGCCCGAATGTTCAATTAAAGTTCATTGCTAATGCTCCTTGCTTTGTACAGGGAGAGTGATTGCGTATTCCTTTTTTTGTTTCATTTTACTTCAGTTGAAGTTCTCAGAAATCAAGGGGCTAACACTTGATCTCTATATGAGATCCATAGATGTCCGAATGTTCAATTAAAGTTCATTGCTAATGCTCCTTGCTTTGTACAGGGAGAGTGATTGCGTATTCCTTTTTTTGTTTCATTTTACTTCAGTTGAAGTTCTCAGAAATCAAGGGGCTAACACTTGATCTCTATATGATATCCATAGATGCCCGAATGTTCAATTAAAGTTCATTGCTAATGCTCCTTGCTTTGTACAGGGAGAGTGATTGCGTATTCCTTTTTTTGTTTCATTTTACTTCAGTTGAAGTTCTCAGAAATCAAGGGGCTAACACTTGATCTCTATATGATATCCATAGATGCCCGAATGTTCAATTAAAGTTCATTGCTAATGCTCCTTGCTTTGTACAGGGAGAGTGATTGCGTATTCCTTTTTTTGTTTCATTTTACTTCAGTTGAAGTTCTCAGAAATCAAGGGGCTAACACTTGATCTCTATATGAGATCCATAGATGTCCGAATGTTCAATTAAAGTTCATTGCTAATGCTCCTTGCTTTGTACAGGGAGAGTGATTGCGTATTCCTTTTTTTGTTTCATTTTACTTCAGTTGAAGTTCTCAGAAATCAAAGGGGCCCCTTCTTGGGGCTAACACTTGATCTCTATATGAGATCCATAGATGTCCGAATGTTCAATTGAAATTCATTGCTAATGCTCCTTGCTTTGTACAGGGAGAGTGATTGCCTATTCCTTTTTTTGTTTCATTTTACTTCAGTTGAAGTTCTCAGAAATCAAAGGGGCCCTTCTTGGGGCTAACACTTGATCTCTATATGAGATCCATAGATGTCCGAATGTTCAATTAAAGTTCATTGCTAATGCTCCTTGCTTTGTACAGGGAGAGTGATTGCGTATTCCTTTTTTTGTTTCATTTTACTTCAGTTGAAGTTCTCAGAAATCAAAGGGGCCCTTCGTGGGGCTAACACTTGATCTCTATATGAGATACATAGATGTCCGAATGTTCAATTGAAATTCATTGCTAATGCTCCTTGCTTTGTACAGGGAGAGTGATTGCCTATTCCTTTTTTTGTTTCATTTTACTTCAGTTGAAGTTCTCAGAAATCAAAGGGGCCCCTTCTTGGGGCTAACACTTGATCTCTATATGAGATCCATAGATGTCCGAATGTTCAATTGAAATTCATTGCTAATGCTCCTTGCTTTGTACAGGGAGAGTGATTGCCTATTCCTTTTTTTGTTTCATTTTACTTCAGTTGAAGTTCTCAGAAATCAAAGGGGCCCCTTCTTGGGGCTAACACTTGATCTCTATATGAGATCCATAGATGTCCGAATGTTCAATTGAAATTCATTGCTAATGCTCCTTGCTTTGTACAGGGAGAGTGATTGCCTATTCCTTTTTTTGTTTCATTTTACTTCAGTTGAAGTTCTCAGAAATCAAAGGGGCCCTTCTTGGGGCTAACACTTGATCTCTATATGAGATCCATAGATGTCCGAATGTTCAATTAAAGTGCTCCTTTAACTCTCAATCGTTGAATCAGTAAAGAAATGAAGAACATTAATTTTTCTCTTCCTAGTCGACCAGTTTAGTATGTCATAGTATATCTTTCTTGTGGTCTCTTGGTCTTACCGGATTCCAGGACAAGAATTCATCTAGTCTGGTGGACTATCCAGTTATGTCCTTTGTAGCGGATACAAATGTGTGTACAATGAATAAACAAACGTAGCTCTAAATAAAAAGGAACTTTATTCACATGAGAAGAAATATTTTGTCGGAGGTGTTTAACTGAAAGAGAAAAAAGTTGATGTATATACAAAATGATGCTTCTTTTTTTTTTTTTTTTTAAAGACGGTTAGGATTAGGGTCACCGCTTATCAAGGCCAAATACTACTCTAGGTAAAGGGTTAATGAGATGGAATGATGGCTAGTTGAAGGTCCAGCACTGTCTGCCAAGCTCCAGCCCCTGTCACATCGCCACGGTGTTGCATCCCTGTCCTTGCTTTACAGGTACTTCCACGCAATTTGCTCCAATGAACTTACTGCACTTATATGACCTACTGTACTATAGCAAAATTCCACCCCTTCACTGTAGATGTTCCTAGATGCTGGAAAATGTTCTACTCTGATAACTTCTTTCCTTGAACCGCTTGCCTTTGGAATTCCCTCCCTGCTTTCTGTTTCCCCGATCGCACCAACATGCAGAAATTTAAATTTAATGTGAACAAACATCTTGTTGCAGAACTCCCCACTTGGGTTGCTCCCCATCATCTATAAATCTGACTGCTATCACAGTAGCCCCTTTCGTCTCAGTGGCAATGTGCCTTGTTTAGGGGGTGAATAAAAGGGGGGGGGGGTAATGAAATTGAATGATAGTCCGTTGAAAGGTGAAGAACCCCCATGAGAGGATTGAGGATGTTTAATGGAATGAGCTAAGTTTGGTTACTTGTGGGGACGATATTTGACAGGAATCTGTTTACATTGGACTTGAAGATGACTGTGGTGTAATCTACAGGGAAGAAGTTCTGTGGCAATGTGTTCCACAGACAGAGCTTCTTTGCAGGGGCTTCCTGTTTGTGGTAGCAAAGCAAGTTCTTGCTGTGAATGTTTTTTGCATAAATTCGACTGTCTGTGTGTGTAACAAACAGACAAACGTATGTGTAAGTTGGTGTCAGTAAAAACGAGTCAATGATAGTTGCTTTCTCTCACACATGATGTGTGAGTGTGTTTATGATGCACAGGTTATTGTGCGAGTCAGTAATCATGCTAGCGAGCTGAATGAGATATTTTGACTGACTGATTGTCTCGCTCAAAAACATGTTTTATATTGTTTTGCATCGGCTCCAGCCCCAACAGTCAATTTGCTTGTATTAGATTGAACAAATCTCGGTTCTCTAAATTAATATTACAATATATTTATACCATGACTAGATCGAGATCATATTAAATCCAAGGCCATATCTATAACAGGCCAAGAGATCTAACATTTGGAATATTTTACTGGAGGCAAAGTTTCCAATCAGTCAGTAGATATTTTTTAGCTGCTAACACGTCATTCTCATTGCCCTAAGAACATTTCAGCCTGAAAGGATATTTATTTACTCCTCGCGGAGTTAGGCACAAGGCCAGTTTTATCTTACTCCCACAAGTAAGATGTGACCCAAGATCGGGTCGAGCAAGTGGGGTTAAAAGCCAGCGCTCGAGAGGTGAGCACTCTGGCCATTTAAAAATTGCCTGGGCAGCCCCGTCGGCATTCCCCGGTAGGTGCGCCTCAGACAGTAAGCAATAAACTTACTCCTCCCCAAAGAGGGGAGGTGAAGCCTGGGAGGGTGGACCTCCTAGAACTGCACAGGACAGGCGTGCAGTATCCATCGGAACAGATACTACACTTTGATCTTAGCCAAAAGGCCAATCAGGCTGTCTGAAAATACTGGCTTCCTGACCAAAAAGGCACCAAACATTAATGTTATTGTTTCTTTACTTTCCCTTTGCAAAACTCAATCATGTTTTGCAAAGCCAAAACGAAAACAACATTTTTCCTCTATAAAACAACCAAACCAAACACCATGAATAAATATCTGAACATAAAAACTTTTAGCAAAATGACCAGATTTGGCATTAAATAACCCGAAAAGAGTTGATAGGGCATAAAACAAAACAACCAAACCAAACACCATGGATAAATATTTGAACATATAAAGAACTTGAAGCATAAAAACTTTTACCAAAATTATCTGATTCTGCATTAAATAACTCAAAATGAGTTGATATGCCGTAAAACAAAACAGCCAAACTATCCTGAAATGGAATTCTAAAATAATAGAATAATAAAAAAAAATATATCTATTGACTGACTGGAAATCTTACCCCCAGTAAAAGACCCGAAATGTTGGATCTCTCGGCCTGCTATAGGTATGGCCTTGATTGAATCCGAATATGTAAGTTTTGTAAGTGTATCTTTGATAGGTTCTCAGTTTTTGCCGGAAACGCACGCACAGAAAAATACGACCTTCCTTTATATGTGAGATCACAAGGCAGACTGAATTTTGATCGGTTCTCGAAAATGAGTGAAATTCCTCGCGTAGATGTCTTGTCTGCAAAGCGGTTTTAGAATGTCAGTCAAAAAGTGACACTTGCAAGAGAAGACATTTAACTTTGAGATGACGGAGAAAGACGAGCCAATTACGTCTTAGTTTTAATGTCATATCAGTTTTGTCTATCAGCTTCGGAAGGTCGTATATAAATGCCCTTCCGAGATTCTTTTACGAGTAAGATGAGCTTTTTGTTTCTGTCTTAAGAATATAAAACTGTGTTTCCTCTTTTTTGACTGGCAAAGAGAGAAAAGGATTAGTTTTGAAATTTAGAATCCCGCAATTGCTTGTATTGTGGCCAATGAAGTCCCGCATCTTGTGACCTTGACTTGTGACCTTGAAAATTTGGATCGAAGTCAAAAGTTTGACAGAATTTGAACTTTTCGAGTTTTCCAAATTTTATGTATGAATCTAATGATTTTTGGTAAATTACAGCCAAATCAGATAAATGTTTTTTGAGTTATCAATTTTTCCATGAAATAAGTTCTCCTTCTCCACCACCACCACCACTTTTCATTCACCACCACCCCCACTTCTCCTTCACAATATGGAGAAGTAAGGTCCATATAAGACTTTGGCACATTCTTACATTGTCAGGGGGAAATATGCAGTTTTACAACTGACTTAGGTTCTTGTTTATTTAAATTCTCTCTCTCTCTCTCTCTCTCTCTCTCTCTCTCTCTTTCTTATATATATATATATATATATATATATATATATATATATATATAAATGATTCCTTACTTTTAAGTTAGGTCTCTTGTTTCTTGTGTTGCTTTTATCTTTTCTTTTGCTAATACAATATCTATGCATATTTTGTATATATATATTTCGAGTATATATATATGCATATGTTTTTTATATGTGTGTACATATTTGTATGTCTTCCCTCTCTACATAGAGTTAAATTTATATCTATCATTATATATATTTCCTCCAAATTACACATCTCGCTTTTTGACACTTTTAGCCTTTTCTCTCTTGATAAGGCTTACACAACAGTTGGGCGAAACGTTGAGTTTTAGGTCTTCCGCTTTTCCATTTTAACTTATATATATATATATATATATATATATTTGCATTCCATAGACCATGGTGAATTAATCCCAAACCATAATTTTCATTGGTTTTCTTTATTTCTGTACTTTGATGAATTTTTTTTTTTTTGTACATCCATCTCTCATTTTACACACAAAAGTAATTTATTCAAATTTAATATTTATTCCTATCTATCTATCTATATATATATATATATATATATATATATATATATATATATATATATATATATATATATAATGTATGTATTCTAGTATTCCTTTTAGTAGACAAACATTATATCAACAATATAATATAAAGAATGGATTGCATGGACATTATTAGGAGCTTTCAGATGAGATTTTAAAAAGAAACGGAACTGACCGGAAGTAATATTGATTAAAGAAAATATGAATTTTTTTTTATGTTGAAATCTGAATTTCTTTTCCATATAGTATTTTTACCGATATTCCTGTGAAAACATAAATGTATACTTCGAGAACTTTCACATAATCTAAAACTTTTTTTTTCTTTTGGCATATCTGAATTGCACTTTGGAAGCAAACTCATCAATTGTTTATTTTAAGACTTAACCATCATCACTAAGGATAATGGATAAGGAAATGTTTCTTTGTCGATAGCCATTGTAAATTTCTGGCAGGCCATTGTTTTTAAATCTATCTTTTATTTACTTGAGTCTAATAATTCCCATTCTCTAACCACTGGACTTTGTATGGAGCCATTGAGCCATTACTTACTGTCTCTCAGTTTAGTGTCCATCCACTATTAAAAGGTTTTTGTAAGTACTTGACCTAGAAATATAATCAAGCAGTCAAATTTTTGTTACAGTCCAGAAATTCCCCCTCTCTTTCTCTTTCTCTTTCTCTTTCTCTTTCTAAATACCCAACCCACATTGTTGTCTGTTTTTTTTTAGTCAGTGTCACTTTCAATGTGTGTAAAAACAGTGGATTTCATTGCAGAACTTAATTTCTAATAATCAAATCATTTTTGGGGAAATCTGGTCTTACGAAAACTTGCTAACCAACTCTGCCCATTCTCTGGAACACCTGTAGCGATTTTAGATCATATATACATATATGTAAAAAATATATGTAAAAAAATATATGTAAAAATATATGTAAAAAATATATGTAAAAATATATGTAAAAAATATATGTAAAAATATATGTATAGATAGATTTTACTATTAATTCAATCCAAAGTTTGTCTTCTTTTGTTTATATTCTGTCAACTAGAGGTAAGTTTATGTGTTTCAATTTAGTTTCTCTTCTCATCGATTCTTTTATTACCATTACCTCTAAAAAAAACAACAACAAATGGCAACTTTGCAATCACTCTTTTAAATATATTTTTGATTTGATCTCTTTTTGACTGTAATTTTATGCTTCTCCATTTTTTTTTTTTAAACACTTTTTTTAATATAAGACTTGATTGTAAATTGTTTGAATGTTTAAATAAGATTGGAGTTTGGGTTCGGTTTGTCAAAGTTCCTTGAAAAATGTTGAAACTAATTTTAAATTCTGTTGTTGTCTGCTTCTCTGAAATTTGACTGAAGTTTTTTTATTTTTCAATTTTTAAACATTTTTTTTTAATTGATTCCTATTTTCACGTTATGCATTTTTTTGAATCAACATTTGATTTTAAAGATAAATTTCGTTTTGAACTTTCACTTTTCTTCTTTTCAAAAAGAAAAAAATGCAATTTAACTCATTGAACTTCAAATTCTTGTTTCTGCCTTAAACCAAAATACCGGTTGTAACTAGTATACGATATGAACAGTATCCTATTTGTACATTTTTCCGATTATTTATACCTGGCACACGCTAGGGAGTAAGTGTAGTATCTGTTCCGATGGATACTGCACCCTATAGACGGATGTCGTCTTGTCCTTCGGGACTTGATTCCACCTGTCTGTGGGTTTGTCCTGTGCAGTTCTAGGAGGTCCACCCTCCCAGGCTTCGCCTCCCCTCTTTGGGGAGGAGTAAGTTTATTGCTTACTGCTTGAGGCGCCCCTACCGGGGAATGCCGACGGGGCTGCCCAGGCAATTTTTAAATGGCCAGAGTGCTCACCTCTCGAGCGCTGGCTTTTAACCCCACTTACTCGACCCAAGCTGTGGTCACATCTTACTTGTGGGAGTAAGATAAAACTGGCCTTGTGCCTAACTCCTGCAGAGGAGTAAATAAATATAGTAGTATAGAACATATACTTATGGCAAGTAAGCTACACAATACAGGGAAAATCATCAGACTAATAGCAATTAGCCTGATGATTTTTCACATACTACAAGTTCTACTCATGTATTGAGCACTGTTGAAGTCAATACTAAAACATATATATATATAATAAATATTTGTTTTTGTTTATTATCTATGTACGTATACGTTTCATCCTTAATAATCGGGACTCATCAGCATAGAGATATGACTGTTCACTACCGGTCATACGATTCGAAACCCCGGATTACGAGTATTTTGCAACTCAAATCCGACGCCTTAACCACTTGAATAAACGGTGATTATTTTAACACTTTATCGGCGGCTTAACGTCTAAGAGCGTTCTACTTTTTTAATGAAAGGAACGATGCATTTAAAGCTAGTGACGTCATGCTGTGTTAATACTACACTTACAGTGCTCTACTTTTTCTAGGAGCGACAAATAATAAATATTTGTTATTGTTTATTATCTATGTACGTATACGTTTCATCCTTAATAATTGGGACTCATCAGCATAGACATATGACTATTCACTACCGGTCATGCGATTTGAAACCCCGGATTACAAGTATTTTGCAACTCAAATCCGACGCTTTAACCACTCGGCCAATTTTGAACAGCGAATAAACTGTGATAATATTAACACTTTATCGGCGGCTTAACGTAAAGTTATTTACATTCCATAGAGATTAAAGCGACACTATCTTAGTGGCAAGTAGTTATAGTTTTATAAGAATTTGGTTGAATTAATAATTTAATGACCAAATGGTGCTGCAATACGGATGCAACACCGACTTTCCGGCAACTGATGGTCCGGCACTTCTTTTAATTCGGACAAGACTGAATTGACAATCCTGCTGCTGCCAAACTTATAGGGCGACCAACAGATGGTTCTCTCTGTAATGTGTCATCAATTTTCTTTTCTTTACACTGCACCTGCTGGTTGTAGCATTCCTTTATTTTGAGATTATATCTTATTTTTAAATGTAATATGAACAAACATCTTGATGCTCAACTCTCCACTTAGAATGCCCTTTATAAGTCTGACCCCTAATCACAGTAGCCCCTTACGTCTCAGTGGCAACATGACCCCTTGTTTGGGGTAAATAAAAGTTTTAAATATATATTTTTTTCAATTTGCTGAAATGTAACCCTAGTTATGGCTTCACAGGTTTATTCAAGCGGCAGCCATAGTATTAAATGTAAGTATCAGTAAATGTACATTAAAAAAAGGTTAAACGGCTGCAAAACTTCTAGCAATCCCTGGTGGTTTAGGGATATGGTAGGTGTATAAATAATGAGTTTGGGGTGTGTTGGTGAATTATTATTACTGAGAAATCGTATGGGATAGTGTGGGAGTATTTTAGTTTAATTTTTTTTTAAATAAAAATAAACATTTGTAGTCCTCAAACGCTGTCATTGTTAGCCATTCAAGGGAGGTAAATCACCCTTTCACGTAAATCTTCTAAGATAGAGACTACAAATGGCGTCACTCCATTGTAAAATCGATAATCTTATACATACATTCTTTTTATTTTTTTTATTAAAGTTCTACTCGATCATTTTCCGTAATTTTCGGTGTACGCTAATATTTTTCAATAACAGGTAAGTATTTCATAAAGTTTGTTGGCCATTTTTGTTTTTAACTGCCATGTTTCACAACCGTGTCTACACGCACACGCACCAACGTTTCTTGAGAATATTAAATTCACAAGTGGTCCCCAGTTGTATATAATATATATATATATAAGTCAGGGGAGATGATTTTGTCAATAATAGATTTTGCAGAGAGATGTCGTTATCCTCCCACATCCAACGCCTAATATTCCCATCTGGTATTGCTTAACTTTGGTGATCTAACAAGAACCAAAATGTCAGCGTGAGTATTCGTACGTAGTAACCACTGTTCTTATACTATATAACTTCTAGCTTTTGATGCGAGAGAGAGAGGGGGAGAGGGAGATAGAGAGAGCATTGTTTAAATGTGTCCACAATGAGTTCATTCAGGCCAAGCCCAGAAAAAAACATATTTTCTTCTGATCTATAAAAGCAACAACAACAACAGCAACAAAAACAACAAAAACTGAACATTCAACAACAAAACTTTACAGATTAACGTTTAACAGCAATACGGAATTCCCTCCTTTCCAACACATTTCTTTTCTTGTTTTTTTGTTTTTTTCATTCAGTCTTTTTATTGCGTTTGGATGAGCTATTACTATTTCTTCTTTTTCTTCTTTTTCTTCTTTTTCTTTTCTTCTTTTTTTTTTGTTCTTTTTCTTTTTCTTCTTTTTTTCCATTCTTTTTCTTCTTTTTTTCCATTCTTTTTCTTTCTGCTTTTTTCTCTTTTCTACTTCTTTCTTCTTCGTTTTCTTCTTCTGCTTCTTTTTCTTTTTCTTCTGCTTCTACTTTTTCGTCTTTTTCTTCTACTTTTTCTGCTTCTTTTTCTTTTTTCTTTTTTCTTTTTTCTACTTCTACTACTACTTTTTCTTCTTTTTCTTTTTCTTTCTTTTTCTTTTACTTTTTTCTTTTCTTCTACTTCTACTGCTTTTTCTGTTTCTTTTTCTTTTACTTTTTTTCTTTTTCTTTCTTCTTTTTCTTTTACTTTTTTCTTTTTCTTTTACTTCTATTGCTTCTTTTTCTGCTTCTTCTTTTTGTTGTTCTCTTTTTCTTTTTCTTATTAACCGACACCGTGGAAATTCTATGGTGTTTTGTAGCAGTTATCTCCCCCCCCCCCCATCTCAAACATAATTGCACCGGTTTGCCAGTAAGCGTAGTTTTTCACTGTCAGGTGACGCTGGAAGACGACGACCAAAGTTATCTGCCCTTCTTGATTATATAAACCGGTGCACAACGTCAGACGGGTCTCTTTTCAATTCCTGCCACGGCAGACAGTAGTCATCGGAGATGCTGCTCGTTTCCTTGTCTGACCCACAAAATCACACGTGTTCAAATTCATAAACATGTTTTTCTCGGTAAGAGATTCATATTCTTAGAGACAATTTCTTCTCCAGAACATTGTTATTTTCACGTACACAATTTCGTTATTAAACATTTTCCAATGTGCGTTTCAATCATATGAACTATTTCAACTCCACACACATTATACATACATACATATATACACACATCATTCATCGTTCCACATACACACTGTATACGTATTAATGTACTGTTTCATAGTCGTTACACACGTTCAATAAACGATTTATTTAAACAACCTATTGCCTGTGAATTATTATTTTGCCTTATATGTGACATTGCTTGTATTATGAACATGTAACCGGGATTCCCCCCAGAAACCCGACACTTTCCATATCAATATTGTTAATAATAATATTCCATTTGAATTAATAAATGTCTCTCGGCATCAAATACTATTAAGAAAAAAAAAAAATTTTTTTTCTTCCATAAAAATAATTGTCATTTTACGCTAAATATTGTTTGAATAAATAAAAAGGAATTTGTCTTTATTTATTTATTTCAAATTGAGGCAATTTAATTCTTTTTAAAATAATAAATAGTTTGTCTTTTTACCGTAAAAATAATTGTCAGCTAAATATTCTTCAAATCAATAAAACGAATGTAGTTTTCCGGTAACTCATCACCAGTGCTTGCTCAGTCACAATAACCGGTGGTGTTCCCTGGAGTCTGAGCGACAAGTCTCCCCAGATTTCCATCACTCTCTGTCTTTTTCGATAGACATTGCAAGTCATTTTTCATTATCACAACAACCGTTTACCATTGATTTCTCACTGGCACCGACCATCGATCTTCTCTAAAACATGAGTAGCAATAAGCCCCCCCCCCCAAGATTCCAGTTACTCTCCGCACCCTTCCAGTGGAGGTCTGGTTGGTGGTCTCCCTCTTTAGTCTTTCCATCCTCCTTGATCCTTCATGACCATTTTGTGTGATAACAACCGAAGCTGGTACTACCATATGTGTGTTTTTAAGGAGTGAAGGTCAGTTTATGGAATGGCTGACAGTTTCAGTTCTCTTTATTATTGTTAACTCACTAGGAGTTCTCACACAGGTCATCATCAGTGATTGCTCTCTGACAATAACCGGTGGTGTTCCCTGGAGTCTGAGCGACAAGTCTCCCCAGATTTCCAGTAATCTCTCCCTCTTTCGATAATCATTGCAAATAATTTTGTGTTATCGCAACAGCCGCTTACTTTTGGTTTCTCGCTGGCAACGGCCATCGGTCTTCTCTGGGTGCTGGCTTGCAATAAGTCTTCCTAAGGTTCCATTTTTATGAGATTTCTTGCAGTTTCAATTCTCTCGGTTTCACACGGTGTTTCTCTATGTTTTTGTTTTATTTCTGTTGCCACTTCCGTGTGGCTGGTTAGCGTTCGTAGTTTATGTTGGTTGGTTTCCTCATTCGAGGATTTTCCTTAAGATTTCAGCTGTTTTCATCATTGCCGTCTATTGTATAGTCTCAGTCTTCCCTTTGATTCCAATTTCTCCTGTTCTTTTTTCTAGTTTGTATTTTTGTATTGTTCCTAGTGCTCTTATGATTATCAGTATTATATTGATTTTCTTCATGTTCCATATTCCTTGCAATTCTCTCGCAAGATCCATGTATTTGCTTTGTTTTTCCGTCTCTTTGATCTTTACCCTGTTGTCTGCTGGGATGGAAAAATCTAGAATTTGGCAGTTTTTTTCCTTCTTGTTGACTATTATGACATCCGATATTATTATGATTATTATTATTTTATTATTATTGTTGTTATTATTTTATTATTATTATTATTTTATTATGATTATTGTTATTATTATTGTTATTATTATGATTATTATTATTTTTATTATTATGATTTTTTATTATTATTATTATGATTATTATTATTTTTCTTATGATTATTATTATTTTTCTTATGATTATTATTATTTTTCTTCTTATTATTATTATTATGATTATTATTATTTTATTTTTATTATTATAATTATTTTATTATTATTATGATTATTATTATTTTTATTATGATTATTATTATTTTTATTATTATAATTATTATTTTTATTATGATTATTATTTTATTATTATTATGATTATAATAAACATAACAATCTATTATTATTTTATTATTATTATTGTTATTGTTATTATTATTTTTATTATTATTATTATTTCAGTACGATATGACAAATGTGTGATATGGTATTTATTATAGGTTTTAAAGTTTTAATTAGAAATTATATCAAATTTTCACACATTTACAGAAATTTATTTATTCTTGTGAATGAATTAAATAATTGCTCTTTCTGATGAAGAGGATGAAATAATTTTTTTGTAAAATTTAAAACGCTTACTGATGTATTATAAGTTGATTTTTTTTTTTTTAAAATAAAATGTCCAGTTTTGGAACACTGAAAAATCATTTCTTTTCATTTCTCTATCTATGACAGCTTTAACATAAACAATTACATATGTTTAAAGGACATATTAAACGATTTATTTGTTCACCTTATTTGTATAACACAATAGTAGCTACAAAAAATCTTTATTACATTGTCTTATAATGTAGTCTACATGCAATTGCATAAGCTGCCTTTTGGTCTAAATGCTTTTAACATGTCTTCCTTTAACACACATACAGTACTACTATTTTCAAAGTAAATACACCTTCAAATGTTTTGTGAGCGTTCTTTTGTTAGTGTGTGTGTGTGTGTTGCTTTGCTGCTATGAACAAGTAGTAATTGATCAGCTGAGGATGGTTGCTATAGAAATCGGTAGTGTGTATGCAAATAAACGATAATTTGGTCTAGACGGCTTTTCTTTAAACACGTGTCTTTGCAAGTTACTCTTCTTATTGTCGTTCTTTTGAGCTGCGATCAAAATGTATCTTTTCTGTCCTCGGTTAAAGGAGGAGGCATTTTTTAACATTTTATTGTGGTTTCTTAGAAAAAAATTTCAAACAAAATTTCTTAACAAAAAATTAGAATTACTTCATGAAATAAAAATCATGTTTAAAATAAATAATTTATTTACAAAATAAATATTTAATGATTAAATTGAAACCTACATCGAGGACACATACAGAGCTTAAGAAAATCCTCCATTTTTGTTCATCTACAACGCTAAACGCAAAGCCTTTAATATTCACAACAAAAAAAAACAGACCAACACTACAAAAAATTCCCCTCACAACAACGCCATCAGCACAAATAACACAGACAAGAATGATAATAATAAATCTTATATAGTTCTCTCCACTAACTCCATCTCTACCTCCTTACAATTCAAACCTGACCTAAAAATAGTGACATCAACTTCTAAAACAATCAAAGATTTACTCAACACCAAAGCCCCCCCGCCCAAGGACACTTCTTCCCAAGCCGGCATCTATAAAATGAAATGTGTTTCATGTCCGATATTTTATATCGGCGAGACGTCCAGGAATATCAAATCTCGTATTTACAAGCATAAACAGGGCTCAAACACAACAATCCCACTAATGCACACTTTTACTCACAATTTCGATGTTACAAACTGCACCCTCCTTACGTGTATCGAAAACGCTCTCATCCTTCTTTCATCACTATCTAATGTAAACCTTAGTGCTGGCTCTTTACTTCTTAACCAAATATCTGGCAAAAATCGCACTCAAACAATGCAATATACCCCGCCACTGCGTTATCAACTCCGACCCCGGTTAAGTACTACTTATTTTTATTGCTATTTATTCAGGTTTCCATTTTTTCTTTTCTTCTTTTTCTTAATTTTTTTTTTTCCAATTAATGTCTTTTGCATGCGCTGCATATTTTTACATACAAAAACATCGCTTTTCATGTCTTCTTTCCTACGTTTCAAATCTTTCACTTTTTTTTTAAAGACATTCGTCGATTCAAACGAAACCGGTCAAATCTCTCATTTGATTTATTTCTCTGTTTAATTGTTTTTCCTTTTTATCTTTCACACATTCTATCCCCACAACATTTTATTTTATGATATAGTGTGTATTTAATCCTCATATATATATATATATATATATATATATATATATATATATATATAAAGTTATTAAAATATATTTATGGCAATTAAGCTACACAGAGGCTCCCGCGTTTCATCCCCGGGGGAATCTTCAGGCAGCCTCATTCTACCTAGCTCTACTTACATATCGAGCACTATTGAAGTAAATACTGAAAATTGATACATAAAAAATGATATCCTCTTATAAAATTTGATGTGGATACATGAAATAGTAATATATATATATATATATATATATAGATATATATATAGTCTCGGAAGTTCTTTTAACCTTCAAAAGTGAAAAAAAAAAAAAATTTTCGTTGAAAGATTTTAGTCTAGTAAGTCAATCAATCTACTGCAATCATTATTTTAGTTTACTTCCAAGAATATACTCTAATATAAATATATTTTTATATATAAGGGATCGTCAGTTAGCAATATATATATATATATGAGAAAGGAAAGATAAGAGTAATCCTACATAATGGGAAATGAAAAAGGAAAAACTAAGAGATATTTTTTATATATTCATCAACGTTTCGTCTTTATTGTAAGACTTTCTCAGGGTGATAATTTTAAGAAAAATGTCATGCAAGTACATCGAAATAATGGGTTGATAAGGAAAAGTAGTAGCCGTGGCTACTAAGAGCGCTGGACTGCGAGAAGTCAGTCAGTAACAAAGAGTGAAATGAATATCCAATATTTCGATGTACTTGCAAGACATTTTTCTTATAATATAGTAATATATATATATATATATATATATATATATATATATATATATCCCATTTTCCTGTTTGCTTCACCCCCTCCCCTCCACATATGTCAAACATCATTTTGATCAGATATTTTCTAAAAGTTCTTCATTCCTGTCACGTGTGTGAGATCATTTACACACATGCACACATGGCCTATTCTTATGAGGCCCCTTCCCCCCCCCCCCCGTCTGTGCTTAACATTTTGAGGGAAGGCAGAGGGGGTGGGGGTCACTCGTTCTCTCTAACATCCTTGCTAATTTCTCTTCAATATCCCTTCTCCCATTCATGCTTCCTGCCTCCAAATTGACCAACTTTTAATGGAGTGAATGAATTTCATGTCGCAAAAAATAAATATGTGAGTTAGCTCTTTTCTTTATTTTTTGTTTGTTTTCACCCAAAAATGAACCACTGTATAGTGTAGGTTTTTTCAAGACACTTTAATCCAATAACTTTTTACCCTTTGTGAAGTTTTCTGATGATTTTGTAATGTTGCAGAGACGATATTGACATAAAAATGTTGTTTAGCACAAGACAAATGAAACGGACAGTAAAAAATATATCTCACAGAAATGTTATGGTTTTGGAAATGTGAAAAAATAAAAATAATAAAATAAAAACATGGTTATTGGAAAATAATATGAACCTGACATATATATATATATATATATATATATATATATATATAACAAACAAAAACTACATCAAAATAAAAAAGTCATCCATTAGCAAAATTTCTTTCAATAATTGTAAAAACCTCCTAAAATGCTTATAATAGTAATATCTTATTAATACTACAATTATCACACGATTCCCGCCCAAACTATTAATACATATTTAAAAATACATGTTCATAATTACACCTGAAAATGGATCCAAACGCATCTGAAAGTACTAGGGCTCAAAACGAGTACGGCAAATACATCAGCCAGTTCGAGCTCGAAATCCGAAAACTAATAAAAAGGTTTGAATGGATCAAAAGAAAGAAATGCAGACGCGAGTTGTCTTTAATATTTAATGAAATATGCTTTAGAGAAAAAATGCTGCCCAGATATACATATCTCTCGGGGGATACGTCCTCGACATCGGTTCGACAGTGACTTTGTTGCTATCGGGCTGAGGTATGGTTCTGTTCAGTATCAGAAGGTATACCCTCCCAGGCTTTACCTTCTCTTTGAGGGGAATGCCGACGGGGCTGTTCAGGCATTTTTGTAGGCCAGAATGCGCTAATCCTAGTGTGGCCTTCCACAACTGACCTTGTGCCTAACCTCCTGAAGAGGAGGTAAATAAACTCTGTCTGTCTGTCTGTCTCTCTACACATATACACACACACACACCCACACACACATATATATATGATAATTTTTATTTACACAGACATGTACAAAATCTGCGACACTGGCATGTCGATGTTATCGATCAACAGGCAGTTAGAATCCAATCTTCACCTTAGATCATATTTCCAAATATGATCTAAGGTTAAGATCTCAGTTTATAATAGCTGTTGATCGATAACATCGACATGCCAGTGTCGCAGATTTTGTACATGTCTGTTTAAATAGAAATAATCATATATAAAAGCTCTATTTGATATTGAGCACTTTTTATAAGCCCGGTTGAAATTCTTTGGATTACTACCCTGTGGATGTTTTACCTGGATTATTATTATTATTATATATATATATATATATATATATATATATATATATATATATCTATATATATATATATATATATATATATATATATCTATATATATATATATATATATATATATATAAGCATATGAAAAAATCAAAAACAACATAATACAGAAATCGGTAACTCAATGTTTTGTTGATTAGTGTTGGACTGGCTATTGGTTGGACATGTAGAAGCAATTATGAATGTATTTTATTTTATTGAGGATTGAAAATTTTTGGTGATTCTATCACCTTTATCAGTCAAGAATGAAATGAAATGAGCATTGTAGTGAGCCCTTATCTGATCTGTTTGGGTTATTAAGATGAAATGAATTTTATATATTTGCTGATTGACACTTTTTTACAGAAGAAGGCAATCTCTACAAGATTGCAATTTCCGGTTGTGGGCACGCAGATGGTTCCGCAGCCCCGACACTTATAAGTCTTGCTGCAGATATGACATACAAGCCAACTGGCTTCTGATTCTCTAAAGCTATATTCTACTCCTGTTTTACATGTATTTGGTCTCTATCATGAGATCTCATGTGACGTAATAAACCAGCGCTTGACAGACAGACTCTGCCACATAAACTGCACAGAAGGTACGTTTGGCATTGACCACAAAGCATGACTTAAAATTTACCGCAGTCGTCATTCGTTAAGCCGCTCGCTCCAGTGTCACTCTTTCCCAGTCCTCCGTTCATGTCAAAGGTTTTAAGATTGTCCTTAGCTACGCCCTAAAAGCATCTTTCTGGCTTGTGTCTTGAACGTTTATGATGTTGCAGTTTCCCATATAACAGCTGTTTAGGAGGCCTATCATCATCGATCCTAACCAAGTGCCCGGCCCAGCGCATCTGATTATGTATAACACGTACTTCTATGCTTGACGCACCAGTTTGCTGTATAACCACGATGTGTAGTGTCATATTTAAGATCCTCCTTTGACATGTTTGGTGAAACCTCTCCAGAGTCTGAATGTGTCGGCGGTAAGAGGTCGATGCCCCCCGAGGAATACAGAGAATAGACAAGACATGATTCATACACACTAAGCATTGCGTGATTTTGTTTTCTTCCTATTGCACCTTTCATGTGATTGGTTAGTATTCGTAGCTTATGTGGAAAGGTTTCCGCATTCAAGGATTTTCCTCATGATTTCAGCTGTTTTTATCATTTCCGTCCGTTGTATGGTCTCAATCTTCCTTTTGATTCCAATTTCTCCCAGTCTTCTTCCTAGTTTCTACGAAACTGTTCCTAGTGCTCATATGATTATTGGTATTATTTTTTACTTATTATTATCTACTCACAAGGAGTTCTCACACAGGGAGTAATCAGTTATTGCTCACTGATAATCACCAGTGGTGTTCCCTGGAGTCTGAGTGACAGCAAGTCTCCCCAGATTTCCAGTGCTCTCCAGCATGTTCGATCCTTAGCAATATCTGCGGAATCTACGACATGTAACCTAGTTCCCTTGACGTAGATCTTGGATTCAACTTACTGGAGTCCTCGTGGAGTGGTCAGCATTACTTTAATTTTCTCCAGATTGATCGTGAATCCAAAGACCGGTATTGTCTGGGCCTTCGAGCCTTGATTTACACCGGTCTATCGGTCTGTGCAGTTCTAGGAGGTGCACCCTCCCAGGCTTTGCCTTCTCACCCTTTGAGAAGGGGTTAGTTTATTGCTAATCATCTGAAGCGCCCCTACCAGGGAATGCCGACGGGACTGCCCAGGCAATTTTTAATGGCCAGAGCGCTCAAATTCTCGAGCGCTGGCTTTTCAAATCCCACTTTCCCGACCTTGTGTCACATCTTACCTTGTGGGAGGAAGATAAATAAAGTGAGTCCAAAAATGGTACAGGGGTTGGAAACACCTTAAAATTTAAAACAAATTTATTTTGATATGTGGTAGCACCGCATTTGGTAGTAATTATAGATCGGATTCTACCGGGTATGGGCTCATACAAAGTTTGAATTATTTCCAAATTTGAATTTTTGTCCATTCTTCCGCTAAAAAAGTCTCCAGTTCTTGGAGAATATCGACTCCTTACTTGCTTTTCTAAAATGCACCAGAAATGTTTGATAATATTGAAATCTGGGGATTGGGGTGGCCAGACATGATCTGGGGACCGTGTTGGCCAGATAAGATGTTCAACTACGCTAGAATATTCTTTGTGCAATTCAGTAACAACTAAGTGTGTGAATTGGTGCATTATCATCCTGAAAGATTGTATTTCTCTCCAGAAACAGTTATGGTAAAGTGGGTAAACAGTGAGTTGAACAGCCAAAGTCTGTCGAGAAGAGAGAAAAAAAATGTTGTTGCCATATCAGTCTGCTGTGGGTTGCTAGAATCTCTCAGCCAGAGGAAATACCAAGTCATAAGTCTCGCTAAGTTGTAGTTTCTATGCTGAAATATACTTGCCTAAATTAATAAAAAGTGAACTCGTCACTATTCAAATATACATCGCGGTTGGACGCCTTTTGTTTTAATATGGGGTAGGACCACCTTTGGCAGTAATTACAGCTTGAATTCTACGAGGTATGAGCTTTTACAAAGTTTGAATTGTTTCCAAAGGAATTTTGGTCCATTCTTCCGCTAAAACAGTCTCCAGTTTTTGTATCAACTTCTTACTTGCCTTTCTAAAATGCACCAGAAATGTTCGATAATATTGAAATCTGGGGATTGGGGTGGCCAGATAAGATGTTCAACTACACTAGAATGTTCTTTGTGCAATTCAGTAACAACAACTTTAACTGTGTGAATTGGTGCATTATCATCCTGAAATATTGCATTTCCTCCCTGGAAACAGTTCCGCAACCATAGAATGCTTAAATAGTCTTGACTATTAATTCTGCCATGAAGGGAAACCATTAGACCGAGGGATTTCCAAGATATCCGCCTCCATTTTTAACAGTTGAAATAAGGCAGTCTGAGTCAAATGCTACCTTTGGCTTTCTCCACGTGTATACTCGGCTCAAGTCGAAATTCGAGAAAATAACACTTTTCTACTGCTTTAGGGACCAATTCTGTAGGTTTAAACTCCACTCTAAACTCTTTGCAACATTTTTTTTTAACGTAATGGGTTCTGTGGAAATTGGGTTATTTAAATGGTCTGCAGTAGTTTTAGGAGCTGTACTTTTGTGATCGCTTCTACCAATTCACGTAAGAGACAGACGACCCCTATCTGAAAGTTTTTGTTTTCTTCCAGAGTTTCGTTTCGACGATGAGGTTTTTTCGACTTTCTCAAAGTCTGTCATTCAAAACTTTTGACACACCAAATATTTCGGCTGATTTTGTTATGCTAGAGCCTGCCATACGAACAATTTGGCCTCATTCAATATCTGATATCTCTGTCATATTAAGGAATTCTAATTACTTTTTTCTGATATCTGAAAAGAAAGTAAAATTTTAGCAAAAACACTAATAATAAATAAAAATTAACTTTTGACGGTTTTATAGATATTTTAAAATTATGATTTTAAGTGTTTTCATTTCTCTGTCCAATGGCTAATGAAAACATTAACACAGGGGAGAGAATAACAATGAATCCGATTGAATAGCTAGCTAGACTAACCACCTTGTGTATATATAAAAACAATTTACTATATATATATATTTATATGTATATATATATATATATTTATATGTATATAGGTGTAATCAGTCAACAGCAAATCATAAGCGTACAAGTTGCAAAAGAAATATAATAAAAAAAACTTAGAATAAAGAAAAAAATAAATAAAAATAAATAAACGTGCAACTTACAATTTCGTGCCGAATTTATTGGACGATTTTAGAAGCAAAGTAAAGCAAATCCCAATTTCAGGTTTTGTTTTTTTGGGTATAGTTTGTAGGAAATTTTCGGGAACCATTCCCTTCTTCAAGCCTTCTATGTGGTGTAAACAGAGTTCTTGAAAATGGCAAACTAAATTTAATATTTTTTATTATTTCATAAACCGGCCACCAGGGGTCCACCTCTCAAGGTCATATATGGGGGTTCTTGTCTGTTTTGTTTCTGGTACACATGTATCAGGAAGGAAAAGAAAGAAAGGGAATAATATATATATATATATATATATATATATATATATATATATAATTAACTTGTTACAAATATCCAGGGGGTATAAATCCGAAGGAAGTTGAAACCGGGTTTATGAGAGTGCTCAATGAAAATTCAGAGCAAAATATATATATATATATATATATATATATATATAAGAACATTATAATAAAACAAATGTAAAGTTACATACTTTACAAGTTTATTATATTCAAACAGTACAATAGAGAATAGTTGATAATTTTTTTTTTAAAAGTGCTTTAAACCATGTTTTTTTTAAAAAAAACATGTCCTTTTATCAGAAGAAAAAAAAACAATTATTTAATAAGTATTGGTTTATATAATTCATTTGAAAAAAAGTTTATCAAGCGTTTATGAATTCTGATTAAGCAAGAAGTCTATGTGGGAAGGAGCAGAAAGTCTTAGTAACAAGATATTTGATCAGGTGTCAAAAGAATATCATCCATTGGAATATTATATTATAAACGATATCAAAAATATGTAAACGATATCAAAAATATGTAAAACACTCAACATTCACTTTATGTGAATTCTTTATGCATTGCAACGTCTTCCTTTGCATTATTGTATATATGATCCGATCTGTTCAAAGTTAGGTGAATAAAACAGAAAAAAAGACACCTCATGATATATCTGGGGATTCATTATTACAAAAACTTTCTGCTCCTTCTCACATACACGTTTTGTTTTCTCAGAATTCGTAAACGATTGATAAATTTTTAAAAACTTTTTTCAAATTAATGATGTAAACCAATGCTTGTTAAATAATTGGGTTTTTTTTCTGATTCTGAAGAAAAGAATTGTTTTTTTGAAAAACTATGGCTTAAAGGATTTCTTTATAAACTATTCTCTGTTGTACTATTTGAATATAATAAACTTGTAAAGTATGTAACTTTACATTTGTTTTATCATTTCCTCTTTAGATATATATATATATATATATATATATATATATATATATATATAGTCTCGGAAGTTTCTCAACCATTAAAACTATATTTAAAAAAAAAATTTAAAAAAACAAAAAAACTTATAGTCCCAAGTCTTCCAGTGGAAAATCACTCATGTAAGTCAATTTATTTTTTACAGTTATTATATTAGTTTATTTCTAACACTATTTTAAGGGATCATCAGTTGTTTACCATGAAAAACTGTTTCGGGAATTTAAAAACAAGACAGTATTTAATTTCATGGCTTCCCAGCAGAGTTGATCAGACCCCACTTCCATATATATATATATATATATATATATATATATATATAAAGGTAATTTCGTTGAGGGGGTACAAGTGCAGTAAGTTCTTTGGGGCACATTCTGTGGAAGTACTTGTCAAACAAGCACAGGGATGCGATGATGAAACAGAGACTGGAGCTCGGCAGACTGTGCAGGGCCTATTATATTAGACTCATCTTTTTCACCCTGTCTAAGAGGGAGAGACTAGTGGTTGGTGCACCAGCCCAAATGTGGCAACAATACTCCATGCATAGGCGAATGGTGGCTTTATAAAGATAAAGAATACTGACAGGTGTGAGAAGTTTTCTAGCCCGGTAAAGGGAGCCCACCTTCTTTGCGGCAGACTTGGCAACATCTATGTATTTATTCCAATTCATGTTGCCTGAGAATGTTAGGCCGAGGAGTTTGAACCCTTATTCTCGAGTGACCTTCGGCTTTGGTAGTGGTGACTCTGTAGCAGCTTACATGAATGAACTATTTTCTGTCGATCTGTGCGAGTTGTGATTCGGCTTGGCGAATTATTTTAATCATCGCCTCTTCATCAGGTGCGCGTCTGCATGTAATGAGATTTACGCGCGATCGCTAACGCCAGATCACGTGATCGACATGAACATTTCAGTTTGTGACTCTTTCCCAACCAGACAAGATGTGATCCTGTGTTCTCTGCCAGCCAGATGGCAGAAGAATCGCCGGACTCCAGGAGATGATTATTTCAACTTACTCGACCCAATGTATTATCTTTCATTTTGTTTCCTGCATTTCTCCTACATAAACACTATTACCCGTCTGTGCAGTGTGTCGTTCAAGTGTATTACGTTCTAACGAAAAGTTACACAAACCAATGCACGTACCTCTGTTTACTTCCTGTCTTTATCTCATCCAAAAATTGGCTCTTTCACAGCTAAAACTCTTTGTTTAAAAAAAAAAAAGAATGTCCATATAAATATTTTCTCTTTAAAAAATCTATGTCACTCGACTTTGAGGACAGCGTGTTTCACTTAACGTTCTGTTTTTTTTTTTTTGTTTTTTGTTTTTTTTTAATCTGGGTTTTTATTTTGTTTATTTTTATTATTTATTTATTGCCAAAGAGAAACAATGTCATTTCCCACCCACTTAACCTAATAAGGGTGGGCCCAACTGGCATGAATTTCTGCATTTTTCTCTCTTTATTGTCGCTGATAATAAAAGTGGTAACATTAACTTTCGGCGGACGCAACAAAAGCCTCTTCCTGTTCGCCTCCCCCTTCCACTCCCCCTCTCTTTACTTTTTTCCGACGCAATCACAAGTAGATATTATTTATCTACATTGCCTTTTTTTTTTTTTTTTTTACACATTCTTTTGTTTATGTTTTTTGTTTTTAATCCGGCCGCATTTTCATCGGTTTTAGTTTGGGTTTAGTCCAGGTAAGAAACATTTTTTTTTTTTTTAAACCATTTTTAAAAAATGTTTATTCTATGTTTTTCAATTTTTTCAAGCTTCTGGTTCATCTAAAAATCGACCCAAAATGTGGGTGCGCTTAAAAGAAAAGATAAACATAGCGTTTGACTTTCCGGTTTTTGAGCAAGTTTCAAAGTCTTACTTGCCCGCCCTGTTTTTTGTTTTTTTTATTATTTGTCTTCCTTATTTTTTTTTTAATTTTGGGTTGTTATTTTTTTTTTTTTTTAATTTTTTCCCCACTCCATCATTTTTCAATAAAATATATTAATGTGTGTGTGTGTTTCCGGTAATCATTACCGAGAAATTATTTCACGGAAACTATTGCTGAAAAATTACCAATTTCAAATTAGTCAAACACAATTCATTTTGCTTACCTAATCATTTGTGACCTATTTGCATTAAAAAAATATTTAATAGGAGTTATAAGTCCCGTAAGTATCGGACCTAAGGAAAGTAGCCATGCGTGTTTAATCAGTTAGTAACGTAAACAAGCATGGCATCTTTGCTCAGATTCGATATTTACGGAACTTAAAATGCTTATAACTTCTATTAAGAAATTTTAAAACGCAAATAGGTCACAACTGAGTAGGTAAAGCAAACTAAATTGTTTTTGACTAATTTACCAACGATATTTCCTTTAAAATAATTTATGTCGGTAATAGTGAAAATTACCACATTATATATATATATTTTTTGTTTCACGTTACTTCAGAAATCAAGGGGCCCATTACTGGGGCTGACACTTAATCTCTATATGAGATACATAGATATTCGAATATTCTATTAAAGTTCTCCTTTACCTTTCAAACGTTGAGTTAGTAAAAAAGTTAAGAACATTAATTTTCTCTCCCCAATTGACCAGTTAACTATGTTATAGTATATCTTGATTGCGGTCTCTTGGTCTTACCGGATTCCAGGACATGAATTCATCTAGTCTGGTGGAGTATCCAGCTAAGTGCTGTTATTTGAGGTCACATCACTAGGAGAAAGTGCCCCATTCCTCATATGAGCAAGTGTATACTGTATTTGGGCTTCGAATACTATGTTATTTTGAATTTTTGGTCAGGGTTTACTTGTAGAGTGAAGTATCATCATGTCAGGTTGTCCTGACAAACCCTTGTACAGAAAGACCGAAGACACTCGAGGATGGTGTCTAGTAGGTAATTTAAACTCACCTATATATATATATATCTGTGTGTGTGTGTGTGCGTGTGTTCCGTATAGAAATAAAGTTGCCTCAAATCTCTAATAGCGTGTGATGGCCAAACTTCCTTTAAAACTTCAGATATATGCTATTTTGCTTACATTTAAATCATATGGGGAAGACAATGGAAGTGGTCACGAATCTCTACGTGCGTGCCCCCCCCCCTCCATGTTATGGGATGCGGATCCCCTTAAGACTTCAAACACCTGTATCCGATTTTAATACAATTTAAACCATATGTGTGTATAAGAGTGTGTTCCAAAATGTTAGCATCTTCCAATTTTATCAGGAGGGGAAACCGGGAGGAGCAGTAAAAAAAAAAAAAAAAAAAAAAAAGAAAAAAAAAAAAAAAGTAATATGGTGTTGGTGAAAAAGGGTCAGTCCTGAGCAACGTCGGGTCTTCGTGTATCTTTTGTAAATAAATTTAAATTAAAATCGTTGGGGATATTTTAAGTCGAGTAATCCATAGGGTAAATGTGGTATTGTGGTGACTTCTGAAGTGAAAGTGATCGACAAATGGCGAAAGAATTAAAGAAACAATGCTTGTTTCTCTCTTTGTTTTCATTTTACTTCAGTTGAAGTTCTCAGAAATCAAGGGGCCCCTTTTTTGGGCTAACACTTAATATCTATATGAGATACACAGATCTCCGAGTGTTCTCCTTTATTTCTCAAAAGTTGACTTAATAAAGAAATGAAGAACATTCATTTTCCTCTCCCCAATTGACCAGTTTGCTATTTTATAGTATACCTTTTATTATGTGGTCCATTGGTCTTACCGGATTCCAGGACAAGAATTCATCTAGTCTGGTGGAGTATCCAGCTTAGTGCTGTTACTAGAGGTAACATCACTTGAGAAGGTGCACCATTCCTTCTATGAGCTAATTTAGCCATTCCAAGGGCATCTTATTTGGGCTTCGAATACTATGTTATTTTGAATATTTGGCCAGGGTTTACTTGTAGGTTGAAGTATCCTCATGCCAGGTTGTCCTGACAAACCCTTGTACAGAGACAGTAGAAACTCGAGGACAGTGTCTAGTAGGCATTCAAATTCTCTGTCTTGGAGGCATTCAACGAATGGGTTAACATGTGTCTAGTTACGAGTATTGATTTACTCCTCTCCAGGAGTTAGGCACAAGGCCAGTTTTTATCTTACCCAC
>OY744534.1:83746849-83831849 GCA_963556195.1 Sepiola atlantica | reverse complement strand
ATTTGTATGCAAATGATGTTGAACAGACACAACCTTGGTATACGTTATATGTATTAAGAAACAATCGACCACAGTAAAGTACTGTTGTAACGACACTATTGATATTCGTTCAATTTATCTAACTTGAGGACGGCCTCTTTAATTAAATGTTTAAATATGAAATCAGCTTCATGGTGTCCAGGTTTGTGTATACTAATCTATATACGGTCTTATTAAATTCCAGACAAAATGTATTCCATGTTTACATTGGGGATCCCATTACAAAGTATGTAGTTTCTACGCAGAAAGTCAACATCTCCATCATCAGATTATCTATAGTGTTGCAGGCGCGTTCACCCAGTGTAGTATCTGAAGTTAACTTATCCTGTACCACAGTCAGTCTGTTAACTAACGGACGGAACTATGTCTAGACTCACCATTTGGTTGGAATAAATGGGAGCATTGTTTATTTTTTTCACAAAGTGGGCAAAATTCTTGACATATGATGGAGACTTTCCTGTGAGTGGGGGTGATTATATCCACCAGGAATCGGCTCAATGGATGGCATGCTGAACCTCGGGCGCTGACAATGGGCCTTAATGGAATGCCGTCTTTGTGAATTTAAGGAAGGCCGTACAGGTGTGGTAGCTTGCTGTAATGCTGCACTAGCTGTCTGCGTTTTGCAGGTGGTGTTAGGCCCTTGTCCTTACTGAAGATCTATGACAACTTCCTCTCTGTCTTCAGGGTTGGATTCTTTTTTACTTTATAGTAACCACCAGATCCTTTTAGATCTGCTAATTTTTTGGGATATTTCACGCTATCCATTAACACTGCCATTGCTTTTATCTGCTGTTACTTCGTAGTGACTTCTTTCATTTCAGAGGTTACCTTTCGGAGGCTTTGATTTCTCGAGGCTTGTCTCACCTTCCATCTTAGCTCATCAAGGTTTATTAAAGGCTGCCTCTTCAATTGGAGCTATCACGTCTAAGCCTGGAATCTTTTTGATGGTACCCAAGTTTGTGTACACTATTCTATATGAAGTCTTTTTTTTATTTTATGGAAATCGCTCCAGACAAGGCATGAAGCCACTTGATGTAAGGAGCTAACAAGAACAAATATGATTATCGCAAAGACAGGAGATGCCTATTGGCCTTAGTCTTGAAAAGACCAAAGTTATAGGTAGGAGGAAAACAGTCAGCAGTCTTATTAAAATCTTACATATTCTAACAAAACAATTTCTGATAATGAAACCAATTCTTTTTATTTGTCTTTGAGAGAATAGATAAAATTTGATTATGAGATTCTTGTTTTATATTTCTTGTTTAAATTCAATATGAAAAACTTGCGGCCTTTCTATACTAAATTCTGATTTTGATGTATTTTTCCCAATTTGATAAATCAAAATTTATTCATACACTATCTTGTGATAAAATAATTTAACGCCAGCAAAAATTCGTTTTCATACATTTTAACCAAAATTTTCTCGATTCTTGTCTACAGGTAAAAGAAATTCCTGGTGTCAGTCGTTTAACGCACCTTTGTCACCGTAAGTATCGCCATTTATTGCAAATGTTACAGCGTAGATCCGTCTCTTATTAGTGTCTGTCCGCTTGTACAATGTCTCTGTGCTCTTTCGCCTCAAATTCCGTTCAAGGTTTTAATTTTTCCAACATCAAAGATCAAACCTAAATCTGATACGAATCGCAAACTCAAATTAACGTTTTATATTTGAATTCTCTGAATTCGATTTGTCATTGCCGGCGAGTGTCTGGTTGACAAAGATCACAATGACTGACCCAGGACTGTCTGTTATGTTTATTGTGTTTGCAGATTGGTAACCAGTATTCAGCTTGCAAGACCGTGTTTTACATACAGCACTCAGCATTCCAAAATAGCTACCCACCTAAATTCATCGTAAAAACGTAGAAATACTTAAGACATCAGACTAGGTATCCCAGACTGAATTTTTTTTCGATATACCAAAAAGTTTTGTAGGTATGCATATATAGTACTGCAAAATATTAAATGCATATATAGTATTGCAAGATATTAAATGCATATATAGTACTGCAAGATATTAAATGCATATATAGTACTGCAAGATATTAAATGCATATATAGTACTGCAAGATATTAAATGCATATATAGTACTGCAAGATATTAAATGCATATATAGTATTGCAAGATATTAAATGCATATATAGTATTGCAAGATATTAAATGCATATATAGTACTGCAAGATATTAAATGCATATATAGTATTGCAAGATATTAAATGCATATATAGTACTGCAAGATATTAAATACATATATAGTATTGCAAGATATTAAATGCATATATAGTACTGCAAGATATTAAATGCATATATAGTACTGCAAGATATTAAATGCATATATAGTACTGCAAGATATTAAATGCATATATAGTATTGCAAGATATTAAATGCATATATAGTATTGCAAGATATTAAATGCATATATAGTACTGCAAGATATTAAATGCATATATAGTACTGCAAGATATTAAATGCATATATAGTATTGCAAGATATTAAATGCATATATAGTATTGCAAGATATTAAATGCATATATAGTACTGCAAGATATTAAATGCATATATAGTACTGCAAGATATTAAATGCATATATAGTACTGCAAGATATTAAATGCATATATAGTACTGCAAGATATTAAATGCATATATAGTATTGCAAGATATTAAATGCATATATAGTATTGCAAGATATTAAATGCATATATAGTACTGCAAGATATTAAATGCATATATAGTACTGCAAGATATTAAATGCATATATAGTACTGCAAGATATTAAATGCATATATAGTACTGCAAGATATTAAATGCATATATAGTACTGCAAGATATTAAATGCATATATAGTATTGCAAGATATTAAATGCATATATAGTATTGCAAGATATTAAATGCATATATAGCACTGCAAGATATTAAATGCATATATAGTACTGCAAGATATTAAATGCATATATAGTACTGCAAGATATTAAAAAACCAAATTTATCTTGATATCTCAATTAGTACCCATTCAAAGTTAGTCGAACATCGCGTTTTGTGCGATACTGAACAAAAGGCCAACGTAATTGGTGTATAACTGAAGATAAAAGCTTTAAATAAGTGAAAACTCTTTATAAATATAATGCCATAGTTCATTAAAAGAAAGATTATATAGATGGAATTAATAATTCTTAGATATACCCAGTCTTAAACATTGGTGAAAATCACATGCCGTCACAAAAATGGTGTTGAAATGATACAGACGAGCCACTTTGACTGTTCATAGAAGTTTTTATTTTAGCAACTAAAACATTGAAACTTATTATTATGATTTATGACATCATACACTAAGCTAAAAAATTTTTCATTAATACATCCATAAAAACCTCTTATTTCTAACATGTAAACATGGCATAAGGCCCAATTTGGCAGTTGGTGAGAAAAATGGGTCAAATGTACACCATACCAAACTTTTTGTAAAAAGTTACCCATTTGAAATATTTAACAGAATTTGATGTGGATATCGATACTGTACTAAGAGTTTGATTATTTTTTTTTTAACAGTTGAATTAAGAAGATAGTTAAAGGGAAGATGCCCAAGGAGGCATAACAAATAAATAAATAAATAAATTTGATTAAGGATACAAGCCTAAAACTTTTATACTTGACTAATTTTAGGATGAGGAATTTTTTTAAAAAAAGTTTTCTTTCTAATATTAGAAGATTTTGTTGTGATACAACTGCCAAAAGTTGTATCACACAACAAAATCTTCTAATATTAGAAAGAAAACAACTTTACAACAATGTAAAAAAAAAAAAAAAAAGGATTGACTTCAAAACCTTGAAATTTGCTAAATAAAAGAAATCGTCAGTCAAGTTTTAAACAAAGAATTATTATAAAGTGTTATTTAAATTTTTAAATAATTTTTTTAATGCTAAATTTCAAATGAGTAAAGATAAAACATATTTATTGAATGATAATTAATATAATGGAAGATAAAATATTGAATCATTGAATAATATAATGGAAGATAAAATATTTAATCATTGAATAATATAATGGAAGATAAAATATTGAATCATTGAATAATATAATGGAAGATAAAATATTGAATCATTGAATAATATAAATGGATGATAAAATATTGAATCATTGAATAATATAATGGAAGATAAAATATTGAATCATTGAATAATATAATGGAAGATAAAATATTGAATCATTGAATAATATAATGGAAGATAAAATATTGAATCATTGAATAATATAATGGAAGATAAAATATTGAATCATTGAATAATATAATGGAAGATAAAATATTGAATCATTGAATAATATAATGGAAGATAAAATATTGAATAATAAATAATATAATGGAAGATAAAATATTGAATCATTGAATAATATAATGGAAGATAAAATATTGAATCATTGAATAATATAATGGAAGATAAAATATTGAATCATTGAATAATATAATGGAAGATAAAATATTGAATCATTGAATAATATAATGGAAGATAAAATATTGAATCATTGAATAATATAATGGAAGATAAAATATTGAATAATAAATAATATAATGGAAGATAAAATATTGAATAATATAATAGAAGATAAAATATTGAATCATTGAATAATATAATGGAAGATAAAATATTGAATCATTGAATAATATAATGGAAGATAAAATATTGAATCATTGAATAATATAATGGAAGATAAAATATTGAATCATTGAATAATATAATGGAAGATAAAATATTGAATCATTGAATAATATAATGGAAGATAAAATATTGAATCATTGAATAATATAATGGAAGATAAAATATTGAATCATTGAATAATATAATGGAAGATAAAATATTGAATCATTGAATAATATAATGGAAGATAAAATATTGAATCATTGAATAATATAATGGAAGATAAAATATTGAATAATAAATAATATAATGGAAGATAAAATATTGAATCATTGAATAATATAATGGAAGATAAAATATTGAATAATAAATAATATAATGGAAGATAAAATATTGAATCATTGAATAATATAATGGAAGATAAAATATTTAATCATTGAATAATATAATGGAAGATAAAATATTGAATCATTGAATAATATAATGGAAGATAAAATATTGAATCATTGAATAATATAATGGAAGATAAAATATTGAATCATTGAATAATATAATGGAAGATAAAATATTGAATAATAAATAATATAATGGAAGATAAAATATTGAATCATTGAATAATATAATGGAAGATAAAATATTGAATCATTGAATAATATAATGGAAGATAAAATATTGAATCATTGAATAATATAATGGAAGATAAAATATTGAATCATTGAATAATATAATGGAAGATAAAATATTGAATAATAAATAATATAATGGAAGATAAAATATTGAATCATTGAATAATATAATGGAAGATAAAATATTGAATAATAAATAATATAATGGAAGATAAAATATTGAATCATTGAATAATATAATGGAAGATAAAATATTGAATCATTGAATAATATAATGGAAGATAAAATATTGAATCATTGAATAATATAATGGAAGATAAAATATTGAATAATAAATAATATAATGGAAGATAAAATATTGAATCATTGAATAATATAATGGAAGATAAAATATTGAATAATAAATAATATAATGGAAGATAAAATATTGAATCATTGAATAATATAATGGAAGATAAAATATTGAATCATTGAATAATATAATGGAAGATAAAATATTGAATCATTGAATAATATAATGGAAGATAAAATATTGAATCATTGAATAATATAATGGAAGATAAAATATTGAATAATAAATAATATAATGGAAGATAAAATATTGAATCATTGAATAATATAATGGAAGATAAAATATTGAATAATAAATAATATAATGGAAGATAAAATATTGAATCATTGAATAATATAATGGAAGATAAAATATTGAATCATTGAATAATATAATGGAAGATAAAATATTGAATCATTGAATAATATAATGGAAGATAAAATATTGAATCATTGAATAATATAATGGAAGATAAAATATTGAATATAATGGAAGATTTTACTGGCAATTTCTACATCTTATGTAGCTTTAATTTGGTTACACGTTCTTGTTACAAGCAATATATGAGGGATATTCTTCCATCACTTGGTTGAAGATATTGGGAAGATCCTTTATGACGTCATGAGGGATGACATCATCCATGAAAATAGATCATAGATGACCCATGACCCGAAGAATTATGGGTCATCAAATATAGAACAGGAACCTCATTTTATGAAATATTTTTCAAACTAAGTCAGACAAAATTCTTTTAACCATGGAAAGTTAGCACAAAATTGTAAATATTTATTCTGAACGAAAGGGAAGACACAGAAAGATATAAAAAGAAAGAGAGAGAGAGAGAGAAACAAAAAAGAGAGAAAAGAAAGAAGACAGAGTAAGAAAAAAAGGACAGAGAGAGAGAAAGAAGAAGGACAGAGAGAGAGAAAGAAGAAAGAGAGAGGAGAGAGAGAGAAAGAAGAAAGAGAGAGGAGAGAGAGAGAAACAAGAAAGAAAGGGGATGCAGGTAGTAAGAGAAAGAAGAAAGAGAGAGGACAGACTGAGAAAAAAAAGAGCGAAGACTCTGCTTTTTCAACTATTATAATATGTGTGATGGAAGAGGAAGGGATTATTTTTACATGCGGGGGTAGGGAGGCATGTTTAGACACGCATTGTCTTAACGAAAAAGTTAACGTAAAAATGAAAAAAAAAACTGTAAACCTCTGTCTCTTTTATTATGAAACCGTTCACGATGTTAAATAAGATCGATATTAATCCTATTGATTATTATTGGGAAAACCCTACTTTATCCAATGGTATCAAAAGCATACTTTGTAAAATTAAATTTCTGTAAAATTTTATTCACTAAAGTTTTCAACTTGGAAATAAATTTTTCATGAAAATTAACAAATGTGCTTGTTTGATATCCTTATTCTACTGCCTTCCTAATAATCTGAAATTTCCCTCTGAAATTCCTTTTCATATTCCATTAATTATTTTGTTTCTTCTTTTTTATCTCTCTGTTCAGGTTATCGCCAACAAATGACAATAGCGTTCCTGTTTCTTTTGAGAAATTACAACAAGACCTCCAAGAAGAACTGCAAGGTGATCCTGCCAACCTCCGAAGTCATAAATGGTATCATGGTCATATCACGAGGACCTGTTCAGAGCAGCTCGTAAAAACAAACGGTGATTTTTTGATTCGTGATAGTATTTCACAACCCGGCGATTTTGTTCTGACGTGCGGATGGCATGGCGTCCCTATGCATTTTATTGTCAATTCTAAAGTTTTAATGGTCGGTTCTTCCAAACCGAAAGTCACATATTTTTTGGAAGAAGAAGAATTCGCTTCCATTCAAATTCTTATCGAGCATTACTTATCAAACTGTAAACCTGTAACGAAAGCATCAAACGTTATCCTAAAGCAACCTATTGCCCGTCAGCTTCCACTCTGCTTTTACGACATGAAATATGGGTCACCAATGAATAAAACAACGGGATTTCATTCAAGCACGCCAAATGCAAGTCCCAAACCCAGTCCTTTTGTGACCCCGACCGCTACCCCTCCTGGGAGTCCAATTGGAAGACGGCGTATCCCCAAACGTACGGGGAGCATACCGTTAATCTCTCTTAATGATGATCAAAGCAATGAAACATCGTCTCTGCCTTCGTCTCCTTTGGGCCGTTCCGACAGTGTGCCAATGATGCACGACACCTCGGGATCCCCCGTGCCGACCCCTATTAATCAGACGCTTCCAGCACCTGCACGGCATGTTCGATCTGGCAGTGAGCCAACGCTCACCCCTTTTAATACAAACAAAACTTTTAATTTCTTATCGGTGCCAGACAACAAAATGAACCCGGCTTCTTCGGAGAGCAGTTTGATGAAAGCGCCGCCGCCGAAACCGAGCAGGATTCCGTCGATGAAAAAAAAGCAACGACCAACGATTGAAATTCGGAACGCCGATCTTTATAGTGACGATAGGGATTATAGTGAGTTGGATCAGGTTTTGTCGACCCCGAGCTGGATAAAGTCGGACAAAAAAATGGACTTTAATTACCACCAGAATGTAAAGAATGGCAACTCCACCTATGCGGCGCCTGAAGGTCAAAATGGAAAAGGCACTGCCAAGGGGAAGTTTTTGAGTAAAGCCAAATTCTCTCTCTTAGATAATACGAAAAATGAGAACTCGATCGATGAAGAAAGCTTGGAGCAGATGTATGATGTGACTTATTTGAAAACTCGAAAAATAAGCCTCCCTAATTTGAACAATTATCAAAGAAGTGTTAATCTGGCGTCGTATGTTTCCACAATTCTGTCTGAAGAGAACAAACCATTGGATGCTTCGGCTGTTATGACAATACGACGTCTTCTGATGGACAACGACCCTCGGAAAATCGCCCTACACCTAACAAAACTGGATTTGGATTTCATTCGGATTATTGCTTATGTGGATTTAGGGGTTGGTGTGACTTCTGGGTTGGAATTAATTACTTTACCGCAGGGCACACTTTTACGTCAGGATATTATCGAAAGGTAAGTAAAAGTTTTGATTGCTTTTGTTTGTTTTTTATTTGTATTTTGTTTTTTAATGACGGCTTAATGTTTCTAACTGGAAACTTTCTTTATTGATAGTTAAACATTTTATTCCAAATATTAGCCAAGAAACTTGGTGTTGCCCAGGAGCAATAACTTGGACGGGGTGCAAAAAAGAATTTCTAACTTAATAGGTCTCGCACTGTGTGCCAAGCTCAAGCCCCTGTCACAGAGTTACATCCCTTTGTTTGTTTTGCAAGTACTTCCACAGAATGTGCTCCGATTGTACCCCCTAACTATAAATACCCACCGAGCAGCAGCAAAATCCCACCCCTTCACTATAGAGGTCCCCAAATGCTAAAAAACTTTCTACTCTTTCCTCGGAACTTTTTGCCATTGGAATTCCCTTCCTCATACCTGTTTCCCCGACCATACAATCATGCAGAAATTTAAATGTAATGTGAACAAACATCTTGCTGTCCACCCAGGTTGATCCCCTTAAAATCGGATTCCTATCAGAGTAGCCCCTTACACTTCACTGGCAATATGTTTTGTTCGGGGTGGATAAAAGTAAAAAAACAAAATAGAAAAAAAAAAACTTTAAAATTTTTTATCTTCACTTTTTTTTTTTTTTTTAATTATGAAATTATTTAAAAATTTCTTACTTAAAGCGTTTCTTTTCCTATAATGAAAAAACTTTCTTTGGTATAATGGTTAGTGTTCGCTTATGGGCTGATAGATTAATTAGTTTATTATTTATTTGATTTATATGTTTGTTATGCCTCCTTGGGCATCTCCCCTTTAACTATCTTGTCAATTCAACTGTTAAAAAAAAATAATTTAGGAGTGAATTCTGTACATGCAAATATATAAACATATACACAAACCTAACTTATATATATATATTTTTTTTTTAAATAAAATATTATTTATCTAAAATTCAAATTTTCTATTCATAAAAGAATCTTCATCAGGAGCATACAGACAATATTTTTTCTTTTTTTTTTTTAAATAAAATATTACTTATCTAAAATTCAAATTTTCTATTCATAAAAGAATCTTCATCAGGAGCATACAGACAATATTTTTTCTTTAAATAAAATATTATTTATCTAAAATTCAAATTTTCTATTCATAAAAGAATCTTCATCAGGAGCATACAGACAATATTTTTTCTTTTTTTTTTTTAAATAAAATATTATTTATCTAAAATTCTAATTTTCTATTCATAAAAGAATCTTCATCAGGAGCATACAGACAATATTTTTTCTTTTTTTTTTTTAAATAAAATATTATTTATCTAAAATTCAAATTTTCTATTCATAAAAGAATCTTCATCAGGAGCATACAGACAATATTTTTTTTTTTTTTTTTTTAAATAAAATATTTTTCATCTAAAATTCAAATTTTCTATTCATAAAAGAATCTTCATCAGGAGCATACAGACAATATTTTTTCTTTTTTTTTTTTAAATAAAATATTATTTATCTAAAATTCAAATTTTCTATTCATAAAAGAATCTTCATCAGGAGCATACAGACAATATTTTTCCTTTTTTTTTTTAAGCGACATGTTTACACTAAGTCTTGAACTTCTGTTCTTATTAAAGTCTGGTATGAAAAGTCTGGTATGAAATGTCCGATATAACTGGTATGACGTGTAAGTTATGAGTAACATATTTCCACTGTTTGAATGCATTTAAACTTGTAATTTTTAAAACTGTAAAGAGACCAATAAAATGACGTTTTTTTTTAATTTTTAAATAAAATATTATTTATTTAAAATTTGAATTTTAAATAAATAATATTTAAAAAAAAAAAAATTTGCATTTTATTGGTCTCCTTACCATTTAAAAATCTACAAATTTAAATATGTGTGTGTGTGTGTTCGTTTTAATATGTATAAATAACTATTCCTTTGCTTGTAAAACTAAGGGAAGTAATTCAAGCGAACAATAACATCAACATCAGCTTCATTGAAGTATTAGCATTGTTTGTAAACTAGACAACTGCTTTTTCTGATTGATTCATGAAAGTTGGGGTCAGTTTGGAACCAATAAAAAAGTATGCTGTCATCTTTTATAGCACTGGCACGCTATCATATATTTTATAGCCCTGGCCCACTCTCATATCTCTTATAGCACTGGCACACTATTATATATTTTATAGCACTGGCACACTATTATTTCTCTTATAGCCCTGGCACACTATCATATCTCTTATAGCACTGGCACACTATCATATATTTTATAGCCCTGGCACACTATTATATCTCTTATAGCACTGGCACACTATCATATCTCTTATAGCACTGGCACACTATCATATCTCTTATAGCACTGGCACACTATCATATCTCTTATAGCACTGGCACACTATCATTTCTCTTATAGCACTGGCACACTATCATATCTCTTATAGCACTAGCACACTATCATATCTCTTATAGCACTGGCACACTATCATATATTTTATAGCACTGGCACACTATCATATCTCTTATAGCACTGGCACACTATCATATATTTTATAGCACTGGCACACTATTATTTCTCTTATAGCATTGGCACACTATCATATATCTCTTATAGCACTGGCACACTATCATATATTTTACTAGGTTACCCGTGTCTTGATATTTCCCAGGAAAGTAGATTAACTCAAGAAATTCAATGTTCGAACTGTTACTGAAGTTTGGAACATCGTGTCAGGTGGGATATATTTAGTTTAATTTAGTTTTATGCGAAGAGGAGGTTAAATCCCTTCATGAAAATTCAGATACCTCGGATTTTTGTGAAATTTTAACAATAGGTATTCAGACACAAATTAATAAATATTCTCCAAATTCCAGTTTCTTCGGGGTATTTTAAAGTTTCTAGGGAGCACAATATGCCACAACCTCCAATTTAAAAATTCAAATATTTCAGATTTACATTGAATTTGATCCATAGTCATTAGACACCGATTAAGTAAAATTCCCTGAATTTCAATTTCTTCTTAAGACCCCTTAATCTTAATCCTTAAATTTTAGATAATTTTTAGAATAAAAATCATATAATGGATTTTGATAAAAATTAGAATATGGATTCTAGACATATGGTTTAGTATCATATCTTCATAAAGGGGACATAAAATTGTTCTGTTTGGAGAAATTATTTATCCGCCCTGGGGCGGGTATTTATCTAATATATATATATATATATACTTGTAATAAGAAGTTTTATTTCTACAAACATAATTTGGCTACACATTTAAAAACCTGTTTCAGTCACAACTTTAATAAGCCTGACATCCTCGAGCAAGCATGTCCTTTCTTTATGCTTTTATTTTGTGGAATGAAAAAAATTCTATCTTTAAGGGTCACATGACTAAATTCAAAATATTTTTTTATCATACTTACCGTTAAATTTTTATTTTCCCTCCATAATTAAATGTTCATCTCGAATGGCATCAAATCGAGATTAAGCAAATCCGTGCTCTTTATGTTCGTAAATGGTGGCTTGAGGATGTCAAGCTTATTAAAGCAGTGACTGAAACATGTTTTTAAATGTGTAGCCAAATTATGTTTGTAGAAATTTTTTTAAAAAATATATGATTACAAGTAAATAGCTCTTTGTTATTGAGCACTATTATACAGACACAGTAAAGATTTTCTGGAGTGTTTACCCTGTAGATAGAAACTTTATCTGGATTGTGTGTGTGTGTGTATATATATATATATATATATATATATATATATATATAGTGTGTCAGGTTGTATATGAAAAGAAATCAAATAAAGTGCTCGATCATATAAGAGAGCTAATATAATTTATTTAGATACTGTATATTACATATTTCAGCAGTACATTTCGCGGTACATTACTGAAATATGTAATATATAGTATCTAAATAAATTATATTAGCTCTCTTATATGATCGAGCACTTTATTTGATTTCTTTTCATATACAACCTGACACACTATATATGTCAGATTCATTTTATATTCCAATAACCATGTTTTTATTTTTTTATTATTTTTTATTTTTTTCACATTTCCAAAAAAACATAACATTTCTGTGAGATGTATTTTTTACAGTCCGTTTCTTTTGCTGTGAGCCAAACAAGTTTATGTCAATATCGGACCGTAAAAAATACAGCTCACAAAAATATTATGTTTTTTTGGAAATGCAAAAAAATGAAAACATGGTTATTGGAATATAAAATGAACCTGACTTATATATGCTCTGTTGTTACTGATTGACAATCATCGAGCTGAATCTTTTAAAGAGACTGCAAAATAAAAAGACGCTGATAGTATATGTTAATACATATATTCTCATAATTCATATATATATATATATATATATATATATATTTCATGTATCCACATAAAATGTTATAAAGAGATATAATCTGTTATGTATCAATTTTCGGTGCTCAATACGTGAGTAGAGCTATGTAGTAAGTTATAAAAATATATTTATGGCAATTAAGCTACACAGAGGCTTCCGCGTTTCATCCCCGTAGGGAATCGTTAGGCTAAAACTCCATGCATTTAGTCTGACGATTCCCTACAGGGATGAAACGCAGAAGCCTCTGTTGCCATAAATATATTTTCATAACTTACTAATATATATATATATATATATATATATGAATCTTTTAAATGTGTTGCTATGTTATATATCTCGTTTTATTATAAAGAAGATGGCAATTCTAGTCTCCTTTTTTATTTTTAGGGGTCGCCGCTCTGCTTTTTTTAAATAAAACATTCTAATTGGAGAAACAGTTCCATAGGGAATGGCTTCTTTGACCTAATTGTTGACCTTTCATGACCTTTAAATAACCTGGGCCATAGCCGATTTTCCAAATTAAAATGCATTCCAGTGGTTTCTGAGTCTAATCGCACGCAAATAGGCAAACATTTCCTCTTCATTTGTATCGATTAGACATGTATTCACATGTGCTTCGAGGAATTCTTATTTGCGAGACGTGCATATATCGACGCATAAAGTGTATGAAAGTCATCAGCTACTGTGGCAAAATAAAAAGGGATTTTAAGATTAGATTAAAGTGTAACTTTCTTCCTCTTCACAGTCCGACTCCCACTGCATTCTTTCTTAAAGATTCCCAAGTTTAAACGTCAGACATTATATATCGGCTGAAACGTGAAAATAAAACCACAATGAAAATAGTACTAGTAGTTTGAATAATCCAAATTATCAAACATGTAAATTTTTATTTTGAATTAAAAGTACTAAAATAATCCAAATTATCAAACATGTAAATTTTATTCTGAATAAAAAGTACTAAAATAATCCAAATTATCAAACATGTAAAGTTTTATTCTGAATTAAAAGTATTAAAATAATCCAAATTAGCAAACATGTAATTTTTATTCTGAATTAAAAGTATTAAAATAATCCAAATTATCAAACATGTAAAGTTTTATTCTGAATTAAAAGTATTAAAATAATCCACATTAGCAAACATGTAAATTTTTATTTTGAACTAAAAGTATTAAAATAATCCAAATTAGCAAACATGTAATTTTTATTCTGAATTAAAAGTATTAAAATAATCCAAATTATCAAACATGTAAATTTTTATTCTGAATTAAAAGTATCAAAATAATCCAAATTAAAACACATGTAAATTTTTATTCTGAATTAAAAGTACTAAAATAATCCAAATTATCAAACATGTAAATTTTTATTCTGAATTAAAAGTATTAAAATAATCCAAATTAGCAAACATGTAAATTTTTATTCTGAATTAAAAGTACTAAAATAATCCAAATTATCAAACATGTAAATTTTATTCTGAATAAAAAGTACTAAAATAATCCAAATTATCAAACATGTAAATTTTAATTTTTAATTAAAAGTATTAAAATAATCAAAATTATCAAACATGTAAATTTTTATTCTGAATTAAAAGTATTAAAATAATCCAAATTAGCAAACATGTAAATTTTTATTTTGAATTAAAAGTACTAAAATAATCCAAATTATCAAACATGTAAATTTTATTCTGAATAAAAAGTACTAAAATAATCCAAATTATCAAACATGTAAATTTTAATTTTGAATTAAAAGTATTAAAATAATCCAAATTATCAAACATGTAAATTTTTATTTTGAATTAAAAGTATTAAAGTAATCCAAATTATCAAACATGTAAATTTTTATTCTGAATTAAAAGTATTAAAATAATCCAAATTAGCAAACATGTAAAGTTTTATTCTGAATTAAAAGTATTAAAATAATCCAAATTATCAAACATGTAAAGTTTTATTCTGAATTAAAAGTTTTAAAATAATCCAAATTAGCAAACATGTAAATTTTTATTTTGAACTAAAAGTATTAAAATAATCCAAATTATCAAACATGTAAATTTTTATTTTGAATTAAAATTTTTCGTCTGTATTCCAACCTATGATCCTAGTTGTTATTTGTGACTTTGATCAATGTCTTCTCTCGCTTTCGTTAAGTTAATAGCCATTATTCCCACGGAAAGTGCTCGACTGAGCTCCGAGTTTTGGTTTCTCCTCGTAAGACATTCATTGCAAGAACTCGTCTTCTACCACAATGGAAAAAGGACTTTCCTTAGAGTTGTATTCCTGTAATAGCATCAGTAGCATAGTTCTTTCTCTTTTTCTCTTTGCTGTTAACAGCAGCTGGAAGTTGTTATCTTTCTTCCTTTAATAGCAGCAGTTGTACATCTGGTTCTCTTTCTTTTTTGAAGCAGCGACTGTAATAGTTGTTTCATTATCGTAAATAACAACAGCGCATATTCATTTTATTTTAAAGGGATTTATTTTTCTTTAAAATTCTCTGTACATAATGCACACTATAATTGTCTTTATACTAGTTTATACCCGCTTCTTGAGCGGTGTTGGTGTAGTACCTGGGTATGTCAGTTTCCATCTTTACCTAGCTTCTACTGCTTAATAGCTAATTATCTAGAATTATAGCTAGAACAAAGAAAAAATAATAGCAATTTTGTGGAAGAAAAATAAACTACTTAGTATTTGCATGAGAGAGTAAGTAACTAAGATGAATGTATTTACGTATTGTTTTTATTGGCAAAAAACATTAGAAATTGTGTTAGTAATAAAATAATTCACTTTGAATTAAAGCCGAATGCCTTTTATGCCTAATTTGTTTGTGGATTACCAAACAAAAATGGTCACTTAGTTTAGAAACTTTTTTTTGTTTGTTATTGTGTGATATTAATTTCTTTAAATTTATAAAACACGTATCCACATTAAGGCAGTAGTTTTTACTACTGCCTTAGTAATGTGTACTCTGCCTATTCCTTTTTTGTCAACCAATCACGTGTTTCTATTTGTGCACAAACAGACAAACTCTAAAAACATTTTTGCTAAATTTCTAACCTTTATTTTTAATATAAATTTCCTTTGCTTAATCTAATTTCAAAGTGGAAATTTCTTTTCTTCGTAACAAACACATCACATGCACAATTTTATTATATAAGCAAGATATTTGCACGCAAATTGTTTTATGTGCGTCTGAAAAGTAGTGGGACTGGGTGTGCTGTATAAAGTATGGTCAAAAGACGCATTGACGGATTGTAAACAATCCGTATTTTGACACTTCCTCTTCAGTCTGAAATTTTTCTGATGGTCTTTTTTGTATTAAAATCAAGATAATTAATAAATGTTCCATAAGTTGCACATGTTTCACGAACGTTTTCGATTCTTCGTCGAATCATCCTCATGTGTAAAAAGCAAATGAACAAAAAAGCTTGAGAAAAAACAGAATTTTAAAGACGGTGGAGAAACGCGCAAAGAATGTTTTCTGCATTGGCACTTTTAAATTAAACAACGCTGGATGGCATCACGTTGTTTAATTTAAAAGTGACAACGACTTCCTGGAACAACGCAGAAAACGTTCTCTGCGCGTTTCTCCGATGTCTTTTTAAAATTCTGTTCTTTCTCAAGCTTTTTTGTTCATTTGCTTTTTACACATGAGGATGATTCGACGAAGAATCGAAAACGTTCGTGAAACCTGTGGAACATTTATTAATTATTTTGATTTTAATACAAAAAAAACATCAGAAATTTTTTTTAAAAAAGGTATAATTAAACAGACGAATTCTGTTATTTTTAACGATGTTTGCATAAATGAGAAAATGCTGCCTAAATACACACAATATATATATATATATATATATATATATATATATATATAATCCAGGTAAGGTAAACATCCAAAGGATAAGAATCCAAAGAATTTCAACCGGGCTTATAAAAAGTGCTCAATATCAAATAGAGCTTTTATATATGTTATCGATCAACAGCTGTTAGAAACTAAGATCTCATCAGGCAGAATAAAAATCCGATCCTTACCTCAGATCATATTTTGGAAGAACGAAATATGATCTGAAGTAAGGATCGGATTTTAACTTTTCCTGATGAGATCTCAGTTTCTAACAACTGTTGATCGATAACATCGACATGCCAGTGTCGCAGATTTTGTACATGTCTGTATAAATAAAAATAATATATATATATATATAATGTATACATTTATTAACGGTCAGACTTTCAAAATTAAAGCTCAATAGATGTTAATGTTTTAAAACTCCAGAGCATGTATAAATAAATAATAGAATTGACTGACTGTTTCGTTTACACTTAGACAGCCAACATACAGAGTTATATATCCTGGTTTTTCTATGAGTGTAACTCAGCAGAAGAAAGGTAAAACTTTTCACTTTTACTTAGCCAAACACATGTATTTTCCATCATGGTTTTGTCAAGCGGTAGGTATTTTCAGAATTTAAAAAACACGCCCCCTAAAATAAAAAGTCTAAATTTTCATGAAGTAAATTCCGTAAATCTTGACTATCTCAACCGGCGTAGTTTACTCCCTTTAAAACATTTACTTTTTTTTTTTTTGCAATTACACGTAAACAACCTGAAAAAAATATCTTCAGAAAAGTAATTTTTTAAAAATAAATTCAATATCTTAGATTTTAGAGTGGAGGATCACTTTCCTATATGAATTTAACATAAAATGAACACCCACTTCCTGGCCAGTTAACGGTAAATCGAGACATGTATCCAAATGGTTTTTCAATTTTGGGACGGAAAAATTGGGGGGGGGGGCACATTTTATTTTTACTCATTCAATTTAGTCTTTTTTTCTGTTTTAAATATAAATTGGGGCTGGGTTTATTTAATTTTTAAAATGTTATATTTTTTAGATTTTTTATTGGGGGGGGGGAGGGGTAGCATTTTTTTTTAGATACTGAAATCAGAAAAAAGTGGGTTTGCAAAGCCAGTTAAATATTAAAAAAAAGATAAAATTCAAAATTAGTCTATTTCTGCTCGCTATTTTTTTTTCTATCTACGGCTATGGGTTAAATAATATTACTATTTGTGGTGATATTCCCTTTTGCTTATAATGGAATATTCTAATCTTTTATTTTCTTAATAAAGAGAGAGGGTTGGAAGTGAAAGTGATAAATACCATATAATATAAGAGGGAGGTCAAACAACGTACCGTGAGAGTGATAGGTAGACACTTGGTATTACTTTTAATTAATTTTATTAATAGCAAATTGTGGCTAATTATAAATGGAAGTTTGTTTTTTTCAAACATAACTCTATTCCAAAACTGAATAATATTTTAGCATGTATTTTGTGTGATTAAAATATATGGGGGAAAAAAACCTTATGGACGCAAACATTGATTTTTAGTATTGTTAAATGGAAAAAATATTCTATATTTCTATGTTTAAAGAGAGATAACTTTTTTGAACCTTTAAAGAAACATTGAAAAAGGGTTATCTGCCCTTGCCATAGACAGGGAATTATGGGATCTGTTAGGGAGAGGTCCTTCTAGATCGAGAACATTTTTTTTTTTTTTTTTTGTCCCAATCTCTTTTTGAGGAGTTGGATTTTCCTCACATTAAAAACCGACCTTGTGTCTAAACTCTGTCCTCATGGGGATTCAAATAAATAGGGACATTATAGGATGGAATTAAAGATGGATGCTACCGATTAGTCAAGCAACACAAACCAAATTCATTATCATAATAGATTATTTCTATTATTATCTTTTAAATAAATCATTTTAAACTAGCGGGACTCGTGTAAATTACACGAAATGATTTTTTTAATACTAATTATCTTGTTTCTAACCTATACATGTTTGAATAAAATATGATAAAATTTGACTTGTATATTTATTTTAAAGAATAAACAATTGCTGAAACAATTTACGAAACTTTTTTATATACAATATTTCTAGTGAAGGTAATATTTCGACGACTCAACCTTACTTTGTAAATGCTTTAGATTAAATTAAATTTGGCTCCAATTCATGAGTAGCCTACAAAGATTCGGAAGGTTGTTGCTTTTGATGTAAGCGTGACACACAAAATAACACACATGCTATCGTATTAATATGTGTCTTCCGGTCGCTCCACCCCCCCCCCTTCGATGTAGAAAAAAAATCTTTAGAGGTTGGTTGGTTAGGATCGAACTATATACCTGTCGGGCCTACGTCGCTAACCGTTGCGCCAAAGGGAAATACTTGAAAATATTACGAAAATTAGGTGACTTGAATGCTTTTCCAAATCTAGGTGCGGCACGCATGCGCAGAGCTTTTGATATAAGCGTGACACACGAACACACACGCTATCGTATTAATATATAGATTATTTATCTCGTAAGAATTGTTTTTTCATTTCTACGTTGCTTTGTGCATCCCCATTTAATCCATATTTAACCACCAACATCGCAACAAGTAGATTGCGGTGTTCTGCTTCAGTTAATTTGAAGCCATCCCGAGATAAATCAGCGTTTGAAATATTGAGTTGCCTTGTGTCGGATTGGGTCTGTCCGGATGCTGGGTGTTTCAGAGGAAGTAAAGTGCATTCACTTTAATCTTAATGCGAACCTGCGTTTATGTGCGCTTACGTGATCTTCCACTCATTGTCTTTGTCCAAATTTGATGCTTGGTTAGGGATCTGACAGGGTTAGGGTCTGACAGGGTTAGGGTTGTGTTAGGGTTAGGGTTCTGACAGGGTTAAGGTTCTGTTAGGGTTCTGACAGGGTTAGGGTTGTGTTAGGGTTAGGGTTCTGACAGGGTTACGGTTCTGTTAGGGTTCTGACAGGGTTAGGGTTGTGTTAGGGTTGTGTTAGGGTTCTGACAGGGTTAGGGTTGTGTTAGGGTTCTGACAGGGTTAGGGGGTCTGACAGTGTTAGTGTTAGGGTTCTGTTAGGGTTAGGGTTCTGACTCGGTTCGGTTAGTGTTAGTGTTCTGACAGGGTTAGGGGTCTGATAGGGTCAGGGTTCTGTTAGTGTTAGGCTTTTGACAGTGTCACTGATGTGGCCGCTGCCACTGCTGTAACAAAAGGATTGTCCTAACCCAAACACAACCACAAATCAACTTTAAAACAAGCAACAACGTTTTATTTTGAAGTTACAAAGACACCCAGTTTCTCCACCGAACGATAGACTTGCAAAACGGATAGATATCTCTTCCAACTGAACACAAATAGTCCTCCAGTTTAGAACTCGAGAGACCCTCCCTCTGCCCGTCTTGTTGGAATATAGAGAGATATTAGTCTTATTTGGGGTAAGACCACACAGACAGCCTAATTGAAAATGACGGGTTGTTTTATCACTTGGCATAAAAACCTACTGAACGGGGGGAGGGGGATGGGCTCTTATCTGGAATCTGGCGTGCACATTAATTCTGTAAAATTTTGAGTGGTCTTATCTCTTAGGATGAACCCCCATTTTATGGAGGTGATCACTTTTTTTTTTCAAAGGGTGCAGCTGATTTCTTGGGTGATCCCTAAGCCAGAAGTTTTTCCCATTACCTGCCTGCTGTCTGAAGCATCTATTCATCTCGCGAAATATGCAATATTATACATGTTCTTTTCTTCTTCTTCCATTGTTTTCTTCAAATTAAAACCAATATTTTATACATAAGTAATTTCTTTCTATTTCAGATCCCATTGTCTGCAATTATTTGTAGCCGTGACGATTCTTAGTTGCAACAAAACGACAGAACGGGCCCAAATCCTCAGCAAATGGATACAAGTTGCCACAGAATTAAAGAACACGATTGGAAATTTGTTCAGTTTCGTCAGCATTATGGAAGGACTTGGACTAAATCCGGTAAATACAAGTTTGATTTTAGTAAACCTTATAAGGGCCCCCACAGTTACAATTGAGAGGAAGAAAAAAAGTAGAAAACCTCATATTCCCTCCAGCTTTGGGTTTGCAGTTTCTCTTCAATGAATTCTTCACAATAGATAAAAGTAAAAATAATAATAAAATACTAGAATAGAACAAAAATAATTCCTTAATTAATTTTTTTTTTTTTTTAATCAACATTTTTTTTTTTTTTTTTTTCTTTCCTCAGGTTAAAAGGTTAAGTGACACATGGCTGATTCTCCGACAGAACCACACAGGAAGCGCCATGATCTTTGACAAGAAACTTCGGGCTACTTACCAAATGCTGATGGAAGGTTCCGGAACGTTACCATTACAGAATGTCTGCATTCCAAATATTTTCCCGGTTGTCTGTCTTCTGGAACGGAATGTGGAGACAATAATGGAGATGCTCGTCTGGGAAACAAACTCTCCCGATTCCGGTCTGGAGAGTCTCTTCGTCCACCTGGACACGGCCCGCATCATCTCGTCGCAGTTCGGTTTGTACAAGATGTGCGGCCAATCGATAATCAGTCAATTGAAAGCGGATACACAACTACAAGAGATTTTCAAAACAGAATTTCACATGCGCCTGCTCTGGGGTAAAAAGGGTTCAATCACCGAGGCGAATGATCGTTACAAAATATTTGATCGGATACTTATTGCCTTATCAAATCAAAAAGAAGCACCCGGAGATGACGGAACAGCTGTGTAAAAAAAATAATTTAAAAATCAGATAACGGAATTTGACGTCAGTTTTTTAAAATGGTGACATGGAAGATTTTTTTGATTTTTTTTTTTGTATATGAAACAGAAGAAAATCACAATGTTGTATGTAATAAAATTTAAATATTGACAAAAGAAGAAATGTTATCAATTCTGTCGGATTTACTTTTTTTCTTTTTTTTTTTTTTTTTGAGGGGTCTTACACATTATATTATTACCTGCAATGTGACAGTATTAAAAAATTGACTTGTGCTGTTTTTTTTAATTTATCAAGAAACAGTATACCTGGAGCGTTATTCACCCTGTGCGGGCTGAACTGTCTTTCTCTAAAGGAGAAAGCTCTTAAGGAATATCGAATTCACAAGCGGTTTCCAGCCGCAGGTATATCCCGGTCAGAGGAGATGACATACAGCACCTGGTATTACTAAATGCTCACCCATATGGTACTGACCAGGCTCAAAGTCAGTTAACTTTGGTGACCTAACAAGAACGGGTGTGTCAGCATGATTATGCCGTATTCTTAACAATCGGAAAAGCAGAAACAAAATTTCTTAATATTATTCAGAGAAAAAAAATATACAAATGTATAAAAATAAATATGGACGAGGACAAATTATATTTAATGTCTTAGAAGAGGACCCATTTCTAACAAAAAAAAAAAAAAAAAAAAAAAAGATTATGAAAATAATCCGATTCCTACCCCCCCTCCTCCTCTATCAACAGACGTACTTGTATCTCACCCCGATTTCTTCTGTGATACAATAATAAAAAAAAAATTTAAATACAATAAAAAATTTGTAATAATTTTTTTTTGACGATTTCACTGTGAATATTTTCAGCAACTACACAGTCGCACTTCACTTTTCAGGACTTCTCTATATCTTCATTTTTTAAATCGTACGCATTTAATTTTACGTTATTTCACGATATTATGGTAGAATAAAATAATCATAATTATTTAAATTATTTTTTTACTTAATAATAAAATATGCAAAAATTAAAATTAAATTCAGAAAAGGTGGAATTTAAAGAAAAAGCGAAGTTCAGACTTTTCTGATTTACAAAAAAAAAAAAAAAAGAACCTGAATTCCTACTATATTCATCAATTATTTTATTTAAATGCTATACGTTACTGTGTCTGCTGAGGGTATCCGGGTTTCGTCCATCTGGTCATCCTGGAATTAGGAAAAATTCCGGCTCGTTCTTAATTGTGAAAAGATTCATCGGTCCCGTTTGAAGTGAATGTCTAAAAAGTTAATTAACTTTCGGTTTAAGACATTTTACTTCGAATGGAACTGATGATTATTTGGATTATTCAAACTTCTGTTCTTATCTTGGCTGTTATTTTCACAACATTTCAGCCGATGTAACCTCCGATCTTCTTCCGGTGCGTCTTGTCAAACTCAGGGCATCTACATCGACACGAGGTGCAACGGATAAAGATATTAAGTTAGAAAAGAACACGCTGAAATGTTTCTTGATTCCAGGATTACCAGACCTACGTAATCTGGGTATCTCCGTCAGTTTTTACAGTACGAACCAACTAAAAACAATATTACTAGTTCTTTTGTTTAATTTGGATTGTTCAGACGATTGTTCTCATCTTAAGTGTTATTATCACAACGTTTCGGCTGCTGTAACCTCTGGCCTTCTTCAGATGTATCTTTTCGAACTCGGGAATATTTCTGTCGAACTCGGGAATCTGGACGGAATTTCGGACGGAACCCTTTATTTAATCCAGTGATAACATGCTCTCTCGTTCCGTCAGCCATGACCGGGAGAAGTGTTCAGTAATTCGCAATTCTTTGTATCGCCTGCACCGAGGATTGAACCTTCAACCTTCAGATGACTATCACTTAGAACTGAATTTTACTTAGTACTATATCCACTGCGCCACAGGTCTTCCTGAGTTCAAAAAAATACACCCGAAGAAGGCCGGAGGTTACAGCAGCCGAAACGTTGTGATGATAACACTAAAGATGAGAACAGTAGTTTGAATAATTATTAATCATTTAAAAAATTCAGAAACTAGTTGTTTTGTTTGTGAAATTTGGTAAGTAGTAAATTTGGTAAGTAGTAAATACTGAATTTAAAAGTACTCAATTCTATAAGTAGGTAAAATTTTGGTACTTTGTTAGATTGGGACCCGCGCTAAATGTCCCTTGGCGTCGGTGCTTTCCAGCGGTGTACGTTAAATGCCGGAAAGCGCCGAAGCGAGATGAATAAGCAGACGACATCTAAACTTTCAAAACTAGATGATACACTGAACTTGCAAACTGATTGAAACGCAATTTCAAATGATCGAAAACGCACAAATACAGAAATGAATTTTTACAACGTATCACTGGCTGCTGAAACTCCCAAAGGAAAGATAAATTTCTGTTAGGATCCTAAATTGATAGCTAAGGAAATTTACTCCTTTTTCTTTGACGTCTGCAAACGAGCCTGCCCTAACCCTAACGAAATCAACAATAGTAATGAATAAAAAAAAAAAAAAGTTTAAAAAAAACCCACTTACTTGATTAACTTTTCACTCTTATTATAACTGTTATTTCTTCGTTAAAAAAATTTAAAAAATTTTTGTACAAATATTTTGTTAACGCAAACAATATTAATACAAATTTTTTTGCTCGTTTTGTCCCCCTTGTAATTCCAGCCTCATTTGTTTTTTTTGGGGGGAGGAACACAGGTAAGGCAACAAATTTTTCGTTTAACGTAAACATCCGGGCACTTTTAGCACGGGTCCTACTGTAAAAAAAGCACCAAAATTTTTAACTACAAGATTTTTGCATCATCAAAATAAAATAAAATAAAAATTATAAACAAAAATTTTAAAAAGAAAGGATTTTTAGTAATTGTCAGTTTGATTCGATTAACTTTTCATTAAGACAGGCTTAGATCTGATGACCTCAGAGGAAGATTAAATCTGGACAGTAGAGGGAGATGTGTGTAGAAGAATAAACTTCGATGGTATGGTCACGTTGAAAAAAAAAAACTTCGATGGTATGGTCACGTTGAAAAAAAAAAACTTTGATGGTATGGTCACGTTGAAAAAAAAAACTTCGATGGTATGGTCACGTTGAAAAAAAAAACTTTGATGGTATGGTCACGTTGAAAAAAAAAATGAATAAAAGTTCTTGAGTTGGTAAATGTAGAACAGTTGAGGTAGCAGGTTCAGTTCACAGGAAAAGGCCAAGAAAAACATGGTATGAAGTGATAAGAAAATGGACCTGAGGGGTAAATAAAGACCTGGTCAGAGATAGGTTATTTTGAAAGTCATTTTCTTAAAGCCGTCTAATGCATGTTGCATTTAAAATAAACAGATAATACTAATTAAGAATAAAAATAAAAAATTACCTAAGACTTATACCCAGTCATGGCTGACAGAGCGAGAACAATCTACCCCGGTTTGAAATTTTGTATAAATTTCAGAGTTCAACAAGAAGCATTTGAAGAAGGTCGGAGGTTACATCGGCTGAAACGTGAGAATAACATCCAAGATGAGAACAGTAAGTCTGAATAATCAATTTCTAGACTCCTATAAAATTTAACTTTTATCATTAACAGAACAACGGAAGCGAGTATAAAATCTCTCGAAAAATAGGTCACTTAAACGAAATCTGAAGCTTGCATACGTTTTATGCACGCATGCAGATTGTACTATCTGCCAGAAAGCGATCAAATTTAACCCCCCCCCCCCCCCGTCACACGTTTTGGGTCATTTCTATACAAAAAAAAATCAATGCTTTTTTTCTAATTTTTGTATATATTGCACCCGAAAGCTGGAGGATTAAAAAAATGTCAACTTTATGGCTCTCTGTTGAGTATTTTGGGAGCCTTTTCCACACATACAAACAGACGTTTGCCCTTTATATATTAGATAAATCATGAATAAAATTTATTTATATTAAAATGTCTGATTTGGAAATCAACTTTTTATCATATTTTACAATCGCAGGTCAACTTGACATTTGTAATGTTTTAGTTATCTCCCTTGCATCAGCTGCCATCATTTGGCGATCAGAATGATCTCCCTTTGTATAAACAAGCGGCGAACGCTGGCGTGTCCTTTACGAGCTCAGCGACAAAGGTGGTAACAACGTGTTTCGTCTCTCGTGCTTCACGTTTTGTTTCTGTGTATAGATCGCCTTCTGTTTCAGAGAGATTAACACTATTTTACAATATTTTTTAATAAATAATTTTTTGAACCCCTGTTCTAGCAGCAACAACAACCGGAGAGAAACAATGTTTGAAATATTCCATGTTTACTTGGTTGAAATACTTTATACTGATTGGATCAAAATACTTAATCTCAATTGGTAGCCTATATCGGACATTAACCGATCAGAAAGAGTCGCCTCCTGTAGCTGGCCACCTGTTTGCATTATCTATATAAGCGAGCACTGAAGTATTGTCTCTAGTGAGATCCCAACTTGCCACAGGAACCCTTGTCAGTCACAACACTACTACACATGCTATTAGTGAGCCTATGGACTGACCGTAGCCCCTTGGCTACCGGCATCTCAGCAAAACAACACAAGTCAATCATGGACTTACTTCTAATTATAGTGACAGCTTGTCAGTCTCAAGTTTATGTACATACGGACATAACAACACTTTCTTTGTCTTGACCTTTGAACATTTAATTTCTTGGTGCTTATGCTGATTAGCGGCCATATGAAAAAATTATTTTTATATAAAAACAATAATATATACTTATTAAGCGTTATATTCTTACTCACTGTACGAAAAAGTAGAAAAAATTATCCACTAGAACTTTAATTACAAGTATTTTTCCATTCTGCGTATCATAACAGCGACTCAGTCAGTAAGCCTCCATCTTGTTTTTTTAAGAAGATTTCAAGGGCAGATAACTGAAATCTTCTTAAAAAACAAGATGGACGCTTACTGAACGAATCGCTGTTATAATATCCGACCTTATTCGGTGCATATTTTCGAGCTTGGAAATCTTTGTTTCTATTTACTTGCCTCCCCACGAGGGAAGAGTTAGACATAAAGTCGGTTTTTAATGTGGAGAGAATCCAGCTTCCCAAAAAGGGGCACTCTGAATTGGGACAAAAATTTAAATTGCCTCAGTCTAGAAAGAGTTCTCCTTCACTGACCAAGGACAGAAAAGGTGAAGTGTAGTATCAGAACATAAATTACACTTTGCTCCTAGTCAAAAGGCCAAGTTATTTACCTCAAGAGGTTAGACACACGGTCAAAGTATTTTTATTTACCTCCTCTCGAGGAAGCTAGACACAAGGTCAGGTGTGGTTAGCCAGCGCACTAAGATTAGCGCACTCTGGCCTACAAAAAATGCTTGAGCAGCCCTGTCGGCATTCCATGGTAGGGGTGCCTCAAGCGATTAGCAATAAACAAACCCCTTCTCAAAGACAAGGTAAAGCCTCGGAGAGTGGACCTTCTAGAACTGCACAGGACAAACCCACAGACCGGTGGAATCAAAGCCCGAAGGCCAAGATGGTACCATTCTACAGAGTGTAGCATCCACCAGAACAGATACTACACTTTGATCTTAGTCAAAAAGCCAAGGAGCAATGTTTGTTGAGCTCAGGAATTTCGTACAGGCATTTGCATGTAGCGCCATGTTAGATGTGAGTGAATGCTGGATCCTGATTAACACGGTCTTTTGGAGGATGCAGAGGAATGACATGGATATGATTCTGTGGATTTGTGGTGCGCACCTTGACGACAGTTCTGACTCCATGTTACTGAAGCTGAAAGTGACCAGACGGGAGTCAGCTCTGCATTGCAACCGTCCATAGTGGTATGGCCATGTTTAATAAAGCTCTGGTTGGGTAAACATATACACACGCATCTCAACTGAGAGTAGTCGAGGAAATGATTGAATGTAAATGATTGAATTTCATGGAGAAAGTCACATCGTACTGCCATGGCCAATGTACAACCCACATCTGATGTTAAAAAGAAATCTTAAACAAAGAATTCCCCCAGTTCTGTTGCCTTGAACCAAACGTGACTAAAAGAGACACAGACAAAATAGTTTTTCGCCTTGTCTCCGATAAAAGGGGTGAAGTACTATGAAGGGATTGGTCTTGTTTTGAATACATAACTGAAGAATTGTCCCCTCCCCCTCTTCATCCCATATTGAAGCAACTCATCAACCTTGTTTTGAAACAACTGAGGATTACAAAGTTAGCTGACAGAGTCACCGAAAAGGTTAAACCCACGGTGTGTGCAGAAAACTGTTAGTGAAGTGCCATGATTGACATTGTGTGGTTGAATTCTTCCTTTCTTTCTTTCTGTGGTGAATATTTCTTTTCAGTTTGCCAGCTGACTCCGCTATGAATGTATGTGACTGCCAAAAAAAAAAAAAAAAAAAAATGCCTCAATACGGCTGTATCCAGCTGAACGAGAAATAAGATGGACTTTTAACAAATAAATTATATATTTTATAAAAAGTAAGACAAGTCTTAATTCTTATTCAGTTTTCTCAAATGAAGACAATTCATTCTCTAACCCAGCAGAGAATTAATGATTTATGCCTAATGCACCTGGTTTTTCTCCAGTTTCTGACATGGCTGCATAAAAAAAAAAGAAAAGTTTCACAAATCTTCAACACAGAGTAGTTAGTCGGAACGCATGTGATCTTCGTGGCATCGGACTATATCAGAAACGCATCACTCAGAATAGAACACTGAGTGACTCCCCGGGCCATGATAGTATCACAGTTTGAAAAGATGCAAAGATTAGTGTTTAAGAATAATACAAACTAAGATTAGTGTTTAAGAAAAATACAAACTAAGATTAGTGGTTAAGAATAATAAAAACTAAGATTAATGTTTAAGAATAATACAAATTAAGATTAGTGTTTAAGAAAAATACAAACTAAGATTAGTGTTTAAGAAAAATACAAACTAAGATTAGTGTTTAAGAAAAATACAAACTAAGATTAGTGTTTAAGAAAAATACAAACTAAGATTAGTGTTTAAGAAAAATACAAACTAAGATTAGTGTTTAAGAAAAATACAAACTAAGATTAGTGTTTAAGAAAAATACAAACTAAGATTAGTGTTTAAGAAAAATACAAACTAAGATTAGTGTTTAAGAATAATACAAACTAAGATTAGTGTTTAAAAATAATACAAACTAAGATTAGTGTTTAAGAAAAATACAAACTAAAATAAGTGTTTAAGAAAAATACTAAGATTAGTGTTTAAGAATAATACAAACTAAGATTAGTGTTTAAGAATAATACAAACTAAGATTAGTGTTTACAAATAATACAAATTAAGATTAGTGTTTAAAAATAATACAAATTAAGATTAGTGTTTAAAAATAATATAAATTAAGATTAGTGTTTAAAAATAATATAAATTAAGATTAGTGTTTAAAAATAATACAAATTAAGATTAGTGTTCAAGAATAATATAAATTAAGATTAGTGTTTAAGAATAATATAAATTAAGATTAGTGTTTAAAAATAATACAAATTAAGATTAGTGTTTAAAAATAATATAAATTAAGATTAGTGTTTACAAATAATATAAATTAAGATTAGTGTTTAAAAATAATATAAATTAAGTGTTTAAATAAAGTTTACCGAGAAAACATCAATATGCAAATTTCAATGGGACAAATTGGTGTTTCTTCTTTTCATGTCTACGACTAAATATCCATTGTTATATTCATTTAAAACGAGAGATGGTAGAGACTGATTATTAATATTAATGCTGAAAATGAAAATAAAATACAACAAAAGAAAATAATGTTATATCATTGTTTTAGATAAAGAAATATCACATTTTTTTTCTTCCTAAAATGTATCAGTTTCGTCCCTTCGTGAAAAGTTGATCAGAAAAATGTATGAAAATGAAAAAAATGAATTTGTCCAATCGAGTTGCTTTCAGACATGCACACACAAACACCACACATGCACGCATACACACACACACAAGCCTCTCACATCCAGTGTACCAGACACACCTAACAATGTCTTTCACCAAACACCCCCATAGTTTGTTTTTTTTTGCTGCTGTTTTTTTTTTTTTTTTTTTTTTTTTAACAACTCCAACAGATTTCAATCCACAGTCTCTTTTAGTGGTAACTTGAATCCTATTAATGGGCGAGCGTCGGCATTGGAATAAGGGGTGCTTCCAGAGGTTCTGGTTGGGACGGGCTAGGTTGATGGGCAGAAATTCTCTCTTCAAGCAGTTTGTAGATGGCAGGAGTCACTTCGGAGTTCTAAAAAGAAAAAAAAAAAATACATAAATAAAAAAAGTTTTGGTTTTTAAAATAAAATTTTCTGTTTATTATTTTTAATCAACAAAAAAAATTAACGGTAATAAAATAATTTGGGGGTGAAAAGATTGTAAAAAAAAAAAAAAAAAAAAAAAGAAAAGAAATTGTGTCATGATTTTTTTTTTTTTAATCTGCATAAATTTTCTTCTCCAAAAAAAGCTCATATCTTCCATTCGATGGTGCCAGTTCGTCATGGTGTTTATACAGCACTTGTAGATCTCACCTGGTAACCCATTTTCGCCAGTGTCTTTAATTTAAAAAAAATTTTTTTTATGATATCTGCAATTTCGGCAACTGACAGGACGTTACAGTCGCATTCATAAGGAATGGTAATTCCATGGTCACGAAGAAGTTCCTGTGTAGGGGGATTCTCATTTAACAATTCTTCTAATTGTGTAGGGGGATTCTCATTTAACAATTCTTCTAATTGTGTAGGGGGATTCTTATTTAACAATTCTTCTAATTGTGTAGGGGGATTCTTATTTAACAATTCTTCTAATTGTGTAGGGGGATTCTCATTTAACAATTCTTCTAATTGTGTAGGGGGATTCTCATTTAACAATTCTTCTAATTGTGTAGGGGGATTCTCATTTTACAATTCTTCTAATTGTGTAGGGGGATTCTTATTTAACAATTCTTCTAATTGTGTAGGGGGATTCTCATTTAACAATTCTTCTAATTGTGTAGGGGGATTCTCATTTAACAATTCTTCTAATTGTGTAGGGGGATTCTCATTTAACAATTCTTCTAATTGTGTAGGGGGATTCTCATTTAACAATTCTTCTAATTGTGTAGGGGGATTCTCATTTAACAATTCTTCTAATTGTGTAGGGGGATTCTCATTTAACAATTCTTCTAATTGTGTAGGGAGATTCTTATTTAACAATTCTTCTAATTGTGTAGGGAGATTCTTATTTAACAATTCTTCTAATTGTGTAGGGAGATTCTTATTTAACAATTCTTCTAATTGTGTAGGGAGATTCTTATTTAACAATTCTTCTAATTGTGTAGGGGGATTCTCATTTAACAATTCTTCTAATTGTGTAGGGAGATTCTTATTTAACAATTCTTCTAATTGTGTAGGGGGATTCTCATTTAACAATTCTTCTAATTGTGTAGGGGGATTCTCATTTAACAATTCTTCTAATTGTGTAGGGGGATTCTCATTTAACAATTCTTCTAATTGTGTAGGGAGATTCTTATTTAACAATTCTTCTAATTGTGTAGGGAGATTCTTATTTAACAATTCTTCTAATTAGTGCTGTCATCGCCTGGACCTGTCCGCCAAATTGGTGATAACAGTCCCGTTTCTCAGCAAGGTTTCGCTTATACCGCCGATACCCTTCGTTCATGACTTAAGGAGCTGATAAAGCTTTCGCAAATTTCTTATAGCGGCCAACTGCTCCATTTGAGACATGACTGTTTTCCAATAATTGTTGCAGTCAGAACGTGCAGCCGCGATCAATCATGGCGTTGTTTTTTTTTCAGCCGAGTAGCTCTGCGCTATGAAATCTATTCTTCACAAAAAATGTTTAGCAACACGTAATTCTTTAGGGTCGACTACTTGGACGGCAGCTTTAAAAGATGCACCATTGCTTGTCTGGTGATATTTCAGGTTCGGAATGTGGAAATCCATCAAACCGGTTTTTGATCTCGATTTTGAAATGTGCGGCAACACAGTCACAATCATAGATAAGATTAGATGGCGGTAAGCTTTGACATGACAGAGTGATTTTTAGTCGCAATCGAAGTTTAGCGCAAACGAGCATATATTATCTGAACCGTTGAGGTAACCAAGATTCTATCAACCAAAAAATTCTTCCATTTTGGGGGGGGGGGGGGAGGGGGTGTAACAATTTAAATATCTTGACACCAACTTTACAGGGAAAGACAAGATATCCATAAGAAGCAATAAGGCACGTTCTGCATTCCGACACCTGCAGCGCCGCCTATGATCGAAGCAGGAAATCAAGCTTGCGACTAAATGCTCAATATACCAGTCCCCTGTTTGCACGATTAAACTCTATGGGCCGGAAACTTGACCACCACCGCCGACATTCAAAAAGCTTGAATTGTTCAATCACTGGTGCCTCCGACGCATCCTCAACATCACAATCTGCCGCTGAAGACGCCAGATTCTCAGACTTGAGCAGACTCCAATGGTTTGAGCAGACTCCAATGGTTTGAGCAGACTCCAATGGTTTGAGCAGACTCCAATGGTTTGAGCAGACTCCAATGGTTTGAGCAGACTCCAATGGTTTGAGCAGACTCCAATGGTTCGATCATGCCCATCGTCATTCTCACACTGACCTGATTCACAAAATAATAGAATTGGCTTCATTATCGGAATGGTGCAAAAGAAGGAGAAGTCAACCGAGGACTTGGCTCACAACAACCAAAGCTAACTTGGAAATTGTTTCTCCCCCCCAACCCCCCCCCCCATGTGTTCGGTATTAAACGATGGAACCGTGACAGGCTGCGCTCTGCTGAGGAGTCAGCTCTGGGCAGACGTAGATGAACTACCTTGACGTGCAACACTACGAATTCACATGGAACTGGTTCGATCCACGCAAGGTGAATGACGTCACAGATCCAGGAGCATATCTTCCATTTTGTTGTAAATTTTAACAAAACCCATCAATCTGTAGATTCCAGAAAACGTGATGATTTTTGTTTTAAGCCAAGATGAGATTCTTAACAATAAGAATCTCATCTTGTTTTTTTTGGGGTTTTTTAAAAATAATTTTTATTCGACATACAAAAAAAAAAATTATAAAAATTAAATTTTTTTTTGTATTACTAGATAATAATTTTTTATCGTATAACTAGATAATAATTTTTTTTCGTATAACTAGATAATAATTTTTTAGCGTATAACTAGATAATAATTTTTTAGCGTATAACTAGATAATAATTTTTTTTCGTATAACTAGATAATAATTTTTTTTCGTATAACTAGATAATTTTTTTTCGTATAACTAGATAATTTTTTTTCGTATAACTAGATAATAATTTTTTTTCGTATAACTAGATAATAATTTTTTTTGTATAACTAGATAATAATTTTTTTTGTATAACTAGATAATAATTTTTTTTTGTATAACTAGATAATAATTTTTTTTGTATAACTAGATAATAAATTTTTTTGTATAACTAGATAATAATTTTTTTTTGTATAACTAGAGCGAGGGGGAGAAAATCTTGTGAGTGACGTCATGGCAAGAGCTAAAGTGACGTGTGGTCCTTTTTCCAACAGCGAGCCTCTGTAGTTGATGGTTATTTGAGTGTCGATCTTTACTCTCTTTCAAAAGCCATCATTGCATGGGGAGCGGAGTATGTATCATTGTGTGTGTGTGTGGTGGAGGGGTTGAAGATCCGGCCCTTTTTTTTTTTAGTTGTTCACTGCGGACTAAGTAAGGGAGATAACTTATCTCGATTTTTTTGCTTGTATTTTGTAACAATTGATTTAAAACATTTTTCCATTTAAAAAAACAAAACAAAAAAAAAACTGATTGTCAAACTTTTTGTTTACAAAAACAATTGGGGGGAGGGGGTTTCAACAAAGAAAAAACAATGAAACAAAAACAAGGAAACAACAACAATGAAACAACAGAAAAAACAATGAAACAACAGAAAAAACAATGAAACAACAAAAAAAACAATGAAACAACAGAAAAAACAATGAAACAACAGAAAAAACAATGAAACAACAGAAAAACAATGAAACAACAAAAAAAACAATGAAACAACAGAAAAACAATGAAACATAGAAAAAAAAACAATGAAACAGAAAATATTGTACATCTTTTTTGTCCATACTTAATGTTTAAGAATAAAAAAAACAATTAATTTTCAATGTCAATTCTTGTTAAACGTTTTTAAAAACATTTAATAAATTATTAAACAAACCTTTGGGTGTGGATGCCATCGTCATAGGAATCGACAAAGTTTTGTTTGTGGATCATTTTGTCGTGTTCAAAATGATTCAGACCTTCGCATGCAGCCCACGAAAAACAATAGTATTATTATTACCCGTCTTATTTACAGATGGTTTCCTTCCAAAAAGACCCTTTGCGTATGCTACTTATTGACTGAAAATTACTTTGTCAGGTTTCAAAACAAAAAAATAAATAAAAAACAAGTTATGCAACAGCCCATGTTGCGACAAGACACAGATGAACAACGATTAAACCCTGCCTCTCTCAGAGGCAAGACTACGAGACAGCATCAGACCAACACATTTTCTTATCGACACTATCTCACAATTATACGACATGAAAAGAAACTGGAATCTTAGGAAGATCGGCATCATTCCAGTAACCATAGGAGCAACCTGACTTATGAAAAAGAATTTTTTAAACTACCTGGCGAATGTACCCGGTGAACCAAGTGCAAGAGAGATACAAACAATTGCACTTAAAGCAACGGTTAGAATCTTAAAAAGATCTCTCGGCTGTAGTGTCTGAAATAGCGGGTTAATGTCCCCAACAAAAACAAAAAGATAAGAAAATTGAAATAGATCAAATAATGTGGGGGGGGGGGGGCATGCATTGTGTGTAACATTTTTACACAAGAATGAAATGAATTTCTTACCTCTGGGGTTGGACTAATCGTTTGCAGAAGTGACTTGAGTCTTGTGGGTGGTAGTCTGTGGTGAATGTACCATAATAAACGCAGGATGTGACGGACGACACAAGGTTTCGACTTAATCCCCAACTGCAAAAGAAATAAAGTTGACATTGTAAAAACAACGCTTTTACTTTTTGTAAGAAAATAAAAATTTTAAATGAAAAATTGTTAAAAGAAAAAAAAAAAAAGAAAATATTTTTAATATGAAAACAAATTCTTTGTTGATGATACAATTTTTATATATATATACATATATATATATATATATATACATATACATACATATACATATATATACATTTATTTTTTGTACAGCAAAATTAGTACAACATTAGTACTGTCGGTTTCAAGCTCAGAACTATTTAGCCATCCGGCTCTCTTCAGCTGATGTTGTCATCTGTTTCAGAAATATGAAGTCACGTGTCACTCTAGTTTGGATGCGTTATTTGCTTATAGTGGTATGTATATTTGTTTAAAATTAGTGTTAGGGAGGTTTAATCAGGTTTGAAAAAAAAGGGGGGGATAAAGTGTAACAGTTGAGATTTAAAAATGGAAAAGATTTAAAAATATAAAAAAAATAAAAAAGTATTTCTATACAAATCTCGTGAGCAGTGACAGTACTAATGTTATACTAATTTTTCTGTACAAAAAAATAAATAAATATTACGCTCTTAATTGTAATTCTCAATCGAGCACTCTGCTGGGAATTTTCCTACTATATTACAAAAGAAGTTATATATATATATATATATCACTTTTCTCTTGTCTAGGGGGGGGGGATGATATTACACAAGCTCACTCTTGAGTTCAGCAGGTTAACTGTTTCGAAATTGTAGTCTCGTCTAATCACTTGCTTCCAAGTTTTCCTTGGCTACTCAATCTTCCTGCGATCCAAAACATCCAGTCTTCTGCAACGGTTTATACAGGAGGATGAACGCTCAACATGATGGTTAAATGTAGTGCTTTCAGCAAATCTAACATGTTAGGTTGAGTCAGATTTTAGATTGCAGATTCATATAATCATGGATCTGCTATTGCGCTGCAGTCGGACGAGAAAGGACAAGGTGAGGACTCAGCCTCCGCTGCCATATAAAATGACACAATTTACCTCGAATGAAATGGAAAAATTTCAACTCTTGGTTTGCCAGATACAAACAGAAACTTTTAATACATTTTTATTTACAATTTCTGATGTAATATTAAAGCAAGAAAGAAGTAATTTTTAATCAAAAAAATTTTTTTTAATAAAATAAAATTTTTAAATTCACAAATTTTTCTACAAATTTAAGCATAAATAAATTAATCCTTAAATTAATCTTTAATTTTCGCTAAAAAAATATTTCAATAAATTTCAAAGAAAATATACATTTGATACTTTTTAGAAGGGAAAGAAAAAGCATCATATCTTGGCCAATAATCGATGCATTCTCAAAATTCAAAAGGCATCTCTTAGAGGATCTTTGCTGAATACAGCTCACTCAAAGAAGATGCCACAAGCCTCCACGATGGCCTTCAGGCAAGATTTGAACATGGGGCACACAGCTATCAAAGTGTCCTTTAAGAAGCACCTGAGCACCAGTTTCATCCTGTCAATCAGCTTATCCTTGGCTGAGCAAACAGTACGGTTGGTGTCTTTCTTAACTGTGTCCCACAGATAATAATCCATGGGGTCGCAATCAAGCAAGTTTGACAGCCAAATGTTGGAATTGGTGACGTCATGGAAGTACTCAAAAAGATATTTCTAGATTTTTCCGAAGGTGTGATACGGAGCTGAGTTCTGTTATTACACATATGGCCTTCCTGCAACCACCTTCTCCACTCAGCACTTGACAACAGCAACTCAATATCGCCATCTGCATTGAGTGTCTTTTTAGAAAATGTGGGGTTGGCATAACATGGCTGGTTGTTTTGTTTTACGGCATATCGACTCTTTTCGAGTTATTCAATACGAAATCCAGTCATTTTGGTAAAAGTTTTTATGCTTCAAGTTCTTTATATCTTCAAGTATTTATTCATGGTGTTTCGTTTGGTTGTTTTGTAGAGGAAAATTGTCGTTTTTAGCTTTGCAGAACATGATAGAGTTTTGCAAAGGGAAAGGAAAAAACAATAAAACATCAATGTTTGGTGCATTTTTGGTCAGGAAGCCGATATCTTCAGACAGCCTGATCTGGTAGCACCAGTATAACATGGGATTTGCTGGAAAGACACGCAAAACCATCGCAGTTTGAAGGAACTTAGTCTTCATGATGCACGGAACTTCATGCGGACAAAGTAAAAACATGAATCTTTTTAAATTTATGAGATATATTTTACAGGGAGTCAGATGTTGGAACTAGTGAAGTCGTGGAAGTTCTCAAAAAGCCACTTCTGGATTTTCACGGAGATGTATGCGATACAGAGCTGAGTTCTGTTGTTACGTGTATGGCCTTTCTGCAGCCACCTTCTCCACTCGGCGCTTGACAACAGCGGACAGCAACTCAATATAGCCATCTGAATTGAGTGAATCCCTTTTCAAAAATGGAAAGACACGCAAAACCATCAGTCTGTGTGGGAACCTGGTCTTCATATTGCACGGTTCTTTATGCAGACATGAATTAAAAAGTTTTGTGAGATATATTTTTTAATCGCATATCTGAGCTAAGAAAAAAAAAAAAAAAAAAACTAAATGAAGTAGAAATTTTTTAATTCATTGATAAAAAATAAGATCTATTGCTCCACTGTAAGTAGACATTTTTTTTTTCTTTTTTGTTCTCTTGGGCAATCGGGGCTACTATTAGGGACCATGCCTACAGAGACACACTAAGTAAAGAGTTGAGCAGCAAGATGTCTGTTCGCATTACATTTAAATTTCTGCATGTTAGTAAAGCCAGGGAAGCAGGAAACAGAGAGAGAATTCTAGGTGCTTTTTTACATTGGGACCCGCGCTAAAAGTCCCTCAGTATCGGTGACGTGTTGGACAGCTTTTAGAAATTGACTTTCAAACTAACCTATCTCTGGCCAGGATTTTATTTATTCCTCTTTCTCTTAAATCTACCCTCATCACTTTCTGCCATCTTTTTATTGGTCTTCTCCTGCCAACTGACCCTGCTACCTCAACTGTTCTACATCTACTAACTCAAGAACTCTTATCCTTTCTTTTAATGTGGCCTTCCATGGAAGTCTCCTGTTCTGCACACATCTCGCCTATACTGTATAGATTTAATCTTCCTCTGAGGTCATCAGATCTAAGCCTGTCTTTAAGACTCACATTACACATTTATCGTATCATTCTCATATCATTTCTTTCCATGCAACACATGTCCTCAACCCTCACTGGTTTCACTTCCATACATCATCACATTGCGAATACATGCTTGATAGACTCTTCCCTTGGTCGGCGGTGGTGACGCTCTGCTGGTTAGTAATGGCAGATGTTCTCTGAACTTCTTTATTTTTTTATTTTTTTTTTTTTTTTAACATATTTCACCCCCAAACAAGGCAAGCCGCCACTGTAGACGTAATGGGCTACTAAGAATTAGGGAGTAGGTTTAGGGTGTCATTCTAAGTTGGGAGCTGTGCAGCGAGATGTCTGTTTACATTAGTTTTAAACCTCTGCATGTCAGTAACGCCGGGGAAACAGGGAACAGGGATGGAGTTCCAAAGAAAGAAGGCTCTCCAGCATCTGGGGACCTCCACAGTGAATGGATGGGACCTAGCTAATTGTCGGGTTGTTCTAATGTATTTGCGTCAAGGGGGTACTAGAGCAGCTAGTTCATCGGAGCACAATCCATTGAAGCGATGGGAAAGGGGTTGGAGCTTGATGGATAGTGAGGGACCGAATAAGTTGGCGACTCTTTTCTGGACCTTGTCTAAGAGGGAGAGACCAGCCCAGATGTGACAACAATACTCCATATATACACACACACACATATATATATATATATACACACACACACATATATATATATATAGGGAGTAGGTTTTGGGTGTCATCCTAACTTACTTACTCCATCCACTACTAACTCTTGCAATAATTACAAATATAGAAACATTTATAGGTTATGGCTGATAGCACAGTGGTAACGCTCTGCTGGTTAGTAATGGCAAAAGTTCCTTGAAGACAAGATATTTTAGCATGCAAGAATTTCTTAAGAGAACAAATCATTTCCATTGAGAAAAAAAAAAAAAAAGGCGATTCTTGACTTACCAGAAAAAATTCATCAAAAACAGCAATACAAAAATCTTCCTGTCCGAAATCTTCGGCCATTATAATAAGATACGAGACCAGAGTATGTAGAAAGGTTTCATCAAAGGCTCGTTCACTTTCACAGTGGACAAGGGTCGGCAGGATGGTCATCGTGGCCAATTTATCCCTCTGCCGGCTCACGTGCAATGTGTAATACATGACAATGACGCTTCCGATGTTGGTCAGTTTGAGAACAGTCAGGAAGAGGTCAGGCGGGGGACTGATGGTCGGGACAGGCGCATCGGGGAAACGTGAACAAATGCTTCTCAGCTGATCGTCCACCAACATGTTCACGACATACGGCAGGAATTTGCTGAATAATTCAGGACCCTAGCGGATTAAAACAAAAGCAATTAAAAACATTTGAGATGATGCCGAGTCAAAGATAAAACTGAAATGTGACAATTTTTTTGTTCAAAATATATAAGCGTTGATAATTTTTTTTTTTTTTACCTATTGTTAAAATTTCGCCAAAACTGCTAACGTTTTCGACTTCCATGAGTCTTCGTCAGGCACGTGAGGAGTTTTGCAAACTAAAACTGGTGAATTTATTGAACACTCGAACAGAACATTAGATCATTAGTTTGGCAACATGAAAAGATGGATCAGAAAAGAAACAAAACGGAATTGTCCCTGTTGTTTAATCAAACATGCATCAATGAAGAGATGCTGCTTAAGTATACAAATTATATATATATATATAAATATAAAAGAACATTTAATGGAATCAGTTTATTCACTTTCATTGACACTGTCACACATCGAAAAGGTCTGTATGAAAACCATCATTTTCATGGCACAAAATGATGCGACGCCATAACCTGTGTGATATTTTACAAAGGTTGGCTTTGGTGATAGTTTCTCTAGTGTGATACGTTTTAGTAGGTGCAACAAGACTATTGAACTACTCTGTACAATCCATTGAGAGAAAAACCCAAGGGGAGATAACTTGTTTCCGAGAAAGAATGGTGATAACCAAGTCTGCACGATTTCATATTTTTTTTACAAGTGAGGATGTCCTTCAATTCTTTCACCTCTTGAAAACAACAAACGGCCGTGGACATAAGAGAGAATACAAAATCAACATAGAATTGACGATTCAAAATAAAAATGAAGAAAATGGAAAAGAGTCTTACTAGTTTAGGCTCCTTGAAGACTTGGCAGTCTATCATATCCCAGGCATTCAAACCAAGAGCCATAAGTCGAACGAGGAGCAGCAGATCTGTATTGTCCTGATAACAAGATAAGAAAATTGGTACTTACTGTTAACTGTGCCAGAAAAATAAAAGAATTAAAAAAAAAAGTTTTGACTGTGATTCAATTTTCAACCGAATTTCGTGCAACCCACTTTCTCTCTGCCTTTCTCTCCAAAAGTTTTGACTGTAATTCAATTTTCAACCGAATTTCGTGCAACCCACTTTCTCTCTGCTTTTCTCTCCAAAAGTTTTGACTGTAATTCAATTTCCAACCGAATTTCATGCAACCCACTTTCTCTCTGCCTTTCTCTCCAAAAGTTTTGACTGTAATTCAATTTCCAACCGAATTTCATGCAACCCACTTTCTCTCTGCCTTTCTCTCAAAAAGTTTTGACTGTAATTCAATTTCCAACCGAATTTCGTGCAACCCACTTTCTCTCTGCTTTTCTCTCCAAAAGTTTTGACTGTAATTCAATTTCCAACCGAATTTCATGCAACCCAATTTCTCTCTGCCTTTCTCTCTAAAAGTTTTGACTGTAATTCAATTTCCAACCGAATTTCGTACAACCCACTTTCTCTCTGCCTTTCTCTCAAAAAGTTTTGACTGTAATTCAATTTCCAACCGAATTTCGTGCAACCCACTTTCTCTCTGCCTTTCTCTCAAAACGTTTTGACTGTAATTCAATTTCCAACCGAATTTCGTGCAACCCATTTCTCTCTGCCTTTCTCTCCAAAAGTTTTGACTGTAATTCAATTTCCAACCGAATTTCGTGCAACCCACTTTCTCTCTGCTTTTCTCTCTAAAAGTTTTGACTGTAATTCAATTTTCAACCGAATTTCGTGCAACCCACTTTCTCTCTGCCTTTCTCTCAAAACGTTTTGACTGTAATTCAATTTCCAACCGAATTTCGTGCAACCCATTTCTCTCTGCCTTTCTCTCCAAAAGTTTTGACTGTAATTCAATTTCCAACCGAATTTCGTGCAACCCACTTTCTCTCTGCTTTTCTCTCTAAAAGTTTTGACTGTAATTCAATTTTCAACCGAATTTCGTGCAACCCACTTTCTCTCTGCCTTTCTCTCAAAACGTTTTGACTGTAATTCAATTTCCAACCGAATTTCGTGCAACCCACTTTCTCTCTGCTTTTCTCTCTAAAAGTTTTGACTGTAATTCAATTTTCAACCGAATTTCGTACAACCCACTTTCTCTCTGCCTTTCTCTCTAAAAGTTTTGACTGTAATTCAATTTCCAACCGAATTTCGTGCAACCCATTTCTCTCTGCCTTTCTCTCCAAAAGTTTTGACTGTAATTCAATTTCCAACCGAATTTCGTACAACCCACTTTCTCTCTGCCTTTCTCTCTAAAAGTTTTGACTGTAATTCAATTTTCAACCGAATTTCGTGCAACCCACTTTCTCTCTGCCTTTCTCTCAAAACGTTTTGACTGTAATTCAATTTCCAACCGAATTTCGTGCAACCCATTTCTCTCTGCCTTTCTCTCCAAAAGTTTTGACTGTAATTCAATTTCCAACCGAATTTCGTGCAACCCACTTTCTCTCTGCTTTTCTCTCTAAAAGTTTTGACTGTAATTCAATTTTCAACCGAATTTCGTGCAACCCACTTTCTCTCTGCCTTTCTCTCAAAACGTTTTGACTGTAATTCAATTTCCAACCGAATTTCGTGCAACCCATTTCTCTCTGCCTTTCTCTCCAAAAGTTTTGACTGTAATTCAATTTCCAACCGAATTTCGTGCAACCCACTTTCTCTCTGCCTTTCTCTCAAAAAGTTTTGACTGTAATTCAATTTCCAACCGAATTTCGTGCAACCCACTTTCTCTCTACCTTTCTCTCAAAACGTTTTGACTGTAATTCAATTTCCAACCGAATTTCGTGCAACCCACTTTCTCTCTGCCTTTCTCTCAAAACGTTTTGACTGTAATTCAATTTCCAACCGAATTTCGTGCAACCCATTTCTCTCTGCCTTTCTCTCCAAAAGTTTTGACTGTAATTCAATTTCCAACCGAATTTCGTGCAACCCACTTTCTCTCTGCCTTTCTCTCAAAAAGTTTTGACTGTAATTCAATTTCCAACCGAATTTCGTGCAACCCACTTTCTCTCTGCCTTTCTCTCAAAACGTTTTGACTGTAATTCAATTTCCAACCGAATTTCGTGCAACCCATTTCTCTCTGCCTTTCTCTCCAAAAGTTTTGACTGTAATTCAATTTCCAACCGAATTTCGTGCAACCCACTTTCTCTCTGCCTTTCTCTCAAAACGTTTTGACTGTAATTCAATTTCCAACCGAATTTCGTGCAACCCATTTCTCTCTGCCTTTCTCTCCAAAAGTTTTGACTGTAATTCAATTTCCAACCGAATTTCGTGCAACCCACTTTCTCTCTGCCTTTCTCTCAAAAAGTTTTGACTGTAATTCAATTTCCAACCGAATTTCGTGCAACCCACTTTCTCTCTACCTTTCTCTCAAAACGTTTTGACTGTAATTCAATTTCCAACCGAATTTCGTGCAACCCACTTTCTCTCTGCCTTTCTCTCAAAACGTTTTGACTGTAATTCAATTTCCAACCGAATTTCGTGCAACCCATTTCTCTCTGCCTTTCTCTCAAAAAGTTTTGACTGTAATTCAATTTCCAACCGAATTTCGTGCAACCCACTTTCTCTCTGCCTTTCTCTCCAAAAGTTTTGACTGTAATTCAATTTCCAACCGAATTTCGTGCAACCCACTTTCTCTCTACCTTTCTCTCAAAACGTTTTGACTGTAATTCAATTTCCAACCGAATTTCGTGCAACCCACTTTCTCTCTGCCTTTCTCTCAAAACGTTTTGACTGTAATTCAATTTCCAACCGAATTTCGTGCAACCCACTTTCTCTCTGCCTTTCTCTCAAAACGTTTTGACTGTAATTCAATTTCCAACCGAATTTCGTGCAACCCACTTTCTCTCTGCCTTTCTCTCCAAAAGTTTTGACTGTAATTCAATTTCCAACCGAATTTCGTGCAACCCACTTTCTCTCTGCCTTTCTCTCCAAAAGTTTTGACTGTAATTCAATTTCCAACCGAATTTCGTGCAACCCACTTTCTCTCTACCTTTCTCTCAAAACGTTTTGACTGTAATTCAATTTCCAACCGAATTTCGTGCAACCCACTTTCTCTCTGCCTTTCTCTCAAAACGTTTTGACTGTAATTCAATTTCCAACCGAATTTCGTGCAACCCACTTTCTCTCTGCCTTTCTCTCAAAACGTTTTGACTGTAATTCAATTGCCAACCGAATTTCGTGCAACCCACTTTCTCTCTGCCTTTCTCTCAAAACGTTTTGACTGTAATTCAATTTCCAACCGAATTTCGTGCAACCCACTTTCTCTCTGCCTTTCTCTCCAAAAGTTTTGACTGTAATTCAATTTTCAACCGAATTTCGTGCAACCCACTTTCTCTCTGCCTTTCTCTCCAAAAGTTTTGACTGTGATTCAATTTCCAACCGAATTTCATGCAACCCACTTTCTCTCTACTTTTCGGTCTCTCATCCAAATCGCTTCTGCTCCCTCCCAGCTGACATCTTCATTTATATCACCTGATATCACATATGCAAATCAGAGACCACCATAAACACCTGCACCTATTAAGAGAAGCCCTTTTTAAATCTGCATACACGACATGCAAAGCGCCTCATTCTTTTTCCTGATGGTGAGTGTTCCTTTTTATTGTCACACTTACATCGAATATGAACCAGTTTTTGTTAACTTTGCGCCGCCAGCGTTCGGAATGTTACGAGAGATGACGAGGCGAATGGTGGCAGACGATAACTTTGATACATTGATGCGTCGTATTTTTTTCAGTTTTATTTTCAACAAAGATAGCAAATAACAAAAAAAAAATAGTGCCACTTCTTACGGAATCCAAAGTTCTACGCTTAGTGTTTGTACACCTCCATGAATACTTGTCCATTATTCCTTTTATTTCTATAAACCGGCACATGTAATAACATTTCTGAAATGTTTTTTTTTGTTTTTTTTGTCAGCAGATTTATTACCTGACAGAAAGAAATGACTCCTTCGGGAGATTCGACACTACTACACAGCTCTTGGTAATTCATTTTTTTTTTTTTTTTTTTTTTTTTGAGAATTGAACAACGAATAAACATTCACTCGTATTGATCAATGGCTTCTGGCTTTAATCAAATTCAATACTGGTTAGAAAATTGTCGTCTGGTAGCTGACAGTTGATTGGCCAATCACTCAGTTCATGTAACATGCCCGAACACTGCTGACGTGAAGTTCACGGAAACTGGTTCACATTCGATATAAGTACCTAAAACTTATATTTGTTTAATACATTTCTATGTGATGCGTTTCATGCAGTAATCTTCAAATATTAACTTATATTCATATAATTTGTAACACAGTGAGAAAAGAAGACATTTAAATTAGGCATATCGTTTACTGACAAAGGAGACAATATATATATATATGGGGATGTTTGGTTGTGTGCGACCGTGTCATCAGTCATGTATGTTTCTGTCGGTATGTCAGTGTAAACATCTACGTACAGATGGCATATATTACTTTATATATATATATATATATATATGTGTGTGTGTGTGTGTGTGTGTGTGTGTATATATGCATATGTATGTACGTATATATATATATATATAGTATATATGTATGGCTTGATTAGCAAATACCCACACGTGTCTGTACTTACATAATTTCCAAGTTATATAGAATACAGTTTTAGAATCACAACACATGGCACAATAGAAATGTGCTTAACTCTAACGAGAGAATAGCATTCACCTAATCATCTTGCTGTCTTTTAAAGGTAAATGTTTAAAATTGTGTTCAGATTTTCTATGACATCAGACAGTGGACAGAATAGTCTATTAGAATTGGATGAACAAAGGAATTCCCAAACGCATCGGTAAAATTCTAACTTCTTCCCGTTGCGATCAATTCAGACTCAGACTCAGATTTAGACTCAGGAGGCAGACTCAGGAGGCAGACTCAGGAGGCAGACTCAGGAGGCAGACTCAGGAGGCAGACTCAGGAGGCAGACTCAGGAGGCAGACTCAGGAGGCAGACTCAGGAGGCAGACTCAGGAGGCAGACTCAGGAGGCAGACTCAGGAGGCAGACTCAGGAGGCAGACTCAGGAAGCAGACTCAGGAAGCAGACTCAGGAAGCAGACTCAGGAGGCAGACTCAGGAGGCAGACTCAGGAGGCAGACTCAGACAGATTCAGACTCAGGAGGCAGACTCAGACAGATTCAGACTCAGACTGAGAAGGCAGACAAAGTAAACCATCGTTTTCGGTCTAAAGCCAGATCCACAGCGTCCCTCCAGCTTCTTCCCGTTGCGATCAAATCTCTCTCGATTGTTTGCTTCCAGTTCATTTTTGGTCTTCTTCTTATTTTTCCATCCGGGTTCCACTGAAGCACCTGGTTTGCCAATCTCTCTGGGACCAATCTTAGGGCATGTCTGAGCCAGCCGAGACGTCGTTTGCAGATTATTGACGATGCCACCTGCTGGTTAGTGCAGTCCCTGACTTTTTGGTTGGTACTTCTATCGAAAACAGAGCATGCGAAGAGCGTTTATGTACGTTAAGCAGGAAGTATCGATATAGATAAATAAACAGACAGACAGAGAGAGTGCATACAGACACAGCATTCCACAACAGTTTGCCTGTAGCTGCATGCACATGCAGAATTGCAAATCGCGACGCAGCGTTTGGAGTAGCAGTCTGACTACTAGAGCAACAATGAATTTTCTTTGATGGTTAATAAACTAGATTGTATTTCTCGAACATTAATAAAACAAAAAAAACTTTTAAAAGCAAAAAGATAATAATTGTACGTTTTCTTCAGGGATGTGAGTGTCCAATAGCAAAACAAAAAAAAAATCTGAAATCAAGATTAATTTCCCAACCTGAAGGGCCACAGCCCTTTTCTAATTTCCAAACATGGGGATTCACGGCCTCTCCTATTAATTTCCACCTCTATTTCTTACAACTATGCCCCCCCTCTCCCTGTGACATTTAACGTAGAATGATTCTCCATTTCCAGACCATTCTAGCTTTTTTAAGGCAGTTAACCAAAAAAAATGTTTTGTTACGGATGATAAATTTTGTGCAGATTTCTTTTCGGGAGGGGGAGGATGTTTTGATGTTGAAGAGTTCGTAAAAAAAAAAAAAGACTTAACCTATCATAAACCCTAAGTTCGAGTAGCAAGCCCCCTCCCTCAAAGACTACTACGAGAGTAACCAATGTCTGCTGTGACCCATTCAGTTACCTCATTTGGGCACTGATCAGCGGGAAGAGAAAACGTTTTACTCCAAGGGGAGTCTCTGACGTGACCTCTGATGGATTCCCAATCAGTCCGTTTGCAGTATCTCGTCATTTTGAGTAACGGCTGTCTGCTTGTGGTCGAGACTTAAGGGTGATACCAACCATTATCACAAGGTGATCAGTGTTCTTGAGTTGGCTATGGGCATCACACACACAACCCTCGGACAGTGCGGTCAAGAATAGGTTGATAAATGACCTTACTTACTTACATTAGTGACTTACATCAAATCTGCTGCTAAAGTCGCTGAAAAATGGGCAGATCATTCTACTGCTCCAAAATGGGCAGATCATTCTACTGCTCCAAAATGGGCAGATCATTCTACTGCTCCAAAATGGGCAGATCATTCTACTGCTCATAAAATGGGCAGATCATTCTACTGCTCCAAAATGGGCAGATCATTCTACTGCTCCAAAATGGGCAGATCATTCTACTGCTCCAAAATGGGCAGATCATTCTACTGCTCATAAAATGGGCAGATCATTCTACTGCTCCAAAATGGGCAGATCATTCTACTGCTCCAAAATGGGCAGATCATTCTACTGCTCATAAAATGGCCAGATCATTCTACTGCTCCAAAATGGGCAGATCATTCTACTGCTCCAAAATGGGCAGATCATTCTACTGCTCCAAAATGGGCAGATCATTCTACTGCTCCAAAATGGGCAGATCATTCTACTGCTCTAAAATGGGCAGATCATTCTACTGCTCCAAAATGGGCAGATCATTCTACTGCTCATAAAATGAGCAGATCATTCTACTGCTCATAAAATGAGCAGATCATTCTACTGCTCCAAAATGGGCAGATCATTCTACTGCTCCAAAATGGGCAGATCATTCTACTGCTCCAAAATGGGCAGATCATTCTACTGCTCCAAAATGGGCAGATCATTCTACTGTTCCAAAATGGGCAGATCATTCTACTGCTCCAAAATGGGCAGATCATTCTACTGCTCCAAAATGGGCAGATCATTCTACTGCTCCAAAATGGGCAGATCATTCTACTGCTCCAAAATGGGCAGATCATTCTACTGTTCCAAAATGGGCAGATCATTCTACTGCTCCAAAATGGGCAGATCATTCTACTGTTCCAAAATGGGCAGATCATTCTACTGCTCCAAAATGGGCAGATCATTCTACTGCTCCAAAATGGGCAGATCATTCTACTGCTCCAAAATGGGCAGATCATTCTACTGCTCCAAAATGGGCAGATCATTCTACTGCTCCAAAATGGGCAGATCATTCTACTGTTCCAAAATGGGCAGATCATTCTACTGCTCCAAAATGGGCAGATCATTCTACTGCTCCAAAATGGGCAGATCATTCTACTGCTCCAAAATGGGCAGATCATTCTACTGTTCCAAAATGGGCAGATCATTCTACTGTTCCAAAATGGGCAGATCATTCTACTGCTCCAAAATGGGCAGATCATTCTACTGCTCCAAAATGGGCAGATCATTCTACTGCTCCAAAATGGGCAGATCATTCTACTGCTCCAAAATGGGCAGATCATTCTACTGCTCCAAAATGGGCAGATCATTCTACTGCTCCAAAATGGGCAGATCATTCTACTGCTCCAAAATGGGCAGATCATTCTACTGCTCCAAAATGGGCAGATCATTCTACTGCTCCAAAATGGGCAGATCATTCTACTGCTCCAAAATGGGCAGATCATTCTACTGCTCCAAAATGGGCAGATCATTCTACTGCTCCAAAATGGGCAGATCATTCTACTGCTCCAAAATGGGCAGATCATTCTACTGCTCCAAAATGGGCAGATCATTCTACTGTTCCAAAATGGGCAGATCATTCTACTGCTCCAAAATGGGCAGATCATTCTACTGCTCCAAAATGGGCAGATCATTCTACTGCTCCAAAATGGGCAGATCATTCTACTGCTCCAAAATGGGCAGATCATTCTACTGCTCCAAAATGGGCAGATCATTCTACTGCTCCAAAATGGGCAGATCATTCTACTGTTCCAAAATGGGCAGATCATTCTACTGCTCCAAAATGGGCAGATCATTCTACTGCTCCAAAATGGGCAGATCATTCTACTGCTCCAAAATGGGCAGATCATTCTACTGCTCCAAAATGGGCAGATCATTCTACTGCTCCAAAATGGGCAGATCATTCTACTGCTCCAAAATGGGCAGATCATTCTACTGCTCCAAAATGGACCTCACTCCTGACACAATCCTTAACCTGAAATATAAACATGCACTAGGCGGTTGCATGCTTAGTCAGTTGCATAGTTGCAATGCATGCGATTAGCAGGCTTGCTGCAGTTGAGAGATATTTGGCTAAGAGAAAAGAGAAGCCGCTCAAGAAATTGGAAATATCTATGAGTTGAGATTTGGCCACCCAGAATCTGATCTCTCTCTTTGGTGTCTCTTTAAACGGTGGTTCCCTGCTATGATTATGAATCACTTGAGAATTTGCCAAAAATAATGGCCGGGACCTCCTAAGCATTAGGTTTTTGATGTTCATAGATTGGTAGCAGATTAGCCGTTTCAAGTGGTCAGTTTCTTGGTGGTCGAATGGGGATGGGCTGAGAGGATAGAAGGATGTGGTCAATTCCGATGACCAGCTGAGAGTGACTGAGAAAAAGACCGAACATCATGGATTTCCGATCTAAAGTACATATATTCCGGCAGATAAGCAGGGGAGGTCAGCGTTGGCCCTCTGGGCATCTGACAGTCAGTTTGGTTTTCTGGGGTCTGACAGTCAGCTGGATGTGTGTGTCTCTCCAAGCAAAATGGGCCCTTGGGCGCTAAACATTGGACTTGTGCTTTGATTTGGATGGGCTAAAATTTCTCATTTTCAAGTCTGTTATTCAAGAGAAAAAAATGTAATCTCCTCCAAAAGAATAAAACTTTGTTAGGACCATATAAAGAAGCAGGACCCCGGAAATTGAAAAGATGAAAAGAGACGAAATTCAGTCTACACCGGTTGACCGTACCAGTTTTTTGTAACCAAACAAATAATAACGCTGTGTTTTGGGGGTTTTCGTCAAAAACTCGCTTTTTAATACAGGGAAAGATTTATTTTAAGAAATATTTATTAAATATTTATTTTTAATGTAGGATGCGATTTTTTATTTGCAAAACATTTTTAATAATCAAACGAAACATTGCAGAATACTCGTTCTAAAAATGTTTTTGTGTCACTATTTACTTGCTTCCCCACGAGGGCAGAATGCATAATAAAATAAAAAATCTCATAGGGTGCGTCTTTTTTTTTATTTTTACAATACGTTTTAATAAACACAGAAGATTCGATTTTTTGTGTTGTGTATTTTAAGAAAAATAAATATTTAATATACCCCCTTTTTCTTCCGGGGTTCTTATTCTTTATATAGTTCCTTTGTTATTTGTTTGTGCTTTTAACTATAGGGAGGTTTGGTTTGTTTTACGGCATATCAACCATCTCTGAGTTATTGAATGCCGAATAAAGTTGTTAAATATAATTCTATAGGTAGGATTATTATTTTATATTCTTAGAAAACATTACTCTTAGAAGGAAATTTTACAGAGAGGGTAGGGTAATACCCCTACCCTCTCTGTAAAATTCTCCTAGAAAACAATTGTTACAATTAAATTTTGTTTTTACTTACCCTGGGCAACATTTCACAGTTGATGCAGTGTTGCAAGGATTTCACAGCTGACAAAGCCACCGTATGCATTGCAAACGGATCACGCAAAATCATTGCAAGGTCCCTTTTAAATGTTAAGTAAAAAAGAAAAAAAAAAAAAAATTAATTGACTTTATCAAAATTGGGTTGTATTCCTCATACATCTGAAACAACGAAAATAACATCTCTAAAAAAAAAAAAAAAAAAAAAAAAAAAAAAAAAAAAAAATTTGGTATATCATTTCTTGTTGATCTTCCCCCACAAGCACAAAAAAAATAAGTGAATGAACATGTATAGAACGTCACAAATATATTTTTTTTTAAATTTAAAAATCATTTTTTTTTTTAATTTAAAAATTTTATTTTATATTTTTTTTTTATTTATTTTTTTTTTTTTTAATTTAAAAATTTATTTTTTTTTTTAAATTTAAAAATATATATATTTTTTATTTAATAAAAATTTTTGTTGTTTTTTGTTTTTACCTCTAACCAAATTGATTTCTCACTAGTAGCTTTTAATACAAATTTTAAATTTTAATACAAATTATGAAGTATGCCGAGAAATATTAACTCAAGTAATAATAGTTGTTAATTGTTAATAGCACTGTGTTGTTTCGCATAAAACTAAATCCAAAATAATGGCATTAGCCATCGACAAGCAGAACGGAGTGACCATATATGGAGATGGAGGTACTCTCAATGAAGTAATGGATTTCTTCAAATGTCCCCAGAGAACTGTCTGCGACAATTTCAGGAGAACTGAGAAACACCTAAATCTGACAGTAAACCAGAAAAGTCATGTTTATAGATCTGACTCGATCGGGACAAAAGAGTTTGTCGAGAATGGAAAATTAAAAAATGGACCTTACGTTTACTTAACGCAGCCTCGTAACTCTCGCTTCTCTTCCTTTATTTTGTATTTTCGTTCTCACAATCCATGACCAATGTTTCTTACAAAGGGGAAAGAATTGCTGTTTTTGGGGTCGGCTGTTGCTTTGAATGGGTTGTATGCAGAGATTTTCAATCCTCTCATAGTATTCATCATAAATCTCAATTGTCAATCTATCCATCTTCTTAACCCGTGAGTGTTTTTTAGCCTTGATAAGTGGTGACTCATTTGTAAAAAAAAAAATTTTTTTTTAATTTAAAAATTAAAAAAATGTTACTACCAGGTATATTGAAGCACCGAGAGACCCTGTGATTCCCAGGTTAAATCAGGTAGAAAAATGGCTGAAACATATATTTATGCAAAATTCGGCTCCTTTTGCGATGAGAAACGAGGCCTTCTTGTAAATGAGTGTTTCCCCATCACTGACATCTTCACATTTTTTTCCTCCATCTTTACCATACCTCAACCCTCTTCACTGATATGCCTGCAACGTTTTGGAGAGTAAGGGGCGGGGGTTGCTATAGGATGCAGCAAGTTCTGTGCACTCCTGTTAAGGTGGAAGGTAGCCATTTTGAATTATTTCTGTAGATCAATCCATGTTTAACTTTAGTAGAAATTCCATGAAAAATGCCAGTAGACTGAAATCATATGCCCTTAATAGGGTTAAGATGAAAATTCATATACACTAAATGTACAAAGCAAGGAAATTCCCCAATTTTTACACTTTTATTGTCATTAAGGGTATGACTACATATCAACCAAACCATTTAATTATCACATCACTACAGTATAAATCTCTATGCATGAGTGGATGAAGTGTGTGAGGTGCGCTGAAGAAAAATTCCTACCAGTAAAATACATAGCCCTGTTGTGCTTGCATACCCTTAATGACAATAAAAATGTAAAAATTTGGGAATTTCCTTGCTTTTGTACATTTAGTGTATATAAATTTTCATCTTAACCCTATTAAGGGCATATGATTTCAGTATACTGGCATTTATCATGGAATATCACTACTTTTGTAAAGGCTATGCCTCAATACAATGGTCATTTTTAAGGTTTTTTGGAATTTTCTGGAAAACTAAGGTATATGGTAAACTGAAATTAAAATGCCATCAACTAGACCCTAGAACCTCTATCTCTGCCAAAAATCAGCTGAATCCATCAAATAGTTGATGAGATACAGGGTGGCACATACGTACGTACACACGGATAACACAAAATCATGCCTGACCTTTCTGGATCTCTGGGTTGCCTTGACTAATGATGCTGAAATTCTACACACTTATAGAACCTATCAAAAAAAAATTTTGTGCAAAGTTTTAACTAATTTTGTTTATTGGTTTTTGAGTTATGATTGATCAAAGAAATGAGATTTCTAGCATAGGCCGTTTTTGAAGTCTATTAAGGGATAGAGCGCTCTCGCGCCTCCCTTGATTTCATCGAAATATATGGAAAACTTTATATTAAAGCCACTCTTAGTATTTGTGTTTAAAAGCGAAAAATAGCTTTATGCATACTGTAAATGCAATGTTTTGCTAAAACGATTATAAAAGTGTTGTAATTTTGTTTTTTTAAATAAATGTCTAAATTATTTCATTTTTTTTTCCTTTTATTTTTCGTGTCATTAACTACTTATTACAGAAAATCACAATTAAAAAAATATTGATCACCGAAACCTTCTGGCATTTTTTGTTAACATAAAATTAATGAGTATAAATGTATGGAGGCCCATAAGCATCAAATTCATCTTATTTGTCACCGGAGCGATACCGATATCTGCAATTTAAAATGTTGTAGAGATAGATTTGAAACAGTTCTGCAAGTTTTTGTCAAGATTATAAATAATTTCCCAAATAGAAAATGATGGCATTAAATTGTGAAGATTTGTATTTCAACCGATCGCTGTGGAGACGAGTGGAGTGATTGGCGCGGCAGCCTTGGTCTATTAAAGACGCGCAAAACCCGAGACAATCGCAACTTGTCTTGGCTTTATGAGTGCCTCTCTATCGCCATTATTCGTGGAAACGCCTTGAGTCTGCTCTCGGCCTGCCAAGCCAGCCAGACATTCGAAGAAAACTATGGACTGTGATAAAATTATATATAAGTAATCAGGATTTCTCGATATTGAACTAAACAATGTCCAAGTGACGAATATGGGATTTATTAATTATTTATTGAATCTTATAGTTTACTTTTTCACCGAATGGATCAGTGTAATATATTTGTTTCTTATTTTTTTTTTTTGTGATTGAATAAAACTTCATTAAAAAAAAAAAAATGTTATTATTTTATTTTTAGAAAAACTTACATTAAAGACAAAAAAAAACGTATAAAAAAATTATTATTTATGTTTACCAGAAATTAACAACGAAAACTCGTGCACCTGCCCGTTAAATATTTTTTGGAAAACACCACTCAGAAGATGGCCACTTGGAATGGGAGACAAGATTCTTTCTGGAGAAAGTAATGTCCAGTTCAATTGGACGTATTTTTATGTTCAAGATACAGCCAAGATGATACTCTTTCTTTCCTTAGATGTCATCTGGAATTTCAGAAGGACTAAAGATTTTGGGGTGAGATGAAAACACAAGAAAAAGGGATGGAGGGATAGAAGCTGGCAGTGATGGAGCTGATGACTTTTCGGCTGAACGGATGGTAGAGCTCTGAGCAAAGAGAGAAATGGTCACTATTTACAACTCCATTTTTTGTACGACTTAAATTGATTTCTCACTACGTTAAAATGCAAATTATGGATTTTGCAAAGAAATATTCACTCTAACAATAAATATTGTTAATAGCACCGTGTTGTTCCTTAAATTGTACGGTGTGGAAGTTCCACCTCATCCAGTCATTCATATGACCATTAACTCCCATTATTCACACTTATGCCTAGCAGCTGTGTTCCCAAATTTATAATGATCGGTTAATTAGTTTAGGAGTGAATCCTATACATACAAATATATAAACATATACCTAACTTTATATAAATAGAGATATATTTACAGCATTTTGATTTTAAAGAGATCTTGCGTGTTTTTCAAGGCTCAGTGAATTCAACTTTTTTTTTTTTTTTTCAATGTAGGTAATCTAAAGAATTGAATTTAAAAAAGAAAGTGGTATGTGATGATTATAGGGCTATGGAGTCTGGGTCAGTCTTAGAAAATCCATTGCTTTAGGAGTCCGAGCAGGAATCAGGAGTCTGAGTCATGCATTTGGACGGCCCAGGCTTCATGTATCACTTTCTTTATATATATCATACATACACTAGTGTTGGGACGATTTATCAGAATCAGAAATCGGGGAAAAAAAAAAAAATTTCGAAACTTTTTGCGGTATTGAAATTGGAAAAATATTTAGCTTAATTTCCGATTCCTAAAACAATTATTTAAAAAAGAATTTTCTGAAACTTAATTTTCCATTGCAGGTACTAATGATAAAATGATGAATATTTATTGTTTTAAACTACCAGCAAAACTAAAATTAATAGATCATAATAACATCAAAATACAATGTAAATTTGTTTTACTTGTGCAAAAAAAAAAAAAAAATGAAATTTTGCATGAATTCGCTTAGTAACCTTTAACCTAATTGTTTAAAAATTAAATAAAACATTTTTCTCAAGAAAAATACTGCCAAACATCATTGATAATTAAATTAAAAGTAAAAATTGTTTTTCAATTTTTTTTTTTTTTATATGGTGGTCTTTTGTCCGGTTCCTTAGCATTGGCAAACGACCTTACAAGTGGTGGCCAAAAATTGTGAAAAAAAAAAAAAAAAAAAACTTTGAACAAACATAAAAGGCTTGGTATGGAGTATAATATGGTATAAAGGAATTAGTGAATTTAAAGATTTTCACCGTCTTATGCGAGAACACATTTTGTTGTCAGTTCTTTGATTTTGAGTTTCCATGTTTGTGTGATTGTAAAACAAAATTTCTAAAGTTATAAAAAGTGGATTGAGGTGGAGATAGAAGGTAATAGAAGGTAATAAAATCAAAGACTAATAAAATGATCTTTGGTTTTTAATATTATTGAAACCGTTTTGCAATTCAGTCGTAACATTTTTCCTTCCATTGACTAGACACGAGTACACTCGTTTGAGACTACATGAAAGATAGTGAAAATTTTCTCTTTTCTCTCTGTCCTCTTTCTTTCTTGTCTCTCTCTCTCTGTCCTTTTTTCTTACTCTGTCTTCTTTCTTTTCTCTCTTTTTTGTTTCTCTCTCTCTCCCTGTGTCCTCTCTTTCTTCACTTTCTTTCAGAATAAATATTTACAATTTCATGCTAACTTTCCACATTTAAAAGAATTTTGTCTCTGACTTTTATTTTGAAAATATTTCATTAAATGAGGTTCCTGTTCTATATTTGATGACCCATAATTCTTCGGGTCACAGGTCATCTATGATCTATTTTAATGGATGTTGGCCTTTTGGCTGAGAGTGTAGTATCTGTTCCGATGGATGGATACTACACCCTATAGACCGGTATCGTCTTGGCCTTCAGGGCTTGATGACGCCGGTCTGTGGGTTTGTTCTGTGCAGTTCTAGGAGGTCCAACCTCCCAGGCTTTGCCTTCTCACCCTTTGAGTAGGGGTTAGTTTATTGCTAATCGCCTGAGGCGCCCCTACCAGGGAATGCCGACAGGGCTGCCCAGGCATTTTTTGAAGGTCATAAGTGCTCTTCCTCTAGGGTGCTGACTTATCTAACCCCACTATCCGACCTTGTGTCACATTTTACTCTGTGGGAGGTAAATAAATACCTGATGTCATCCCTCATGACGTCATAAAGGATCTTCCCAGTAACTTCAACCAAGTGATGGAAGACTCCTATTGAAATAAATCAATGTGTGATTTGGTTTTACATGAAGACTTGCTTTTGTATGTGTTTAAATATCTTCCTTGTAAATTGTGCGTGGATTGATGAAGTTTCGAGAAGTTCTGCATTCAAAAATCATTTCGTTTTTTTTTTTTGGCTCTCTGTGAATTCTTTTTAGAAAACAAAAATTATCACGTCTCTTGTCAATTGTTAGGTTGCTGAACTTCAACAAAAATTATCACGTCTCTTGTCAATTGTTAGGTTGCTGAACTTCAACAAAGATTTTCACGTCTCTTGTCAATTGTTAGGTTGCTGAACTTCAACAAAAATTATCACGTCTCTTGTCAATTGTTAGGTTGCTGAACTTCAACAAAAATTATCACGTCTCTTGTCAATTGTTAGGTTGCTGAACTTCAACAAAAATTATCACGTCTCTTGTCAATTGTTAGGTTGCTGAACTTCAACAAAAATTATCACGTCTCTTGTCAATTGTTAGGTTGCTGAACTTCAACAAAAATTATCACGTCTCTTGTCAATTGTTAGGTTGCTGAACTTCAACAAAAATTATCACGTCTCTTGTCAATTGTTAGGTTGCTAAACTTCAACAAAAATTATTACGTCTCTTGTCAATTGTTAGGTTGCTAAACTTCAACAAAAATTATTACGTCTCTTGTCAATTGTTAGGTTGCTAAACTTCAACAAAAATTATCACGTCTCTTGTCAATTGTTAGGTTGCAGAACTTCAACAAAAATTATCACGTCTCTTGTCAATTGTTAGGTTGCAGAACTTCAACAAAAATTACCACGTCTCTTGTCAATTGTTAGGTTGCAGAACTTCAACAAAAATTATCACGTCTCTTGTCAATTGTTAGGTTGCTAAACTTCAACAAAAATTATCACGTCTCTTGTCAATTGTTAGGTTGCAGAACTTCAACAAAAATTATCACGTCTCTTGTCAATTGTTAGGTTGCTAAACTTCAACAAAAATTATCACGTCTCTTGTCAATTGTTAGATTGCTGAACTTCAACAAAAATTATCACGTCTCTTGTCAATTGTTAGGTTGCTAAACTTCAACAAAAATTATCACGTCTCTTGTCAATTGTTAGGTTGCTAAACTTCAACAAAAATTATCACGTCTCTTGTCAATTGTTAGGTTGCTAAACTTCAACAAAAATTATCACGTCTCTTGTCAATTGTTAGGTTGCAGAACTTCAACAAAAATTATCACGTCTCTTGTCAATTGTTAGGTTGCAGAACTTCAACAAAAATTACCACGTCTCTTGTCAATTGTTAGGTTGCAGAACTTCAACAAAAATTACCACGTCTCTTGTCAATTGTTAGGTTGCAGAACTTCAACAAAAATTATCACGTCTCTTGTCAATTGTTAGGTTGCTAAACTTCAACAAAAATTATCACGTCTCTTGTCAATTGTTAGGTTGCAGAACTTCAACAAAAATTATCACGTCTCTTGTCAATTGTTAGGTTGCTAAACTTCAACAAAAATTATCACGTCTCTTGTCAATTGTTAGATTGCTGAACTTCAACAAAAATTATCACGTCTCTTGTCAATTGTTAGGTTGCTAAACTTCAACAAAAATTATCACGTCTCTTGTCAATTGTTAGGTTGCTAAACTTCAACAAAAATTATCACGTCTCTTGTCAATTGTTAGGTTGCTAAACTTCAACAAAAATTATCACGTCTCTTGTCAATTGTTAGGTTGCAGAACTTCAACAAAAATTATCACGTCTCTTGTCAATTGTTAGGTTGCTAAACTTCAACAAAAATTATCACGTCTCTTGTCAATTGTTAGATTGCTGAACTTCAACAAAAATTATCACGTCTCTTGTCAATTGTTAGGTTGCTAAACTTCAACAAAAATTATCACGTCTCTTGTCAATTGTTAGGTTGCTAAACTTCAACAAAAATTATCACGTCTCTTGTCAATTGTTAGGTTGCTAAACTTCAACAAAAATTATCACGTCTCTTGTCAATTGTTAGGTTGCAGAACTTCAACAAAAATTATCACGTCTCTTGTCAATTGTTAGGTTGCTAAACTTCAACAAAAATTATCACGTCTCTTGTCAATTGTTAGATTGCTGAACTTCAACAAAAATTATCACGTCTCTTGTCAATTGTTAGGTTGCTAAACTTCAACAAAAATTATCACGTCTCTTGTCAATTGTTAGATTGCTGAACTTCAACAAAAATTATCACGTCTCTTGTCAATTGTTAGGTTGCTAAACTTCAACAAAAATTATCACGTCTCTTGTCAATTGTTAGGTTGCTAAACTTCAACAAAAATTATCACGTCTCTTGTCAATTGTTAGATTGCTGAACTTCAACAAAAATTATCACGTCTCTTGTCAATTGTTAGGTTGCTAAACTTCAACAAAAATTATCACGTCTCTTGTCAATTGTTAGGTTGCTAAACTTCAACAAAAATTATCACGTCTCTTGTCAATTGTTAGGTTGCTAAACTTCAACAAAAATTATCACGTCTCTTGTCAATTGTTAGATTGCTGAACTTCAACAAAAATTATCACGTCTCTTGTCAATTGTTAGGTTGCTAAACTTCAACAAAAATTATCACGTCTCTTGTCAATTGTTAGGTTGCTAAACTTCAACAAAAATTATCACGTCTCTTGTCAATTGTTAGGTTGCTAAACTTCAACAAAAATTATCACGTCTCTTGTCAATTGTTAGGTTGCAGAACTTCAACAAAAATTATCACGTCTCTTGTCAATTGTTAGGTTGCTAAACTTCAACAAAAATTATCACGTCTCTTGTCAATTGTTAGATTGCTGAACTTCAACAAAAATTATCACGTCTCTTGTCAATTGTTAGGTTGCTAAACTTCAACAAAAATTATCACGTCTCTTGTCAATTGTTAGATTGCTGAACTTCAACAAAAATTATCACGTCTCTTGTCAATTGTTAGGTTGCTAAACTTCAACAAAAATTATCACGTCTCTTGTCAATTGTTAGGTTGCTAAACTTCAACAAAAATTATCACGTCTCTTGTCAATTGTTAGATTGCTGAACTTCAACAAAAATTATCACGTCTCTTGTCAATTGTTAGGTTGCTAAACTTCAACAAAAATTATCACGTCTCTTGTCAATTGTTAGGTTGCTAAACTTCAACAAAAATTATCACGTCTCTTGTCAATTGTTAGGTTGCTAAACTTCAACAAAAATTATCACGTCTCTTGTCAATTGTTAGATTGCTGAACTTCAACAAAAATTATCACGTCTCTTGTCAATTGTTAGGTTGCTAAACTTCAACAAAAATTATCACGTCTCTTGTCAATTGTTAGGTTGCTAAACTTCAACAAAAATTATCACGTCTCTTGTCAATTGTTAGATTGCTGAACTTCAACAAAAATTATCACGTCTCTTGTCAATTGTTAGGTTGCTAAACTTCAACAAAAATTATCACGTCTCTTGTCAATTGTTAGGTTGCTAAACTTCAACAAAAATTATCACGTCTCTTGTCAATTGTTAGATTGCTGAACTTCAACAAAAATTATCACGTCTCTTGTCAATTGTTAGGTTGCTGAACTTCAACAAAAATTATCACGTCTCTTGTCAATTGTTAGGTTGCTGAACTTCAACAAAAATTATCACGTCTCTTGTCAATTGTTAGGTTGCTGAACTTCAACAAAAATTATCACGTCTCTTGTCAATTGTTAGGTTGCTGAACTTCAACAAAAATTATCACGTCTCTTGTCAATTGTTAGGTTGCTGAACTTCAACAAAAATTATCACGTCTCTTGTCAATTGTTAGGTTGCTGAACTTCAACAAAAATTATCACGTCTCTTGTCAATTGTTAGGTTGCTGAACTTCAACAAAAATTATCACGTCTCTTGTCAATTGTTAGGTTGCTGAACTTCAACAAAAATTATCACGTCTCTTGTCAATTGTTAGGTTGCTGAACTTCAACAAAAATTATCACGTCTCTTGTCAATTGTTAGGTTGCTGAACTTCAACAAAAATTATCACGTCTCTTGTCAATTGTTAGGTTGCTGAACTTCAACAAAAATTATCACGTCTCTTGTCAATTGTTAGGTTGCTGAACTTCAACAAAAATTATCACGTCTCTTGTCAATTGTTAGGTTGCTGAACTTCAACAAAAATTATCACGTCTCTTGTCAATTGTTAGGTTGCTGAACTTCAACAAAAATTATCACGTCTCTTGTCAATTGTTAGGTTGCTGAACTTCAATAAATGTTCTATCAATATACTGTTGATTTTCTCAAATTTTTATATTTTGTTTTACTTAATGCTATTCTTTTGACTTGAAACAATTGTCAGAGAAAGAGAGAGTCAACAGAGAGTCAAGTGATGGAAGAATATGACATATCCCTCATATATCGACTATAACAGAAATGTGTAACGAAATTAAAGTTACATAAGATGAGTGAAACTGCCAGTAAAATCTTTATATTATTCAATGATTCAATATTTTATCTTCGATTATATTAATTATTATTCAATAAATATGTTTTATCTTCTATTATAATAATTATTATTCAATAAATATGTTTTATCTTCCATTATATAAATTATTATTCAATAAATATATTTTATCTTCCATTATATTAATTATTATTCAATAAATATGTTTTATCTTCCATTATATTAATTATTATTCAATAAATATGTTTTATCTTCCATTATATTAATTATTATTCAATAAATATGTTTTATCTTCCATTATAATAATTATTATTCAATAAATATGTTTTATCTTCCATTATATTAATTATTATTCAATAAATATGTTTTATCTTCCATTATAATAATTATTATTCAATAAATATGTTTTATCTTCCATTATATTAATTATTATTCAATAAATATGTTTTATCTTCTATTATAATAATTATTATTCAATAAATATGTTTTATCTTCCATTATATAAATTATTATTCAATAAATATATTTTATCTTCCATTATATTAATTATTATTCAATAAATATGTTTTATCTTCCATTATATTAATTATTATTCAATAAATATGTTTTATCTTCCATTATATTAATTATTATTCAATAAATATGTTTTATCTTCCATTATAATAATTATTATTCAATAAATATGTTTTATCTTCCATTATATTAATTATTATTCAATAAATATGTTTTATCTTCCATTATAATAATTATTATTCAATAAATATGTTTTATCTTCCATTATATTAATTATTATTCAATAAATATGTTTTATCTTCCATTATATTAATTATTATTCAATAAATATGTTTTATCTTCCATTATAATAATTATTATTCAATAAATATGTTTTATCTTCCATTATATTAATTATTATTCAATAAATATGTTTTATCTTCCATTATAATAATTATTATTTAATAAATATGTTTTATCTTCCATTAATTATTATTCAATAAATATGTTTTATCTTCCATTATAATAATTATTATTCAATAAATATGTTTTATCTTCTATTATATTAATTATTATTCAATAAATATGTTTTATCTTCCATTATATTAATTATTATTCAATAAATATGTTTTATCTTCCATTATATTAATTATTATTCAATAAATATATTTTATCTTCCATTATAATAATTATTATTCAATAAATATGTTTTATCTTCCATTATATTAATTATTATTCAATAAATATGTTTTATCTTTACACATTTGAAATTTAGTATTTTAAAAACATTTTATAATTTAAATAACAAGTCTTTGTTTAAAACTTGACTGATGATTTCTTTTATTAAGCAAATTTCAAGGTTTTGATGTGAATCCCTTTTTATTTTTTTTTTACATGCCAAAAATTGGATCAATCCACAAAATAGTTCAATATTAAAAAGAAATCAACGTTTTTTTTTTTAAATTCCTCATCCTAAAATTAGTCATGTATAAAAGTTTTAGGCTTGTATCCTTAATCAAATTTATTTATTTATTTGTTTGTTTGTTATGCCTCCTTGGGCATCTTCCCTTTAACTATCTTCTTAATTCAACTGTTAAAAAAAAAATCAAACTCTTAGTACAGTATCGATATCCACATCAAATTCTGTTAAATATTTAAAATGGGTAACTTTTTACAAAAAGTTTGGTACGGTGTACATTTGACCCATTTTTCTCACCAACTGCCAAATTTGGCCTTATGCCATGTTTGCATGTTAGAAATAAGAGGTTTTTATGGATGTATTAATGAAAATTTTTTTAGCTTAGTGTATGATGTCATGAATCATAATAATAAGTTTCAATGTTTTAGTTGCTAAAATAAAACTTCTATGAACAGTCAAAGTGGCTCTTCTGTATCGTTTCAACACCATTTTTGTGACAGCATGTGATTTTCGCCAATATTTAAGACTGGGTATATCTAAGAATTATTAATTCCATCTATATTATCTTTCTTTTAATGAACTATGGCATTATATTTATACAGATTTTTAACTTTTTTTAACCTTTTATCTTTATCTGCTTAAATTAGTCTTGTATTCAGTATTGCACGAAACGCAATATCCGACTAATTGAGATACCAAGATAAATTTGGTTTGTTTGTTTGTTTTATGGCATATCAACCTTTTTCAGGTCATTTAATGTCGAATCAATTGTATTTTTTAAAGTACTTTGAAAAAAAAAACAAAAAAACCTTTAGACAAAAAAAAAATTAATATTTTGAAAACATTTGTTAAACGTTTTTTTTACGGCATATCATCCTTTTTCAGTTCATGTAATACCAAATCAAGTTGTATTTATATGTCTTTCGATAATATTTTTTTATATAGATCAACAGCTTTTAAAAAGTTCATTATTGTCTCTACTTTATTTTTCTTAAACAGTTCCTTCATTGTACCTGCTTTGTAGAAAGTTTCCCTTATAGGGGCCAGATCAATGCATTCAGTAAGAATATGCTTGATTGTGTACGCAGTCTGGCATGCATATCATTATTAATTCCATGTATATAATCTTTCTTTTAATGAAGTATGGCATCATATTTAGGAAGATCTTTCACTTCGTTGAAGCTTTTATCTTCAGTTATTCACTGCTGAAGTTGGCCTTTTGTTCACTATCACACAAAACGCGATGTCCGACTAATTTTGAATGGCACAAACTCGAGTACTAATTTGATAAATTTGCTATGCTTTAATATCTTGCTTCACTATATATGCATACATAAAAAGTTTTGGTGAAACTTCGAAAAAGCCTCAATAAGGAAAAAACGATAATAAATACATACCATTTAGGCAATCTATAATTTTAATCTCCCATAATTTAAATAGCTTTAATTTTAATTATCTGTGTTTTAATCTGATTCTATATAAATGTAACAATATGTTAATCTCTTATATTTTAAATACCTAATGGTGCAACTTCAGAAAAGCCCCAATAAAGAAAAAATAATAAATACATACCTGTATTACGTATGTGACCGAGACGAAACAAAGATATCGTACACCAAAAATTACGTAAATTGATCAAATAGTTGTTTTTTTTAATCACAGAAAACCAAATTTTGTCATTTTTTTTTCACGCTAGCTTGTCACGACAAGCTGCAGTGACTTACGTCCCTTGTTATTTTAAAAATGGCGGCGTGACAAGAGAGCGTGGAAAAAATAACAAAATTTGACTGTGTGATATAAAAACAAAAGCTTCTGGCTCAATTTACGTAATTGTAACGTGTACGTATTTAAATATCTACTATTTAAGCAATCTATAATTTTAATCTCCCATAATTTAAATAGCTTTCATTTTAATTATCTGTGTTTTAATTTGATTCTATATAAATGTAACAATATGTTATCTCTTATATTTTAAATACCTAATCGTGCAACTTCGGAAAAGCCTCAATACGGAAAACATAATAAATACATACCTGTATTATGTATGTGACCGGGACGGAACAAAGATATGGTACACCAAAAATTACGTAAACTGATCAAGTAGTTTGTCATCTTTTTTCTACACTTGCTTGTCACAAAAAGCTGGGCTTGCTTATACATTTCTTTAAATATTTTAATGTCACTGTGAAACAGCAGAAGCACCTAGAATTTGTCAAAGAAATAATAAATACATATCTGTATTATTTATGTGACCGGGACGGAACAAAGATATCGTACACCAAAAATTATGTAAATTGATCAAGTAGTTTTTTTTTTTATCACAGAAAATCAAATTGTCATTTTTTTTTTTTTCACGCTCGCGTGTCACGACAAGCTGGGCTGACTTACGTCCCTTGTTTGTTAAAGATGGCGACGTGACGAGCGAGCATGAGAAAAAAATGACCAAATTTTAATTATGTGTAATAAAAAAAAAAACTACTTGCTCAATTTACGTAATTTTTAGTGTACGATGTCTTTGTTCCGTCACGGTCACATACATGATACCAGTATGTCTTTATTTTTATTTTTTATTTATTATTCTTTATTGGGTCTTTTCCGAAGATGTACCAAAGTTTTTTTGGTATATTAAAACAAAAAAATCAGTTCGCGATACCAGGGATCGTATTTCAGATAAGATTTTTAAAAGAATGTTAACGTTATGGAAATAAAACGGTGCGTTACAGAAAGGAAGAAAAAAAAAAAATTTTTTAAATGAAGCAATCTTTTTTTTAAATACTAGTTTATACCCCCTCCTTGAGCAATGTTGGCACTGTACCTGAGTATGTCAATTTCCATCTTTAATTAGCGTTCTATAGCTAGTGTGAAGAAAAATATTTGTGAAATTTTTTGAAAAAAAATATACTACTTAGTATTTGCATGAGAGTAAGTAACTAAGATGAATGTATTTACGTATTGTTTTTATTGGCAAAAAACATTAGAAATTATGTTTCAAGCAAAAATAATTTGCTTTGAATACCAAATACCCTTTATATCTACTTTTTACAGATTATCAAAAATAAAAGAAAAAAGAAAAAACGGTCACTTCGTTTTAAAAAAAATTATGTAATTCTTTATGTATTTATGTAAATTTCTTTAAATTTATAAAACGCGTATCCAGCTAAAAAAAATAAATCCTTTACATTTACGCGAGATTCAAACTCAGATATTGATAGTGTAAAAACTACTGCCTTAGTAATGTGCACTCTGCCTATTCTTTTCTTGTTAACCAATCACATGTTTGTACGAACAGACAAACTCCCAAAACGCCATAACTTTAATAGTATATAGATTGAGAATGGGATTATGCATTTTTCTTTCCCCCATCATGTTTTTCGGAAAATGTCGGCGGAGGTATAACCAAGATTCTGAATTGAAGATAATTTTGTTTAAAAAAAAAAAAAAAAAAAAGAGAAAAAAAAAGAAAAAAAAGAAAAAAAGAGGAAAAAAAGAGGGAAAAAAAGAAAAAAAGAGGAAAAAAAGAAAAAAAGAAGAAAAAGAAAAAAAAGAAAAGAGAAAAAAAGAAGAAAAAAAGAAAAAAAAGAAAAAAAGAAAAAAAGAAAAAAAGAAAAAAAGAGAAAAAAAAGAAAAAGAAAAAAAGAGAAAAAGAAGGAAAAAGAAAAAAGAGAAGAGCAAAAAAAGAGAAAAAAAGAAGAAAAAAAAAGAAAAAAAATCTGTCACTTACCCAAGCACTTGTTCCTGGTTTCTTTTGATGTTATCCAAAAATCCTTGAAGTTCTCGCGCTCTTTTAGTGTCAACAAATCTTTCCCGAATACAAGCATCAACACACCACGTGAACTTATGCGACGGGTCGATTGAACAGATTTCATGAATCTCTAAATCGTGCAGCGCCATAAGCAACTCCGTCCTGAGCGTGCAGTAATGGTTGTTATGCGTGCGCAGAAACAACGTGCGCAAGAACTGCAGCACCATATCATACAATTGCAGACTGCGACCAATCATGTGCACCAGTTTCTGTACAACCTCACCCTGCCGGCGCACTCTGGGTGAGGGAACGTAAAATATAGGAGTCCCGTTCTCGTGGCCAAACACCGTATTTTCTTTCTCTTTTATATACTGGGAAAGCAGAGGCGATACCTCGTCACCGAACAACGGCTGATTGTCTTGCCATATTTGTCGCTTGACTTCTGTCGAGGCTTCGTCATAATATTCCTTGTTGGCAGCGATCTGCACAAGATGCTCCTCTTTGATCTGGGGCAGGTGCTTCAGAATGCACATCACGACGGGCCGCAACGTGTTCACCTTGATGGCTGGGTAACACTTGAGTAGAAGGGCCTCCAGTTTCTTGAAGCGTTCGTCGTCGTTACTGTTGGCCAGACACGATATCCGTTGAAGCAGCTTTTCGCGCAGTTCTTCGACGACAGACGTGTGGAAATCCAACCGGCGGATGTCGTGCAAATCAAGGAATGGTAGTGCCGGTTTCAAGGAAGGAAGCAGGATGCCGTTTTCGGACTGAAATTCTTCAATGGCTGCAAGTGGATCTGCACAGTTGGTCAAAGCTTCACGGAGGAAATCACCGCCACTCATGCCTAAATCCTCCAAACCATTTGCCTTGTCTGTAACGTTAAAATATTTACAAAGAAACATTAATTACACTGATTTAAAAAAATATAAATAATTGGTTGGGCTGATTTCAGACACGGTATCCATTTTCACTCATCACCTATTGTTTTATATTGTACTAGCAGGGTCACCCTGTGTTACCTGGGAATGAATAAGGATCCATGTGTATTCCAGCTTTCAGCTCCAATCCACTTTATTATTATTTTTATTTTTTATAATTTCAATGAGTTCAGGGGAAATGATTTCAAAATATTTATAGAGTTAGATTGCCACAGAAACATAAAATCCAGCCAAATAGCGAGAAAAAAATAAGGAGATAAGGCTCTAGCGATTTATCAGAAACGAGACTGTTTTTATTTAATCTAATAGGTCGGTCATTGTCTAGCAAGCTCCAGCACCTATCCCATCGCTGCAATGTTGCGTTCCTGTGCTTGTTCGATAAGTATTTCAATGGAATGTGATCCGACGAACTTGCTGTACTTGTGCTCCCTCAACGTAAATACCCACCCCCAACCAACCCGAAAATCAGCAAAATCACACCCTTCAGCATAGAGTTCCCCAGATGCCGGAAATCTTTCTACTCTAATAACTTTGTGCCTTTGGAATTCTATCCCTGTTCACTGTTTCCCCTGACTGTACCAACATGCAGAAATTTAAATGTAATGTGAACAAACATATCGTTGCACAACTCCTTACTTAAGAAGACGTTATTAATCTGATTCTTTAATTCGCAGTAACCCCTTACGTCGGAGTGGCAATGTGCCTTATTTGGGGTAAATATAAGTAAATAGAATGAATTTTTAAGCGGATTCCGACCAAAAACAAACGAGAACTCACATCGATGAGAGGCTCTAGCGATTGGTGCTACCAGATCAGGATGTCTGAAGATACCGGCTTCCTGACCAAAAATGCACCAAATATTGATGTTATTGTTTTTTTCCTTTCCCTTTGCAAAACTCAATCATGTTCTGCAAAGCCAAAGACAAAAACAACATTTTTCTTCTACAAAACAACCAAACAAAACACCATGAATAAATATTTAAAGATATGAAGAATTTGAAGCATAAAAACTTTTACTAAAATGACCGGATTCGGCATTAGCAAAAGAAAAATCCTTCTAGCAATGTGTAGACGAGAAGAATGGGGCATTAAACTTGAGTGGGATAACTTTGCCGGGGAGAGCATGTAGTTTGTGGCATCCGTCCAATTATTTTTAAGATGTAACATGTGGTAATATATAATTCTTCACAGAACCATTTTAAAGGCACGAAAGCAAGTGGGTTAACATTAACGTTTGAACCCTGTCCAAGAGGGAGAGGCTAGTGGTTGGTGCACCAGCCCAGATGTGGCAACAATACTCCATGCATGGGTGAATGGTGGCTTTATAGAGATATAGGATACTGGCAGGTGTGAGAAGTTTTCGAGCCAAAAGGAACAACACCTTCTTTGCGACTCGGAAACATTAAATATTTGAAAGTCTTACCGCAAGGGTTAAAAATAGAATGGAGACAACCAATCATTGGCAATATGTTAAATGAAAAGGGCACAACCAATCATTGGCAACATGTTAAATGAAAAGGGCACAACCAATCATTGGTAATATGTTAAATGAAAAGGGCACAACCAATCATTGGCAACATGTTAAATGAAAAGGGCACAACCAATCATTGGTAATATGTTAAATGAAAAGAGCACAACCAATCATTGGCAACATGTTAAATGAAAAGGGCACAACCAATCATTGGTAATATGTTAAATGAAAAGGGCACAACCAATCATTGGCAACATGTTAAATGAAAATGGCACAACCAATCATTGGTAACATGTTAAATGAAAATGGCACAACCAATCATTGGTAATATGTTAAATGAAAAGGGCACAACCAATCATTGGCAACATGTTAAATGAAAAGGGCACAACCAATCATTGGCAACATGTTAAATGAAAAGGGCACAACCAATCATTGGCAACATGTTAAATGAAAAGGGCACAACCAATCATTGGTAATATGTTAAATGAAAAGGGCACAACCAATCATTGGCAACATGTTAAATGAAAAGGGCACAACCAATCATTGGCAACATGTTAAATGAAAAGGGCACAACCAATCATTGGCAACATGTTAAATGAAAAGGGCACAACCAATCATTGGTAATATGTTAAATGAAAAGGGCACAACCAATCATTGGTAATATGTTAAATGAAAAGGGCACAACCAATCATTGGCAACATGTTAAATGAAAATGGCACAACCAATCATTGGCAACATGTTAAATGAAAAGGGCACAACCAATCATTGGCAACATGTTAAATGAAAAGGGCACAACCAATCATTGGTAATATGTTAAATGAAAAGGGCACAACCAATCATTGGCAACATGTTAAATGAAAAGGGCACAACCAATCATTGGCAACATGTTAAATGAAAAGGGCACAACCAATCATTGGCAACATGTTAAATGAAAAGGGCACAACCAATCATTGGTAATATGTTAAATGAAAAGGGCACAACCAATCATTGGCAACATGTTAAATGAAAAGGGCACAACCAATCATTGGTAATATGTTAAATGAAAAGGGCACAACCAATCATTGGTAATATGTTAAATGAAAATGGCACAACCAATCATTGGTAACATGTTAAATGAAAATGGCACAACCAATCATTGGTAATATGTTAAATGAAAAGGGCACAACCAATCATTGGCAACATGTTAAATGAAAAGGGCACAACCAATCATTGGCAACATGTTAAATGAAAAGGGCACAACCAATCATTGGCAACATGTTAAATGAAAAGGGCACAACCAATCATTGGCAACATGTTAAATGAAAAGGGCACAACCAATCATTGGTAATATGTTAAATGAAAAGGGCACAACCAATCATTGGTAATATGTTAAATGAAAAGGGCACAACCAATCATTGGCAACATGTTAAATGAAAAGGGCACAACCAATCATTGGCAACATGTTAAATGAAAAGGGCACAACCAATCATTGGCAACATGTTAAATGAAAAGGGCACAACCAATCATTGGTAATATGTTAAATGAAAAGGGCACAACCAATCATTGGTAATATGTTAAATGAAAAGGGCACAACCAATCATTGGCAACATGTTAAATGAAAAGGGCACAACCAATCATTGGTAATATGTTAAATGAAAAGGGCACAACCAATCATTGGCAACATGTTAAATGAAAATGGCACAACCAATCATTGGCAACATGTTAAATGAAAAGGGCACAACCAATCATTGGCAACATGTTAAATGAAAAGGGCACAACCAATCATTGGTAATATGTTAAATGAAAAGGGTACAACCAATCATTGGCAACATGTTAAATGAAAAGGGCACAACCAATCATTGGCAACATGTTAAATGAAAAGGGCACAACCAATCATTGGCAACATGTTAAATGAAAAGGGCACAACCAATCATTGGTAATATGTTAAATGAAAAGGGCACAACCAATCATTGGCAACATGTTAAATGAAAAGGGCACAACCAATCATTGGTAATATGTTAAATGAAAAGGGCACAACCAATCATTGGTAATATCTTAAATGAAAAGGGCACAACCAATCATTGGCAACATGTTAAATGAAAAGGGCACAACCAATCATTGGTAATATGTTAAATGAAAAGGGCACAACCAATCATTGGCAACATGTTAAATGAAAAGGGCACAACCAATCATTGGCAACATGTTAAATGAAAAGGGCACAACCAATCATTGGCAACATGTTAAATGAAAAGGGCACAACCAATCATTGGAAACATGTTAAATGAAAAGGGCACAACCAATCATTGGTAATATGTTAAATGAAAAGGGCACAACCAATCATTGGTAATATGTTAAATGAAAAGGGCACAACCAATCATTGGTAATATGTTAAATGAAAAGGGCACAACCAATCATTGGCAACATGTTAAATGAAAAGGGCACAACCAATCATTGGTAATATGTTAAATGAAAAGGGCACAACCAATCATTGGTAATATGTTAAATGAAAAGGGCACAACCAATCATTGGTAATATGTTAAATGAAAAGGGCACAACCAATCATTGGCAACATGTTAAATGAAAAGGGCACAACCAATCATTGGTAATATGTTAAATGAAAAGGGCACAACCAATCATTGGCAACATGTTAAATGAAAAGGGCACAACCAATCATTGGCAACATGTTAAATGAAAAGGGCACAACCAATCATTGGTAATATGTTAAATGAAAAGGGCACAACCAATCATTGGTAATATGTTAAATGAAAAGGGCACGACCAATCATTGGTAATATGTTAAATGAAAAGGGCACAACCAATCATTGGCAACATGTTAAATGAAAAGGGCACAACCAATCATTGGTAATATGTTAAATGAAAAGGGCACAACCAATCATTGGTAATATGTTAAATGAAAAGGGCACAACCAATCATTGGCAACATGTTAAATGAAAAGGGCACAACCAATCATTGGTAATATGTTAAATGAAAAGGGCACAACCAATCATTGGCAACATGTTAAATGAAAAGGGCACAACCAATCATTGGCAACATGTTAAATGAAAAGGGCACAACCAATCATTGGTAATATGTTAAATGAAAAGGGCACAACCAATCATTGGTAATATGTTAAATGAAAAGGGCACGACCAATCATTGGTAATATGTTAAATGAAAAGGGCACAACCAATCATTGGCAACATGTTAAATGAAAAGGGCACAACCAATCATTGGAAACATGTTAAATGAAAAGGGCACAACCAATCATTGGTAATATGTTAAATGAAAAGGGCACAACCAATCATTGGTAATATCTTAAATGAAAAGGGCACGACCAATCATTGGTAATATGTTAAATGAAAAGGGCACAACCAATCATTGGCAACATGTTAAATGAAAAGGGCACAACCAATCATTGGTAATATGTTAAATGAAAAGGGCACAACCAATCATTGGTAATATGTTAAATGAAAAGGGCACAACCAATCATTGGCAACATGTTAAATGAAAAGGGCACCACCAATCATTGGTAATATGTTAAATGAAAAGGGCACAACCAATCATTGGTAATATGTTAAATGAAAAGGGCAGAACCAATCATTGGCAACATGTTAAATGAAAATGGCACAACCAATCATTGGTAATATGTTAAATGAAAAGGGCACAACCAATCATTGGCAACATGTTAAATGAAAAGGGCACAACCAATCATTGGTAATATGTTAAATGAAAAGGGCACAACCAATCATTGGTAATATGTTAAATGAAAATGGCACGACCAATCATTGGCAATATGTTAAATGAAAATGGCACGACCAATCATTGGAAATATGTAAAATTGAAAAGGGCACGACCAAGCTCTGGCAATATGTTAAATGGAAAAGGGCACAACCAAGCTCTGACAATAGATGGAAATGGGCACAACCAAGTTCTGGCAATATGTTAAATAAAAAGGGCACCACCAATCATTGGCAATATGTTAAATGAAAAGGGCACAACCAATCATTGGCAATATGTTAAATAAAAAGGGCACCACCAATCATTGGCAATATGTTAAATGAAAAGGGCACAACCAATCATTGGCAATATGTTAAATGAAAAGGGCACAACCAATCATTGGCAATATGTTAAATGAAAAGGGCACAACCAATCATTGGCAATATGTTTAATGAAAATGGCACGGCCAATCATTGGAAATATGTTAAATGGAAAAAGGGCACACCCAAGCTCTGGCAATATGTTAAATAGAAAAGGGACAACCAAGCTCTGGCAATAAATAGAAATGGGCACAAAAACGCTCTGGCAATAAATTGAAAATGGGCACAACCAAGCTCTTGCAATGAATAGAAGTGGGCACAACCAAGCTCTTGCAATGAATGGAAAAGGGCACGACCAAGCTCTGGAAATATGTTTAATGGAAAAGGGCACAACCAAGCTCTTACAATAGATGGAAATGGGCACAACCAAGTTCTGGCAATATGTTAAATAAAAAGGGCACAACCAATCATTGGCAATATGTTAAATGAAAAGGGCACCACCAACTATTGGACATATGTTAAATGAAAAGGGCACAACCAATCATTGGCAATATGTTAAATGAAAAGGGCACAACCAATCATTGGCAATATGTTAAATGAAAAGAGCACAACCAATCATTGGCAAAGCTCAGGCAATAAATGGAAAGGGCAAAACCGAGCTCTGGCAATAAATGGAAAGGGCAAAACCGAGCTCTGGCAATAAATGGAAAGGGCAAAACCGAGCTCTGGCAATAAATGGAAAGGGCAAAACCGAGCTCTGGCAATAAATGGAAAGGGCAAAACCGATCTCTTGCAATAAATGGAAAGGGCAAAACCGAGCTCTGGCAATAAATGGAAAGGGCAAAACCGAGCTCTGGCAATAAATGGAAAGGGCAAAACCGAGCTCTGGCAATAAATGGAAAGGGCAAAACCGAGCTCTGGCAATAAATGGAAAGGGCAAAACCGAGCTCTGGCAATAAATGGAAAGGGCAAAACCGAGCTCTGGCAATAAATGGAAAGGGCAAAACCGAGCTCTGGCAATAAATGGAAAGGGCAAAACCGAGCTCTGGCAATAAATGGAAAGGGCAAAACCGAGCTCTGGCAATAAATGGAAAGGGCAAAACCGAGCTCTGGCAATAAATGGAAAGGGCAAAACCGAGCTCTGGCAATAAATGGAAAGGGCAAAACCGAGCTCTGGCAATAAATGGAAAGGGCAAAACCGAGCTCTGGCAATAAATGGAAAGGGCAAAACCGAGCTCTGGCAATAAATGGAAAGGGCAAAACCGAGCTCTGGCAATAAATGGAAAGGGCAAAACCGAGCTCTGGCAATAAATGGAAAGGGCAAAACCGAGCTCTGGCAATAAATGGAAAGGGCACAACCAAGCTCTGGCAATAAATGGAAAGGGCACAACCAAGCTCTGGCAATTAATGGAAATTGGCACAACCAAGCTCTGGCAATTAATGGAAATTGGCACAACCAAGCTCTGGCAATTAATGGAAATTGGCACAACCAAGCTCTGGCAATTAATGGAAATGGGCACAACCAAGCTCTGGCAATTAATGGAAATGGGCACAACCAAGCTCTGGCAATAAATGGAAATGGGCACAACCAAGCTCTGGCAATAAATGGAAATGGGCACAACCAAGCTCTGGCAATAAATGGAAATGGGCACAACCAAGCTCTGGCAATAAATGGAAATGGGCACAACCAAGCTCTAGAAAATAAATGGAAATGGGCACAACCAAGCTCTAGAAAATAAATGGAAATGGGCACAACCAAGCTCTAGAAAATAAATGGAAATGGGCACAACCAAGCTCTGGCAATAAATGGAAAAGGGCACAACCAAGCTCTGGGAATAAATTGAAAGGGGCACAACCAAGCTCTGGCAATAAATGGAAAGGGGCACAACCAAGCTCTGGCAATAAATGGAAAGGGGCAGAACCAAGCTCTGGCAATAAATGAAAAAGAGCACAACCAAGCTCTGGCAATAGATGAAAAAGAGCACAACCAAGTTCTGGCAATATATTAAATGAAAAGGGCACAACCAAGCTCTGGCAATAAATTGAAATGGGCACAACTAAGCTCTGGCAATAAATGGAAAAGGGCAAAACTAAGTTCTGGCAATAAATGGAAAGGGGACAGCAAAGCTCTAGCAATAAATAGAAAGGGCAAAACCAAGCTCTGGCAATAAATGGAAAGGGGCACAACCAAGCTCTGGCAATAAATAGAAATGGGCACAACCAAGCTCTGGTAATAAATGGAAATGGGACTTAAAAAATCTACTAGATCTGTTACAAACTATATTCAAATTTAAGAACATATTTATTGTAACTAAACAAAAAACAAGGAATATAACTTCACAAAATAAGGGTCGAGATTCCGGGCATTCTCAACCATAAAATAAAAACTTTATTTCTTCATTAAAAAACACAAAAAATGTAAATTGTATTTGAAAATTAATAATTTTAAACGGCAACAAATACCAAAGTTTCTGAGACAATAATATAAAGAAGTTTGTGAGACAATAATATAAAGAAGTTTGCGAGACAATAATATAAAGAAGTTTGCGAGACAATAATATAAAGAAGTTTGCGAGACAATAATATAAAGAAGTTTGCGAGACAATAATATAAAGAAGTTTGCGAGACAATAATATAAAGAAGTTTGCGAGACAATAATATAAAGAAGTTTTTGAGACAATAATATAAAGAAGTTTGCGAGACAATAATATAAAGAAGTTTGCGAGACAATAATATAAAGAAGTTTGCGAGACAATAATATAAAGAAGTTTGCGAGACAATAATATAAAGAAGTTTGCGAGACAATAATATAAAGAAGTTTGCGAGACAATAATATAAAGAAGTTTGTGAGACAATAATATAAAGAAGTTTGTGAGACAATAATATAAAGAAGTTTGTGAGACAATAATATAAAGAAGTTTGTGAGACAATAATATAAAGAAGTTTGCGAGACAATAATATAAAGAAGTTTGCGAGACAATAATATAAAGAAGTTTTTGAGACAATAATATAAAGAAGTTTGTGAGACAATAATATAAAGAAGTTTGTGAGACAATAATATAAAGAAGTTTGTGAGACAATAATATAAAGAAGTTTGTGAGACAATAATATAAAGAAGTTTGCGAGAGAATATAAAGAAGTTTGTGAGACAATAATATAAAGAAGTTTGTGAGACAATAATATAAAAAAGTTTGTGAGACAATAATATAAAAAAGTTTGTGAGACAATAATATAAAGAAGTTTGTGAGACAATAATATAAAGTTTGTGAGACAATAATATAAAGTTTGTGAGACAATAATATAAAGTTTGTGAGACAATAATATAAAGAAGTTTGCGAGATAATAATATAAAGAAGTTTGCGAGACAATAATATAAAGAAGTTTCTGTTTAATTCCATTATAAAAATTTTATTTGAAACATTTTTTTATAAATTTTCCAATTTTTTATAGAAAACATTTTTACCTTTCTTTGCAGCAGCGCTTTTATCTTTTACCACGGGTTTTCCAACTAAAACAAAAAAAAAAGAATTACATGTACTTTTATAAGAGTCAACTTGAGACTAATTTTACTGCAGTGAAGCTTTTAACAACAAAAATAAGACAAACAATAATCTATCGATAAGCAATAAAAAAAATCTATTTTTACAGAAAACAACAAAAGTCATGTATTCCGACTAACTCCTAGGATTCAAAATATAAAAATTCCAAATCAAACTCTTTACTTTAAAGTTTTTCAATATTCAGACTGACTATTCTCCAGAAATTAAAATATCTGACTCTAACTCCTTGCATTCTTACAAGTCCAACTCCAACTCCGCAATCCTGGTGTTGAGTGTAAATTAATGCTATCAGGGGCAGATAACTAATGCTATCAGGGGCAGATAACTAATGATAGATTTGTCCAGTTTTGGTTCTCAGTTCAGAATCTTGTAATAAAGTTGTTTTTCTTTAAATCAAAACCAAAGAAAGGTTTGTTAATTGGCAAAAAAAATAACTATTTCTTATAATTACTAAAATATATATCCACACTAAGCAATCAATTATAACGATTAGAAATAAAAAGTAATAAATAAAGGTACTGATATCGATCCTGAACCAGTTTTCGCGAGGTTCGACTCGGAAGCGTTCGGCTGTCCTACGCAAACGCCCGAGTGTTGACGAGCCGAATGGTACCAGACGACAATTTTGATACGGTGCTGCGTCCTATGATTTTAAGTTATATTTTCAAGAAATTTTCTAAAAGAAACAACAAAAAAAACAAAACAAGCAAAACATAGCGACGTTACTGTTATCAAATAAATATTTTTTGTTATTTTGATACGTTGCTGCGTCCTATAATTTTTAATTATAGTTGCAAGAAATTTTTTAAACAAAACAAATAAAACAAGCAAAACAGAGCGAAATTACTGTTATCAAATAAATATTTTTAACCCTAACCCTAACAAAAAAAAAACAAGCAAAATATTATTATCATAGGACGCAGCACCGTATCAAAATTGTCGTCTGGTACAAATCGGCTCATCAACTCTCGGGCGTTTGCGAGTCGAACCTCACAAAAACTGGTTCAGGATCGACATCAGCACCTAAATAAATAACTTTCTGCAGATTGCTCAAAATATAATTCACAGCACTTCTGCTTCTGGCTTATATACGAAAAACGCTCTCCGAGTAGGAGAGATTTCAAACCTTTCTTTTGAGAAGGAGGTTTAACCTCTAAATATAAAAATAAATAAAAGCTTGAACATCAGACACCATACTATCTTTGATTCAATACAATATGTCAGGTTAATATTGTTGAATACATTGATATTGTCGTCATATCTTCTTTTGCCTCGTATGATTATATATATAATATACTTAGGGCAAGTAAGCTACACAGAAATGTTTCAATTTTCTTTTTCAAAGGAAATCATCTGGCTAATTAATTAACCTGATAATTTCCCTCCAGAATGAAACAAACGTTTCTGTGTAGCTTACTTACCATAACTATATTTTATACTACTACTAATCTCTACTAATGTATTGAGCACTGTTGAAGTAAATAATAAAACAAAAAATATATACATAATATATTATTTTATAATATATATATATATATATATATATATATATATATATAGCAATAAAGTGAAATAAAATAAGGTACGAATCAAATTTTATTACAATTCAATGTTCAGGCAAAGTACTTTAAAGTCCTTAACTCATGAGTTTTCAAAGAAAATCTTCTCCTCAGAGGACCATTACCGCAATGACATTACTGCAGGTAAAATTAAACTTTGAAAATATATTTAAAAAATATATATAAAAATACATAGAGGTATATAAAACATCAAATATATCGGCCCAAAACATACTTTTTTTGTAAAACTATACAGTTCATTCAAGTCAACAGGTTCAAAATAGCTCCAGGCAATATATATATATATATATATATATATATATATATATATATACACACACACATAAGTGTATACCCTCTGGAGAGGGGGTATCTTTACTGTAAGTTTAAAATTAAAAAATATACATTTTATCATTAGTACCAGCAATGGAAAATTAATTTGAAAATTTTTTTTTGTTGTTTTTAAATCAAAAGAACCGTTTTTGGAATCGGAAATAAGGTTCAAATTTTTCCGATTCCAATACCTCAAAAAAGCTCCGATTTCCAATTAAAAAGTTCAAATTAGTGTTAGGACGATTGTTCTAACACTAATTTGACCTTTTAAACCTAAGATAAACAGTATTTCTCAAAGGAGCCACTATTTTATAAAAGAACCACAAAATTAATTAACTTTTGATGGTCAATTTATTTGAAGAAGAATACTTGAATGGCAAGCAAAAAAAATTTATTTTCTTTTTTAGTCTGTAGTGCAAACACAGTTTGTCAAAATTGCCTGCCAACATAGTTATACTATAACTTATAGAGGAAGTGCAAATATGACAGCCATTTTGATTTATTCAAAGGGGGATAAGCGTAATTCATTTACGGTTATCTCCCTTTGAATAATCCCCAAAATGGCTGTCGTATTTGCACTTCGTCTTCGTAAATCGCTAAAATTTAATTGTCTTTTATATAAAAAAAAACTACTTGATTAATGTACGTGTTTTTTGGTATAGGATTTATTCAGCCCTTGGCAGGTACGTACATCAAACAGATATTGCTTAGTTTGATTTATTTTTCCGAAAGTACCCGCTAAACTGGATAAGCACCGTAAAATTATTCAGAGTGAAATGGGTTTCGGCATTACTCTCAGACAAGTTGTTTATGTTGAAACCACGCTTCAATTTAAACCAAGCAAGTGTCATCGTACACGTAAGACTCCGAAATGGAAACTAAGCCGAAAAAAAATGTATAGTCGCCATCAGTATAAAAAAAAAAGTTTTAAAAAAGGTGCTAGCTAAGGAAGATCGAGGTAAAATTGTCGATTCCCAACCAAAATAGCGGACAATAAATCGTCTGCAGTTTTCTGCTTTTTTTCCGACCTTACAAATGAGTAAGTAAACCCAACTTTTTTTTTTAAACATAGTTCACCCCAAACAAGGCAAGCTGCCACTGTAGACGTAAGGGGCTACTGAGAAAAAAAGAAAAGGGGAGAAGGTAGGGGGGGGGTCAACCTAAATTGGGATCTGCGCAGCGAGATGTCTGTTTACATTAGTTTTAAATTTCTGCATATCTGTACTAACGGGGAAACAGGGGGCAGGGAGGGAGTTCCAGAGGTCAGCAGCACGAGGAAAAGAGCTATTTGAGTAGAAGGCTCTCCGGCATCTGGGGACCTCCACAGTGAATGAATGAGATTTAGTTGATTGTCGAGTTAGTCTAGTGAATTTACGTCAAGGGGGCACCAGAGTAGCCAATTCATCGGAGCATAATCCATTGAAGTATTTGTAAAACAAGCACAAGAATGCTACATTGCGGCGATGGGACAGGGACTGGAGCTTGGTTGACAGTGAGGGACCTATTAGGTTGGCGATTCTTTTTTTGGACCTTGTCAAGGAGGGAGAGACTAGTAGAACATGCACCAGCCAGATGTGACAACAATACTCCATCCATTGTTTTGAACTAATTTCCCAACTGCATTTCCTTTAAAATAATTCAAGGTAAATTTTAAATTAGCCCAAAACAATTTATTTGAGTTTACTTGCTCATTTGTGACGTCGGAAAACTGCAGACGATTTATTGTCCGACATTTTTGCTGGGAATCGACACTTTTACCAAGATCGATAACTCAGGTTCATAATGTTCTAGTCAAAGGACAGAGTTATGTAGTTGAATTATCGCCCTTCCTTAGCTAGCCTCTTGTTTATAAAGATGGCGACTATATATTTCTGGCCTAGCTTTCATTTCGGTGTTTAATTATATAGGGTGAAACTTAGTTTTTAATGTGTGTTTTTGTTTATTTTTTTTACTAAAACATGGTTTATGCGAAAATAAGTTGTTCAGAAGGAATGCCGAAACACATGTGACTCTAAATAATTTACGTGACTGAAATAGGAATTAACTGTTAATTAGTTCCCAATATAACTTATTTATGTCTTTTTTTTTTAATCGAATTCTAGAAACGGGTGGTCAGAAACGTTGTTCAAAGATAACCGAATCATTGACCAATACAATTTGTAAAAAAAGAAAACTTTATTGGAACTAAAACATCGATTAATTCACAAATGTTTTACGGTTGTAAGATGGAATATCTTTTAGAGTATATTGAAAAACTTCAAAAATATTATTTTTCATTTTCAAAAACATTAATTTGTTATTTTGGGGGGTCGTTGTTTTTTGTTTTTTTAAATGAATAACATTATAAAAAAGGCATTTGAAAACAACAAGAAAAATGGTGTGAATATTTATGCAATTCAAAAAAAACGAGAAAAAAAAAAAGACGAAGAGAAATTCTTACCTTTTTCATTGGCATTTGATCTTCGATTATTATTCTCCATGTTTTTCTCTTGGAATTATTGCGAATGAAACGAATTTATTTATGGTCCCACAAGAAAATAGACAGCTCCAAGGAGAAAAGCGTTATTCCTTAAAACACCTGAAATGGCTGAAGAATTTTAGAAATTATTAAGAATCTAGAAGGGTGCGAAAATGATTTATTTATTTCAATAGTAAATAAATAAGCAAGGGGGAGAGAAGAGAAAAAAACTAACAAGGTTTATAATTTTTATTGACTTCTCTAACTTTAGGCGCCGGTGTCAAACTGAGTATAATCTCTCCTCTAAAAAGTGAAGAGTTCCAAAAAGAAAAGGGAGATAACCCACAACGAAACTGACCAACTTCAGGCATTTTTATTTATTTTTTAATTTTTAAATCTAAATTCTCGTTTCAGTCAACAGAATTATTGAAAATTAAATGGATTTCTGCTTGGTTTCAGCATTATATTCCCAAACAACTTATTTTACTTAAAACATGTTTTAGTAAAAAAAAATAAATAACATTAAACACGAAGTTATTATAAGTGTTATCGTACAAAGACCGAAATAAAACTTTCTAAGATGACGACTATATTTTTTCAGGCGAGTCGAAAACGAGGCTAAGTGTAACTGGTTCATAATTTTCTAGTTAAGGACAGAGAACCATTTTCTTTTCTTTTTTTTCTTTTTTTAAAAGGGTAAAACATTATTTTAAAATTTGGGTGTTAAAAATATTTCCAACACCCAAAATGGTAATATAATGTTTTTCTTTGCTTTTGAATTTATCTGTAAACACAAAAATAAAAAAAGTTTCCTTCTTTAACTAGAAAATTATTAACTTGACTTCTCATCCATGGACTTGTTAATAAAAATATAGTCGGATTGGTGTTAAACAATTTCTTAAATAATACAAGGTCATTGGGAAGTAACTCCCCATTATAAAGTGATCGTAATTTATTAGCAAAATATAATTCTTACAAAAAGAATGACTATGATAAGAAAGTGCATAGCATGGGGTTTTATTTAGAGCTCAATATGAGTGCTAGCATTCAACACCAGCTTCTCAAGATGCCTGGGAATCGCATCTGCTGATTTCGTAAGGAATTCTTTTTTTTTTCTTTTTTCTTTTTACTAATGAGTCACTACTTATCAAGGCTAAAAATCTACTCAAGGATAATGGTTAACAAAATGGATAGATTGGCAAGTTGAATAATGATGAATGTGAGAACTAAATGATAAAATAGGGGGTGGGGGTGGGGGCAGTCACATAACTCTCGCTCCCCCTCCCCTATTTTATCCTTTAGTTCTCACATTACATGAGCGATGTTTCTGAAAGAGGAGGAAGAATTGCTGTTTTCTGGGTCGGCTTTGTTTAGAGTGGGGGGTATGCCCGTGGGTTAAATAAAGGGTTCAGTTTTGAAATTCCGGCAAGATTCTCAACTTCGACAAGATGCACCTAAACAAGGTCGGAGATTACATCGGCCGAAACGTTTTGAGAATAACATCCACGATGAAGCAAAAGTTTTGTATACAGGATGACACCACGGACTCCCCCCCCCCCGCTTCCCCCCCCCCCCCCGGAAAAAAAATGGACCACCAACTTTCGATGGTCCTCATTTCTTTAATTTTCTGCAAGGATTAAATGAAACTTGGGTTCAAGACGTAACATATCAAAAGATGAGAGTCTTTGAACACTTTGTCTTTATTCTAGAGCGTGTGCACGAGATGACCTCCATTTAGCTCTGTGATTTTCTTAGGGCACAAATTTGTCCATGGCATGCTTACAAACCGACCGAAGTATGGCGCTGAACTCCTTCCTGATGGCTTCGTTCCCTTCCATTATGATCCTTAGTCTCCACACATCGCTCTATCTTTAAGAAAAAGAAATCTGTGTGGCTTTGGTCTATGTTGTGAGTTTTTCACTTAAAATCACTCTTGAACTGATCACACAACCTCAAAAACTTTATTTCAGCCAATCCTGGAAAAGGTTTCAGGTCTGAAAAATTTCGCCATTTTATTGTAATCAGAACTTATTGTGATCAAAGCATCATATCAAAACATAAGGGTCTTTGGACTATTTTTCTTTATTTTAGAGTATGTGTTTCAGATAGTTTTGAGCTGTTAGTATATATATATATATTCATTACCTTCATCACTCTGTAAAGGAAAATATATATATACTAAACTCAATGCTATGGAGAACACAGAATAAGAGGGAAATACGATTAAATACAATATACATTTTATTTACATATTGACATAAACGTAAAGTAGACTTGCAACACAACATAAAAGAACAAACAATAAAAGGGCTTGTTACTCACCGATCGTGGTGGTCTCTACCATACATGGTAGAGTATGAATTTAAGACAGAGTTTCTTTATATTCAACCACATGGAATCTTGTCCCAGCATGGTGAACTCCACTCTCTCTCTCTCTCTCTCTCTCTCTCTCTCTCTCTCTCTCTCTCTCTCTCTCTCTCTCTCTCTCGTTCAGTAGTCTGGGTTTCTCTGGCCAAAGGGGAATAACCCACCATTGTCCTTAGAGATGTTTCTGACAGAGGGGGAATAATTGCTATTTTCTGGGTCAAAATCTATCAATCTAACACTTATTGTTGGCTAGTTTTTGACCTTGAAGTAATTTTTTTGTTTGCTCCTTACACCAAATGGCTTCATGCCTTGTCTGGAGCGATTTCCATAAAAAAAAAAAATTTTAATTAAAAAAACTCATGAATATCATTAATTTAGTCCAACAATCTAAATTGTTCACCTGTTAAAAAAGTAGAATATTTTTGTTTCAGAAATTGACTTAATCGATGCAACACTTATTGCCTAGTTTTTGATCTTGAAGTAGTATTTTTTAGCTCCTTACATCAAGTGGCTTCATGCCTTGTCTGGAGCGATTTCCATTAAAAGAAAAAAACTCCTCCTTTCTTTACATTAACCGTTTTCTGTTGTATATCATCCTTTCTTACTTGCCTAAGTAAAATTGTTAAATTATGTGCACGGTTGTTTTTCCTTCTCTCCAAAAGCTGTCGCTCCTAATTCAACTTTCAGTGCTTAACTTTGAAGATTATTCCTGCTTTCACACATACGAGAATTGCATCCATAAATAAAGGCTACAAGCACAAAAATAAAAGAAACCTCTTCAAAAACAAGCAGACAAAATACAACGGGACACCTTATATAAATAACAACTATATAAACAATGTTCCAGAATTTTTTAGATGATGATTGATAATTTGGATTCTTCAGACTACTGTTCTAATCTGGGATGTTATTCTCACAACATTTCAACCGATGTAACCTCCGACCTTCTTCAGGTGCGTCTTACCGAATGAACACATGGCACAGCGGATAAAGTTGTTAAGTAATATTTCTAGAAGTTGACCCATGGGCGACAGAACACCAAATCCCATCCATTCACTGTGGAGGTCCCCAGATGCTGAAGAGCTTTCTACTCCAAAAGCTTCTTTCCTCGTGCTGCTGGACTCTGAAACTCCCTTCTTGCTCCCTGTTTTCCTGACGGTACTGACATGCAGAAATTTAAAACTAATGTAAACAGACATCTCGCTGCACAGCTCCCAATTTAGGTTGCCCCCCCCCCCTAAAAAAAAAAAAACAAAGAAAACTTTCAATCTTTTTCTCAGTAGCCTCTTACGTCTACAGTGGCGGTCTGCCTTGTTTGGGGTGAACTATGTTTAAAAAAAAAAAACTTCAAATGCGTATATCCGATTTTAATTAAATTTAAACTATATGTACCAGACATTAATTCAGACATTTTTCCAACATTTCAGCGTTTTTTCGACTATAGGTGGCGAAACGATCGGAGGGGGGGGGGGGGGGGCACGGTAAAAACAAAGAAAGTAATATGGTGTTATGAGCATAGTGAAAAAGTAGATATTAGTGATTCTTGGTCAATCCCGAGCAACGTCGGCTGTTCCTGTTAGTGTACTATAAAAATGCATTTCATAGTAGCCCCTATGGCGGGGCTACTATGATACTCTTTTGCCATTAAAAAATGTATAAATAACTGATATCATTTTTTTTTTTCTTCACTTTTCCGAGAAAGTCAAAACCTAAGTTTTATGCATTCTAAGAATAGGCTTTTTTGCGCATTAGGAGTAACACAGTAGGAATGCAAATGCCCCGAAATCCTACCATAAGTAGTCCTGGTTGACGGTACCATACTGATTCATATGATTTAAAGTAATGAATGAAAGTTGAATGAATTGTTAACCAACACCGTTTTATCCAGTTGCTAAGGGAAGTAACTCCTGTTCATACGAAGTAAGAGTTATTTACCTTGAATTAAAAATCTGGTTCAAAATTTGTTGAGTAGCATAAATCTCTCCTTTCTTTCTTTCTTTGTTCACGAACTCCTCCTACCATTTTGGAGATAGACCCACATAACCATATACATATTCTAAAAGTCCATTACCCATGGAAATTGGATAAGTACATATCAGTTTGGACAAAAGGGTGCAATTTTAGTATAAGCTCCATGCAGATAATTATTTTCATGTAAAAGCATTATTTTGTACTTACTCAGTCATAGTTTCTCTCTCACGGCACGAAAAAGAATTTAAAAATATCAAGCAGAACTTTAATTAGAACGATTTTTCCATTTCGATGTACAACCTGTATTCGCTGACATTTTGGGTGTGAGCCGACATTTTGGGTGTAAGCGGTCGATAGAATAGCCAAGGGCATTAACTCCGTTTTTATTGTTAGGATTTTAAAAAGAAAGAAACACATAAGCAATAATAATAAAATATATATTTATTAAATTAAAAAATAGAAAATTAAATAATTATTTTTAATTTGTTCACCGGGATACTTTCCACGATATTCTTCAAAAGTACTAATTAGGTCACACGTGCCTACCTAGGGCACACAATTTCGCGACACTTATCTGCCCTTAGTTAGCTATTCCATCAACCGGCCACTCCCAAAATGTCAGCGAGTCGACGTTTCATATCGCCCTTATGGAAATGGAAAAATCGTTCTAATTAAAGTTCTGCTTGATATTTTTAAATTCTTTTTCGTGCCGTGAGAGAGAAACTATGACTGAGTAAGTACAAAATAATGCTTTTACATGAAAATAATTATCTGCATGGAGCTTATACTAAAATTGCACCGACAAAAGTGGTACAACATTATCATGGTGTCTGTGTTCGCGCTTTGCATTCATATAAAGAAAATATAACGTTTACTATTTCAATGATGTCGTCCGATGAGCACTAGACATCGCTGGCTCCCCGCTGATCCTCGAACCGATTGGTCTTGACAGAGGGGATGGCAAACGACCTGATGGTCTGACGATGTTTCCTTTTGCAAACGGTAAGTCACTAATATGGGATGCGACTTGTGTCGAGACTTCTGCGCCCTCGTCAGTGATTCGGCAACAACCCTTGGCCATGCAGCAACGTCACCAGAGAGCCGCAAGCGATCAAAATATGCCAATCTTCTCGACGGATTTGTATATCAACCGATCGCTGTGGAGACGAGTGGAGTGATTGGCTCTCCACACGCG
>OY744534.1:83674349-83736849 GCA_963556195.1 Sepiola atlantica | reverse complement strand
AAAAAGGGTGAGAGTTCTTTTTTGGGGGGGAGGGGGAGGGGGGTCAACCTAAATTGGGAGCTGTGTAGTGAGATGTCTGTTTACATTAGTTTTAAATTTCTGCATGTCAGTACCGTGAAGAAAACAGGGAGCAAGGAGGGAGTTCCAAAGGCCAACAGCACGAGGAAATAAGCTTTTTGAGTAGAAAGCTCTTTGGCATCTGGGGACCTCCACAGTGAATGGATGGGATTTGGAAGATTGTCGGGTTGGTCTAGTGAATTCACGTCGTTGGGGCACCAGAGCAGCAAGTTCATCAGAGCACAATCCATTGAAATACTTGTAAAACAGGCACAAGGAAGCAGCATTGCAGTGATGGGACAGGGGCTGGATCTTTGTGGATAGTGAGGGACCTATCAAGTTCGCGACTCTTTTTTGGACCTTGTCTAAGAGGGAGAGACTAGTGGATGATGCACCAGCCCAGATGTGGCAACAATACTCCATGTATGAGCGGATGGTGGCTTTGTAGAGATATAGGATAATGTCAGGTGTTAGAAGTTTACTAGCACGGTAGAGGGAGCCCACATTCTTTGCAGCAGCCCTGGCAATGTCTTCAATGTATTTATTCCAATTCATGTTATCTGTGAAAGTTAGGCCGAGGAGTTTGAATGATGAACTCTCGTGTAGGGTGTTATTTGCCATGACAATCGGTGGTTGAAGAGATTTCTTGTAGTTATTGAAGGAAAGTAGCTTTGTCTTTGCGGCATTAAAAGTTACCATCCATTTTTGACTCCATTCCACTACAGACTAGAGGTCATTTTCTAAGGATTCAGCCATTGCCTCGGATATGTGTGCGTCGGTTTTGCCCACATGACGAGAGTAAAGCGTGGTGTCGTCAGCAAATATTCCTATCTCAGTCTAAATGACATCAGGGAGGTTATTTATGAAAATCAGGAACAGTAGAGGTCCAAGGATGGATCCCTGGGGTACATCAGCATTTATGTCATGTTGCTTAGAAGAACGGCCATCGATGACAACCTGGATCTTTCTTTTTGTTAGGAAGGATTTAATTATATTAAATATTTGTCCAGTAATACCATATGAGTGCAGTTTTATGAGAAGCCCTTCATGCCAGACCTTGTCAAGGCCTTGGATATATCAAGCGCTACCACTCTAGCTTCACCTGCCTTGTCCAGTGTATGATATATGCGTTTAGCGATGACCGTTAGGATATCTGTGGTAGATTGTGCTTGTCTAAATCCGTATTGATGATCAGAAAGAAGTTTAGCATTAATTTAACTAGGTGCCGGACTATAGCAAGATTGATTAATAATTCAAAGATTTTAGCAAAGATCGGGAGTAGACTGATTGGACGGTAGTTTAGAGGATCAGTTCTATCTCCAGAATTCTTGAAGACTCGTACCAGAGGCAATTTTCCAACTATCAGGGAAACAAGATTCAGCAAGGCATTTGTTGTATAGTTTGGAGAGGATAGGGGCCAGCTCAGCAGAGCATTTCTTTATTACTATTACTGGTATAAGATCAAGCCCACAGATTTTGGAGGTGTCAAGGTTTTTTATGATGACTTTGACCTGAGATGGGGTGATGACCAGGTTCTCAAGTGTGACTTTAGTCCGCAATGGGAATTTAGGGAGGGGGTGGTTTACTGAGTCCAAAGTAATGTTTAAGACGAAGCACTTGGCCAGTAGTTCAGCCTTATCAGTTGCCGTGCAAACAACATCGTTGTGATTTGATAGCGGGGAATTGTCCATTGTTCATCACACTATTGTAGATTTTTCAGAAATTACGAGTACCTAGTTTCTGTAACTGAATGGTTATCTCTGTATACTTCTCTTTGCTTCATCTATCACTACTTTGCAATCATTTCTTGCCTCTATAAAGTTCTGTCTATTCGTAGTTGACTTATGGCGGCCGAATTTTCGGAATGTCTTCTGCCTCTCAGCAATAGCAGCTGCACATTCTGAGGTGAACCATTGAAGAGAGTGGGGTTTGCTGAAGAATTTTTGCATGGGGACATAAGCATCAATGCCTGCTTTGACCCATTCGGTTAGCTCATTTGCACACTGATCAGCAGGGAGTGAGAAGGTTTCACCCCATGGGGCGTTGCTGATGTGATCCCTGAGGGATTCAAAATCAGCCTGCTCATAGTTTCTCGTCGTTTTGAGCAACGGCTTTTCAGCTTTTGGACGAGTTTTTAAGGTGATAAATATCATTACCACAACGTGATCAGAGTTTCCGAGCGGGCTATGGGCATTCGCCACACAAGCATTGGGTAGTGATGTCAAGAACAGGTTGAGAACTGAGGTTTGCTGTTCCGCACGATCAGGAAGGCGGGTCGGAAAAGTGACAGTCTGTGAGAGGTCATGAGCTGAGGAGAAATTAAACGTAGAGTTCCCAGATGCATCAGTAATGCTGGAAAATCCCAACCAGTCACGGTGATGTGCATTAAAATCCCCAAATGCATGTATTTGGGCATTCGAGTCCAGTGAGAGTGCTCTATCTAAGCTTTCTGAGACAGAGTCAAGAAGTGTACAGTCCTGGGTCGAAGGAGAACGGTATAAGAAATATAAGTAACTAACTCTGTGATGTAAGGTCAATCTAAAGCATATGTAGGCTTGGTCATCTGATTATAACCTATGTTCTCTAGTCAAGGGGAGGGTGTTCCGAACTTAAACTCCTAGCCCATGCATATGTTTGTCAGAGTCCTTACGGTAGAGTGGAAGGTAATCAGTCATGTCAAAGTGGTGAGAGGAAATTGAGGATTGAAGGTTCGTTTAACTTAGTGCTAGGATATCCGGGGAGTTTGTCAGGAGAAAAGTTTCTATGTCGTTAATGTTGGTTCTAAGTCCCCGGATATTTATGAATGCGAGTTTCAAGGGCAGAGGCGAAGATGTTTTTTGTTGGGTCTCTGTTTTAGGTTTTTTTTGTTTTTTTTTGTAAATTCACTTCCTATATTTCTTTAATACATATATTTATCCTTTTATCTCAGCTTTGTGTATCTTCTTCTAAATGCTTTATTTCTGCATTTTACCATCTTACAAGTGAAAATTTAATTGTTCATTGCCTGAATCACTTCACACAGTCTAGCAACACATATCAAATCCACTATCATCATAGTTGAATCATCCGTTCTATTATGTTTCTTAGATAAATAATCTAAAATGATTTGTTTAAAATCATTTTAGATTATTTATCTAAGAAACGTTTTTTTTTTTTACACTAGCAGAACCCGTACCCGGCGTTGCCCGGGGTGGATATAAATTTGTGAAGTCTGTAACCAGTGTTTTCAATATTAGTTCCTTGTTTAATATTTTCGGCAATGTATGTGAGGTGCATGGCAGGAGTAAAATATTAGGGGGAAAATAAGTATGCTACCCTCTGTTTGGATTACGTATTTGGAAGAGCCAGACGTAGGGGTCTAATAATAGTAATTAATGTTTGAGGATCATATTAAATGAAAATCCTTTCAAACACGCTCGAGTGAAGTAGATGAACAGCGTGTTCAGTTTCGTAGCATATGATGCATTTGTATTTTTTTTGTCTAGTGTAATCAAAGTTACAGGGAAAAACACAGTCTACTTTATATAGTAGATTGTGTGTGTCCCATCACTTAACACCCAACAGAAACAATATTTGAATTTTGAAAGTAGAAATCACATTAAAATATACAAAAGTTATCTCCCTTAATTCTCTGTGACTTTCCAATAGAAGTCGCCACAGGTATGCATCTTAACCAATAGGAATTGGCCTACATTTGTGGGCGTCAGTTCTAGTCGAGACACAGTAGTTGAAGCGAGCAGGCGGTTTGACTTTAACCCCTAAAGGTAATTAGTGAATCGCCCCCATGCTGACACACTTTCTTTGAAATATAAACCTTCGCATTCTTAAGACCATTAACGTTTAGATAAAAGCTGTTTTAGCAACAAATTCTGTTTTTATTTCTCTCCTGTTAAATAAACGTTTTACATTCAAAACGTTACATGTGTTCCTCAATTCTGTTTTGTTTGCAACGTATATGTGGCTGTTCTCAGATATTTCCATAATCGGTGTCATTTGAATAGACCGTAATCCAGTAACCAATATTAACGTTGCAAATGAAATTGTTATAAAAACAGCAGGTATCTCTTTTAGTTTCAGTCCCCACTTGTTTTTCTTGCTACAAGCCATCTGCTGTGTGAAAGAGAAACATACATTTTTAAATATTTTTTTTAAGTGACTATAGTGAAATGATTCTGTCAAAAGAAAAATTTCGTTGTTCTTTGCTGAACGTTGGAAAAATGCTGGAATAAAACGTATTTTGTAAAACTAATTGTGTTTGCGGCTTTATTAAAAGACCAACTATTGATCAAATGTGTCCATTTAACATCGGAATTAGACGGCTCCCTGGATGCATCTGATTCAAAATAAGGACAAGGTCCCTTAGGATGTGGACAGGACTGCGACTACAATCAAAGAGGGGAGAGAGAGAGAGAGAGGAGAGAGAGAGAGAACGAGAGAGAGAGGGGGGGGGTAGAATCTTTTCTAACTAAGACAGCATTCAAAAGAGAGCGAACAAAAGATTTTTTCTTTGAGCTCACCAAATTAAATTCCTGGTGATTGATCAACGAGTATTGTTTTGTCCAATAAGATGCGGCTATTTCGGAACACAAGCAAAGTACTTCATTGTCACGATTGACAAAGGGAGATGATTATTTTAGATGAAAAATAGGGGGGTAACCTTTTTTATAATGCATTTTATGTGAAAGGAGATTATTTTATTCATGATAATTAATAACTCATTTGATCGTTTCACAGATTGCCAAATATGAACAATATAACTCATTTTGGCAATTTTTCTATTTCCATATCTCAATTTTATCTTAAATATAACTCATTTTGTCAATTTTCTATTTCCATATCTCAATTTTAGCTTAAATATAACTCATTTTGGCCATTTTCTATTTCCATATCTCAATTTTATCTTAAATATAACTCATTTTGTCAATTTTCTATTTCCATATCTCAATTTTAGCTTAAATATAACTCATTTTGGCCATTTTCTATTTCCATATCTCAATTTTAGTTAAAATATAACTCATTTTGGTCATTTTTCTATTTCCATATCTCAATTTTAGCTTAAATATAACTCATTTTGGCCATTTTCTATTTCCATATCTCAATTTTAGCTTAAATATAACTCATTTTGGCCATTTTTCTATTTCCATATCTCAATTTTATCTTAAATATAACTCATTTTGTCAATTTTCTATTTCCATATCTCAATTTTAGCTAAAATATAACTCATTTTGGCCATTTTCTATTTCCATATCTCAATTTTAGTTAAAATATAACTCATTTTGGTCATTTTTCTATTTCCATATCTCAATTTTAGCTTAAATATAACTCATTTTAGCCATTTTCTATTTCCATATCTCAATTTTAGCTTAAATATAACTCATTTTGGCCATTTTTCTATTTCCATATCTCAATTTTAGCTTAAATATAACTCATTTTGGCCATTTTCTGTTTCCATATCTCAATTTTAGCTTAAATATAACTCATTTTGTCCATTTTTCTATTTCCATATCTCAATTTTAGCTTAAATATAACTCATTTTGGCCATTTTTCTATTTCCATACCTCAATTTTAGCTTAAATATAACTCATTTTGGCCATTTTCTATTTCCATATCTCGATTTTAGCTTAAATATAACTCATTTTGGCCATTTTCTATTTCCATATCTCAATTTTAGCTTAAATATAACTCATTTTGGCCATTTTTCTATTTCCATACCTCAATTTTAGCTTAAATATAACTCATTTTGGCCATTTTTCTATTTCCATATCTCAATTTTAGCTTAAATATAACTCATTTTGGCCATTTTTCTATTTCCATATCTCAATTTTAGCTTAAATATAACTCATTTTGGCCATTTTCTATTTCCATATCTCGATTTTAGCTTAAATATAACTCATTTTGGCCATTTTCTAGTTCCATATCTCAATTTTAGCTTAAATATAACTCATTTTGGCCATTTTTCTATTTCCATACCTCAATTTTAGCTTAAATATAACTCATTTTGGCCATTTTTCTATTTCCATATCTCAATTTTAGCTTAAATATAACTCATTTTGTCCATTTTCTATTTCCATATCTCAATTTTAGCTTAAATATAACTCATTTTGGCCATTTTCTATTTCCATATCTCAATTTTAGTTAAAATATAACTCATTTTGGCCATTTTTCTATTTCCATATCTCAATTTTAGCTTAAATATAACTCATTTTGGCCATTTTCTATTTCCATATCTCAATTTTAGCTTAAATATAACTCATTTTGGCCATTTTTCTATTTCCATATCTCAATTTTAGCTTAAATATAACTCATTTTGGCCATTTTCTGTTTCCATATCTCAATTTTAGCTTAAATATAACTCATTTTGGCCATTTTTCTATTTCCATATCTCAATTTTAGCTTAAATATAACTCATTTTGGCCATTTTCTGTTTCCATATCTCAATTTTAGCTTAAATATAACTCATTTTGGCTATTTTTCTATTTCCATATCTAAATTTTAGCTTAAATATAAATCATTTTGGCCATTTTTCTATTTCCATATCTAAATTTTAGCTTAAATATAACTCATTTTGGCCATTTTTCTATTTCCATACCTCAATTTTAGCTTAAATATAACTCATTTTGGCCATTTTTCTATTTCCATATCTCAATTTTAGCTTAAATATAACTCATTTTGGCCATTTTTCTATTTCCATATCTCAATTTTAGCTTAAATATAACTCATTTTGGCCATTTTCTATTTCCATATCTCAATTTTAGCTTAAATATAACTCATTTTGGCCATTTTTCTATTTCCATATCTCAATTTTAGCTTAAATATAACTCATTTTGGCCATTTTCTGTTTCCATATTTCAATTTTAGCTTAAATATAACTCATTTTGGCCATTTTTCTATTTCCATATCTCAATTTTAGCTTAAATATAACTCAATTTGGCCATTTTCATGGTTTGTAAAATAAAGAAGGAGGAGCTGAGTCATTCTTAACGAATGCGTTTCAAACGAATGTATAAAAAATATGACTGTTAGTAGTTACCTCCCCCTCCCATCGCGGGAAGATGTGACACAAGATCAGAAACTGGGGATTGAAAAGCTAATGCCCAAGAAGCAGAGCACTCTTGCCTACCAAAAATGCCTGAGCAGCCCGTCTCCATTCCTTGGTAAGGGCGCCTCAGGCGATTAGCAATAAACTAACCCCTTCTCAAAGGGTGAGAAGGCAAAGCCTGGGAGGGTGGAATTCCTAGAACTGCACTGAACCATACCTTAGCCCGACAGAAATGGCCAAGACTCTGTCGGACTGATCGTCGAGGACGTATCCTCGACTTGTTATGAACATCACCCTTAAGGTCAGGGTGACCTCCTGGTTGAGTAGTGACCGCATCAATAAAGCTTGTACCTTTCTAGTTATCAGCACACATACACACACACAGACACACACATACACACACACACACATACACACTCAATTCGTCACATTTAAATGTTAAAGTACATTGTCGTCGGTCTGACATGACTAGGTTTGAAATAGCAATTTCGTTGATTTATCGGATTTAAGTTTGGAAAGATATCGTCGTCGGTCTGACATGATTAAGTTTAAAATAGCAATTTCGTTGGTTCGTCACACTGATTTGACATAATATTTTCTTTAGTTTTTCACATTAAAATTTGAAATAACATTGTCGTCGGTCGGACATGCTTTCGTTTGAAATAGCATTTTCCTGGGTTTATCATATTTTCGTTAGTTTTTCACATTAAAATTTGAAATAACATTGTCGTCGGTCGGACATGCTTTCGTTTGAAATAGCATTTTCTTGGGTTTATCATATTTTCGTTAGTTTTTCACATTAAAATTTGAAATAACATTGTCGTCGGTCGGACATGCTTTCGTTTGAAATAGTATTTTCCTGGGTTTATCATATTTTCTTTAGTTTTTCACATTAAAATTCGAAATAACATTGTCGTCGGTCGGACATGCTTTCGTTTGAAATAGCATTTTCTTGGGTTTATCATATTTTCGTTAGTTTTTCACATTAAAATTTGAAATAACATTGTCGTCGGTCGGACATGCTTTCGTTTGAAATAGCATTTTCCTGGGTTTATCATATTTTCGTTAGTTTTTCACATTAAAATTTGAAATAACCTTGTCGTCGGTCGGACATGCTTTCGTTTGAAATAGCATTTTCCTGGGTTTATCATATTTTCGTTAGTTTTTCACATTAAAATTTGAAATAACATTGTCGTCGGTCGGACATGCTTTCGTTTGAAATAGCATTTTCTTGGGATTATCATATTTTCGTTAGTTTTTCACATTAAAATTTGAAATAACATTGTCGTCGGTCGGACATGCTTTCGTTTGAAATAGCATTTTCCTGGGTTTATCATATTTTCGTTAGTTTTTCACATTAAAATTTGAAATAACCTTGTCGTCGGTCGGACATGCTTTCGTTTGAAATAGCATTTTCCTGGGTTTATCATATTTTCGTTAGTTTTTCACATTAAAATTTGAAATAACCTTGTCGTCGGTCGGACATGCTTTCGTTTGAAATAGCATTTTCTTGGGATTATCATATTTTCGTTAGTTTTTCACATTAAAATTTGAAATAACATTGTCGTCGGTCGGACATGCTTTCGTTTGAAATAGCATTTTCCTGGGTTTATCATATTTTCGTTAGTTTTTCACATTAAAATTTGAAATAACCTTGTCGTTGGTCGGACATGCTTTCGTTTGAAATAGCATTTTCCTGGGTGTATCATATTTTCGTTAGTTTTTCACATTAAAATTTAAAATAACATTGTCGTTGGTCGGAGATGCTTTCGTTTGAAATAGCATTTTCTTGGGATTATCATATTTTCGTTAGTTTTTCACATTAAAATTTGAAATAACATTGTCGTCGGTCGGACATGCTTTCGTTTGAAATAGCATTTTCCTGGGTTTATCATATTTTCGTTAGTTTTTCACATTAAAATTTGAAATAACCTTGTCGTCGGTCGGACATGCTTTTGTTTGAAATAGCATTTTCCTGGGTTTATCATATTTTCGTTAGTTTTTCACATTAAAATTTGAAATAATATTGTCGTTGGTCGGACATGCTTTCGTTTGAAATAGTATTTTCTTGGGTTTATCATATTTTCGTTAGTTTTTCACATTAAAATTTGAAATAATATTGTCGTTGGTCGGACATGCTTTCGTTTGAAATAGTATTTTCTTGGGTTTATCATATTTTCGTTAGTTTTTCACATTAAAATTTGAAATAACCTTGTCGTCGGTCGGACATGCTTTTGTTTGAAATAGCATTTTCCTGGGTTTATCATATTTTCGTTAGTTTTTCACATTAAAATTTAAAATAACATTGTCGTCGGTCGGACATGCTTTCGTTTGAAATAGCATTTTCTTGGGTTTATCATATTTTCGTTAGTTTTTCACATTAAAATTTGAAATAACATTGTCGTCGGTCGGACATGCTTTTGTTTGAAATAGCATTTTCCTGGGTTTATCATATTTTCGTTAGTTTTTCACATTAAAATTTGAAATAACCTTGTCGTTGGTCGGACATGCTTTCGTTTGAAATAGCATTTTCCTGGGTGTATCATATTTTCGTTAGTTTTTCACATTAAAATTTAAAATAACATTGTCGTTGGTCGGAGATGCTTTCGTTTGAAATAGCATTTTCTTGGGATTATCATATTTTCGTTAGTTTTTCACATTAAAATTTGAAATAACATTGTCGTCGGTCGGACATGCTTTCGTTTGAAATAGCATTTTCCTGGGTTTATCATATTTTCGTTAGTTTTTCACATTAAAATTTGAAATAACCTTGTCGTCGGTCGGACATGCTTTTGTTTGAAATAGCATTTTCCTGGGTTTATCATATTTTCGTTAGTTTTTCACATTAAAATTTGAAATAATATTGTCGTTGGTCGGACATGCTTTCGTTTGAAATAGTATTTTCTTGGGTTTATCATATTTTCGTTAGTTTTTCACATTAAAATTTGAAATAATATTGTCGTTGGTCGGACATGCTTTCGTTTGAAATAGTATTTTCTTGGGTTTATCATATTTTCGTTAGTTTTTCACATTAAAATTTGAAATAACCTTGTCGTCGGTCGGACATGCTTTTGTTTGAAATAGCATTTTCCTGGGTTTATCATATTTTCGTTAGTTTTTCACATTAAAATTTAAAATAACATTGTCGTCGGTCGGACATGCTTTCGTTTGAAATAGCATTTTCTTGGGTTTATCATATTTTCGTTAGTTTTTCACATTAAAATTTGAAATAACATTGTCGTCGGTCGGACATGCTTTTGTTTGAAATAGCATTTTCTTGGGTTTATCATATTTTCGTTAGTTTTTCACATTAAAATTTGAAATAATATTGTCGTTGGTCGGACATGCTTTCGTTTGAAATAGTATTTTCTTGGGTTTATCATATTTTCGTTAGTTTTTCACATTAAAATTTGAAATAACATTGTCGTCGGTCGGACATGCTTTCGTTTGAAATAGCATTTTCCTGGGTTTATCATATTTTCGTTAGTTTTTCACATTAAAATTTGAAATAACATTGTCGTCGGTCGGACATGCTTTCGTTTGAAATAGCATTTTCCTGGGTTTATCATATTTTCGTTGGTTAGTCACGCTTGTATGCAACAACAATTTTGTTGGTACGTCACACATAAGTTTGAAATAGCATTTTTATTGGTTTGTCAGTTTTTTTCTTTTTACTAATATTAACCTCAAACAAAGCACATTGCCATTGAGACGTAAATGGCTGCTGTAAATTGAAGGCCAGATTAATAGGAGCATCCTAAGTGAGATGTTTGTTCACATTACGTTTAAATTTATGTGTGTTGGTACAGTCGGGAAAACAGGAAGCAGAAAGGGAATTCCAAAAGCAATCTATTAAAGTAGAAAGTTTTTCAGTATCTGGGGACCTCTACAGTGAAGGGGTGGGATTTTGCTGATTATATTTATGTTGAGGGGGCACAAGTGCAGCAAGTTCGTTGGAGCATATTTCGTTGAAGTACTTGTAAAACAAGCACATGGGTGCAACATTGCGGCGATGGTACAGGGACTGGAGCATGATAGACAGTGTGAGACCTATTAGATTAGAGGCTCTTTCTTGAGAGACTAGTGGTGGATGGTGCACCAGTCCAGATGTGGTAACAATATTTCATGCATGGACGAATGGTGGTTAAAATTACATTGTCGTCTGTCTGACATGCTTAACTAAAAATAGCATTTTCATTGTTTGAAACGCCCCCTGGTGAATGAATGTGTAAGTGTGTAGAAAAGGGGAGGTAATGCTGCAAATTACATTGTCATTGCTTAACGCATAGATTGAATGGACGTATCTTAAGAACGGATCATTTCTTGTTTTTTTTTTGTTTGTTTTTTGTTTTTATTCAGATTTTTTTCTGCAGTGTTTTTTTTTTTTTTTTATTATTTGGCTTTTTTTTTCTCTTTTTATTGTTGGTATGAGAAGAATTTTAAGGCGTTGTCAGGTCTCATTCTTATTTCATTTCATGGAATTAAATCTCAGAAATCAAGGGGCCCCTTCTTGGGGCTAACACTTGATCTCTATATGAGATCCATAGATGTCCGAATGTTCAATTAAAGTTCATTGCTAATGCTCCTTGCTTTGTACAGGGAGAGTGATTGCATATTCCTTTTTTTGTTTCATTTTACTTCAGTTGAAGTTCTCAGAAATCAAGGGGCCCCTTCTTGGGGCTAACACTTGATCTCTATATGAGATCCATAGATGTCCGAATGTTCAATTAAAGTGCTCCTTTAACTCTCAATCGTTGAATCAGTAAAGAAATGAAGAACATTAATTTTCCCCTCCCCAATTGACCAATTAACTATGTTATAGTATACCTTTCTTGTGGTCTCTTGGTCTTAGCAGATTCTAGGACAAGAATTCATCTAGTCTGGTGGAGTATCCAGTTAAGTGTTGTTACTTAAGGTAACATCACTAGGAGAAGGTGCACCATTCCTAGTATGAGCCAGTATATAGCCATGCCGATGGGATCTTATTTGGGCCACAAAACCATGTTATTTTGAATATTTGATCAGGGTTTACTTGTTTTTTTTTCTGTATTTTTTTTTTTATGGAAGTCACTCCGGACAAGGCATGAAGCCACTTGATGTAAGGAGCTAAAAAAAATAATACTTCAAGATCAAAACTAGCCAACGATAAGATGGATATATTCCGACCCAGAAAACAGCAATTCTTCCCCCTTTGCCAGAAACATCGCTCATTGAATGTGAGAACTAAAAGACAAAATAAGGGAAGCGAGAGTTACGAGGCTGCCGAAAGTAAAGCCAAGGTGGGTGAAGTATCCTCATGTAAGGTTGTCCTGACAAACCCCTGTACAGAAAGCCCGAAGACACTCAAGGATTGTGTCTAGAAGGTATTCAACTTTCTCATTCTTATTTCTATCGCGATGTGAGAGAGAAAGTTTTATTTCTGTTGAGGGTTTATTTGTACTGTCTAGGACAGTGTCTTCAAAGTGGGGGTCGCGACCCCCAGGGGAGTCGCGTAACCATAGAAAGGGGGTCGCCAAAATTATAACTATGGAATTTTTTAAATAATATTCAAACTTATTTTTTATTTATAAAAAATTTTGGTGGGTCACGAAAAAATTTTTTTTCCAAAAAGGGGTTGCGACAAAAAAAGTTTGAAGAGCACTGGTCTAGGATATGGGAATGTCGTTTGAAGTAACCGCCAACAAAAAGATGCAAATCTTAAAGACATCAGTCGGTTCTGTTGTAGATATGTTATTAAATAGTTATCTTTTTGGTAAAATGTCTGGTCCGCGTGTCACCGCATGAGGAACGATCAAGGCCATACCTATAACAGGCCGAGAGATCTAACATTTGTGATGCTCTGCTGAAAGCAATATTTCCAAGCAACTAGCAGATACATTTTAGCTCCTAACACTTCACTCTCATTGTTCCGAGACAAATTATGAAAGGGAATTCTAACCCGTGGAATTTATTTCAGCTGAAGTTCCATATCTAAATGAATAAATGCGAAAGTCGGCGCCATTTCTCCCACTAACGGTGATGTCAATATGGCCCTTTTCAAGCTATGAGGAACGACCAAGGCCATTTCTATAACAGGCCGAAATTGGGTGGGGAGCGATATGGGGTCGTCTTGTAGCAGCAAGCTACAAGCAGCAGCAGCTTGCGGTTTATGATTTTTAATCTGCTTGATTCATAAGCTCGGGACTGATTGGTGTAGGCATTTAACTTCCTTTCCGGCTTGACCAATCAGAGGTCATCTCTCATGCAGGCTGCCCACGTGATGAGAGATTATAAAAAGGGTTAACAAAGAAGGAACTCTCTCACTCTTTCTTTCCCCTATTTATCTACTTCCCACAGAGTAGAATGTGACACAAGGTCGGAAAGTGGGAATTGCGCACTCTAGAGGAAGAGTACTTGGGGCTTTTTAAAAATTGCCTGGGCAGCCCCGTCGGCAGTCCCCGGTACGGGCGCCTCAGGCGATTAGCAATAAACTAACCCCTTCTCAAAGGGTGAGAAGGAACTGCACAGGACAGACCATAGACAGGCGTAAGTCAAGCCCCGAAGGCCAAGACAATACCAGTCTATGGGGTGCAGTATCCATCGGAACAGATACTACACTTTGATCTCGACCAAAAGGCCAAGAAACCTTTCTTTCCCACGTGCAGGGACTGACAACAACATTCACGTTGCTTGGACCAGTCTCCAAATTCTTCTTTTGGGACGCAACAGAAACTTCCCGGGTCTTTGGCCCTGGGTTCATGCTTCGACAGGAAGACCCGAGGAATGGCTACCGCCACACATGTGGACTTAACTTAACATACACATAACTGTATACTTACACCGGGCCGGAGTTCGACACCTGTTTAGGGACTTTCTCATACAACGCATTTCTTCCGTCGTATATGAACTATTTTCTGTTCCCTACTAACGAGACTTGCATTTCTCATTTTGTTGTCTGCGAACGAAGACCAATAAAGTTGTTATGAATCCATAAGGGTAAAAAGTCCAATAAGGCTTTCTCAACGGGCTAGCTGTAAATATTTTCGCTCTTTTTCCCACTTTAAAACACTTTCCTTTGTTATCTCTGCCCAGGAAGTGTTTTTAATGGCGAATATTTTCCACCTCAATCTTCTCTGAGCCTGCCTGCATCATCGAACGTACCTCTTATTGGACTTTTTATCCTTATGGATTTTCTATTTTCGCCGTACCTGAAGTTGTGGCTTCTTGGAATTTAACTTTGAATCCTCTCTCATAACATCTCGTGCCTTTAACGACCTACCTATCTACATCTTATTCTCTCCGCTGGACTCTTAGACACCGGACTTTTTAGCAATCGGACATTTGCTTGCATTCGGGCAGTTTTGCCCGTTTCTTTCCCTACAACTTTTATTTCATTTTTTCAAATTTTAAATCTTGGCCATTGCCAACTTATCTATCCCAGCGACTTCCTCTGATGATAAGATTTTGATCTTTGAAAAGCCTGGCTTAAGGAAAATTTAACTTGAATAAATTGCCTTTTTGCAGAATATACCTTGCTCTGAGCAATTGAATTGAATTTTGATTTGGCTTTTGCTTCTCTAATTCCTTTCCATTCTTCTTCATATATACCTGGTCTATCCTGGATATTGAGCTGCATACTCTTCACAATAGGTTTTACCTTTCCTAAAAGTTCGCTTTTAGTACACCACTTTATATATATATATATATATATATATTCCCTTATTCATATCAAATATTAGAATGTTCTAGTGGCTAGGGGAAATAATTGTAAATTTTATTCTTTCATTGGAATTGGAATTGCAGTGGAAGCACTTTGACTCACCACCTCCAGAAAGGCAAGGGTGCAGCCATCCGCTGGCAAGGTCATGCTTACAGTCTTCTGGGACCAGGACGGAGTAGTGATGACAGATTTCCTGTCAAAGGGTGCCACAATTACAGGAGCCTATTGCGCTTCACTTTTGATGAAATTAAGAGAAGCTATCAAAATCAAGAGGCGGGGCAAGATCAGCAAAGATATCCTCGTCCTGCAGGACAACGCTCCAGTCCACAATTCGCATGTCGCCAGATCAGAAGCACGGGTGCGTGGCTATGAAATCCTCCCCATCCCCCTTACTCTCCTGACCTTGCACACTCTGACTTTCATCTCTTCCCAGCCATGAAGTTGTTTTTGAAAGGAAAGCGTTTCCCAGATGGTGCAGCCTTGATTTCTGAAGTTACGACGTGGTTGGAAGACCAACCTGGGGTGTTCTACAAAAACCGTGTCCAGAGCTGCATCAAACGATGGGAGAAATGCATAACTCTGGGTGGTTTCTATGGAGAGAAAGACTAATAACTAACTGTGCCAAGTTTCATTAATCTACTGCTATGGGAAATGGGTCAGGGGCATTACTTATTGAACGCCCCTCGTGTGTGTGTGTGTGTGTGTGTGTGTGTATATGCTTTTTGTCGTTTAAGAGAGTTGTTCCATCAGAGCTAAGTGGACTGGGGACCGTAGACAGCCCTCAGCACATCGTAAAACTTCCTCATATCATGGTTATCGGCATGCTCCTGGATCTCATCTGCTTTGGCGCTGAGCCAGGCATCCTGCATGGAGCGGAGTCTGGCCTGCACCTTGCTGCGGGTGTTGATGAAGGCAGCTTTCTTTGCGAGGCACTTGGGTCACTCTGATGTGCACGGAGAAGTTGGCGTTTCTCCTCCAGGAGGGGTTGAATCTCAGAGTCATTTTCATCAAACCAGTCCTGGTGCTTCTTTTTCTTAGGTCCAATGATTTTGAGAAAAAAAAAGCAGATCCTTGATAGATGGGCAGAGCACTTTAACAACGTGCTAAACCGGCCATCTTCCATCAACGATGAAGCCATCGACCGACTACGCCAGGAGCCTATCAACGAGGAGCTCGACATCCCATTCTCGTCAGAGGAAGTAAGCAAAGCCATCAAGCAACTTTCCTCTGGGAAGGCCCTTGGCCCCGATTTAATTCCAGCAGAAATATACAAATCTGGTGGACCTACACTGCTGGAAAGACTGACAGAACTCTTCCAATCCATGTGGGAGAGTGAAGAACTACCCCAAGATTTTCGTGATGCCACTATTGTTCACATTTATAAACGCAAAGGAAATCGTCAGTCTTGTGACAACCACCGCGGGATATCCCTTCTATCCATCGCCGGGAAGATCCTGGCCCACGTCCTCCTTCTTAATCGCCTGCTGGTACACCTTGAAGATGGTTGTCTTCCCGAGAGCCAGTGTGGCTTTCGAGCGGGCCGTGGGACGACTGATATGATCTTTGCTGCACGCCAACTGCAGGAGAAATGTGTCGAGCAGCACCGGGGCCTCTACACCACATTCGTCGATTTGACCAAGGCCTTCGACACTGTCAGCCGAAATGGCCTCTGGTGGATCATGGGAAAATTTGGTTGTCCAGACAGGTTCATAGCCATCATCAGGCAGTTCCACGAGGGCATGACCGCTCACGTCCTGGATGACGGCGACCCCTCAGAGCCCTTCCCTGTGACCAACGGAGTCAAGCAGGGCTGTGTCTTAGCCCCAACGCTTTTTAGCATGGTTTTCTCTGCCATGCTCCAGGACGCTTTCAAAGACAGTCACTCTGGCATTAACATCAAGTACAGATGTGACGGAAAATTGTTTAACATCAAGCGAATGCAGGCAGTCACGAGAGTGAGGGAAACCATCATCAGAGACCTTCTCTTTGCTGATGACTGCGCCCTTAACGCCCCAAATGAGACAGAGATGCAACATCTAATGGACGGATTCTCCACCAGTTGTGACAATTTTGGTCTTACTATTAGTACAAAGAAGACAGAAGTTATGTACCAACCCGCCCCAGGAGATGCATACCACGAACCCGACATCACTGTCAAAGGGCAGAAGATTCATGCTGTGGAGCAATTCACCTACCTTGGCAGCACCCTCTCCCGTACCGCCAACATTGACATTGAAGTTAACCATAGGACCTCCACAGCGAGCAGTGCATTTGGAAGACTTAGAGACAATGTGTGGAGGAGGAGAGGTATTGCACTCGCAACCAAAATCAAAGTATACCGAGCAATCGTCCTAACAGCCCTACTCTACGGCTGTGAAACTTGGACGCTTTATAAAAGACATGAAAAACAGCTGAATGGCTTCCACCTCAGATGCCTCCGTAATATTCTCAACATCCGCTGGCAAGACAGAATTCCTGACACAGAAGTCTTGGAGCGCGCGGGGCTCCATACCATCACCACCATAGTCCACAAAACCCAGCTTCGGTGGGCAGGCCATGTCTACCGCATGCCTGACGGCCGAATCCCCAAACAACTCTTTTATGGGGAACTCAGCCAGGGAGAGCGGACTGCAGGAGGCCAAAAGAAACGATATAAAGACTGCCTGCGAACCTCCCTCAAGGACTTTGACATCAACCCCCAGTCTTGGGAGAGTCGCGCTGCAGAACGCTCTGCTTGGCGCTGTGCCGTCAGCCTGGGAGCCGAAAGGGCAGAGGATCAACGCATGACCCACGACCGGCAGAAGCGCAGGAGGCGAAAGGAGAGAGCTGCCGATCCACAGCCTGTCGATGCCGCCTTCACGTGTCCGGAGTGTGGAAGAGTCTGCCGAGCACGGATTGGCCTCATCAGCCATCTCAGGACCCACCGACCCCCGACGCCAAACTGATTGATACCTTGGTCATCGTCGACTTCGACGGACGAGCAAGAAGTGTGTGTATATATATATATATATATATTGGGAATTAGCTTCCTGCACTGAAGATTGCGTTAGCATGAAACATCGATGTCTGTAGGTAATAAATAATTAATATTTATTTATAAATATTATTATAAGCCCCCTCCACCAAAGGCCGGGCACTCTGAGTGACTTTAATAACAAGCAGTACTAATAGCGAAATACACGATCCAAATACATTCGTTGATCACTCAAAACTGCTTGGGTAAATTTAGCCGCCAATTCGCTATTTACCAAGTTAAATTCCTCCCTAATTAATAACTAGTTCACTATGGCCGAGGGGTTAAGAGTCTTGACTACAAATCAGTGGCGATTTGTGTTCGGGGTTCGCGCCCGCCGACCGTTGGGAATTAGCTTCCTGCACTGTAGATTGCGTTAGCATGAAACATCGATGTCTGTAGGTAATAAATAATTAATATTTATTTATAAATATTATTAATATATATATATATATATATATATATATATATATATATATATATATATATATCAATTTCAAATACTTTTCCAGTTTCTTCTTCAAATCACATTGATTCTTATACTACGATGGTTTGTTTGAATTTGTGTTCAAACTCCTCTGATCGATCTCCCCCCCCCCCCTCTCCCTTCTCTCTCCCCCTCCCCCCTCTCTCTCTCCACCCCTCTCTCTCTCCACCCCTCTCTCTCTCTCTCCCCCTCCCCCCTCTCCCTCTCTCCCTCCCCATCTCACTCTCCCCCCTCTCTCTCCCCCTCCACCCCTCTCTTTCTCTCTCCCCCTCCCCCCTCTCTCCACCCCTCTCTCTCTCTCCCCATCTCTCTCTCCCCCCCTCTCTCTCCCCCCTCTCTCTCCCCCCCTCTCTTTCCCCCCCAACTAAAACTAAACACTGAACCAGTAGTATGCAGAGGTCTGGTGATGCCCGGGGCCAACTCATTGATTGTATGTCCAAAAGACTGACGCATAAGTCTCAGTACTGAAAAATACTATGAAAAAACCAGATAATTTGAATATGTTTTTATGCCCCCCCCCCCTCTCCTCTGTCCGCCACTGCACTGAACACACAGTATAAAACTGTTTGGTTCTCAATAATAATAAAACAAACGAACACCGCCGACGACGACAATAAAATGGCACCATTTATCCAAACTTGATAAATGAGTGAAAGAGAGAAACGAAAAAGGCGATTGAGATCTAACGCCGCCGTCGAATGATTCATTCGTCAGATAAGAACGTGGTTATTACATTCTCGAATATCGTTCAGTGGTTTTGTCGTCGTCGTCGTTGACGTCGTCGTCATCGTTGACGTCATGTGTAAATCCAGAAATATGATTCACAAAACAGAATCGACAGCATGACTCACATTCGGGACCAGTTTTGATCATTTTACTCAACCTGATTTTACTTGTATAATTTGGATTATTCGGACTACTGTTCTCATCTTGAGTGTCATTCTCACAACGATTCGGCCGATGTAACCTCCGAACTTCTTCAGATTTAAAGAATTTGGCCAGAGTTCTTGCAAAATGTTTGCAGGTTGTTAATGTGTGAATTGATTGAATCTGATCAGAATTATGCTGTGAAGGGGAGATCGAAGATCGATTGAGAATAATTTGTATTTGATTCATACGATCATAGATGTGTTAGAAGACGACACTGGTTAGGGTTAAGGTTAAGGTTAGTTGTTGGTTAGGGTTAGGGTTAGGGTTAATTTAGATATAGGGTAAGGGTTAGGGTTAGGATCAATTTAGATATCAGTCCAAAGCTTTTGACAGGGTCGACCATCATTTTCTGGGATCTGTTTTAGAAACCGCCGGTTTTGGTTTGGACTTTCGCAAATGGATCTCCATGCTGTATCGCCAGCCGATAGCAGTGGTGCAGGTAAACGGGATGTGGTTGCGATCGTTCGTTGTTTCTCAGTCAGTACGTCAGGGTTGTCCGCTGTCGCCCCAACTTTATGTTCTTGCGTTGGAGCCCTTCCTTCGTAAGCTAAGAGACGGGGCTGTATCGTAGCCTTATGCGGTATCGCTCTACCTGGTGGTGCACAAGCCAGCGTCTATGTGTATGCCGTTGATGTCATTGTGTGCGTGTCGAGCTATCAAGACATTAACGTTGTGACTAGGGCACTCGAATGGTACAAAGAAGTGACAGGGGTCGTAGTCAACTTCAGCAAATCAAATGGCCTGAAGTTGGCAGCCTGGAATGGCGTGGCTGCACTGTCGAGCCATTTCAACTGGATAAATGGCCCTTTTAGGATGTTTGGTTCAGACCGGGTCTCCAGCTTGATAAGAATTGGTCAAAAGTAGAGTCAAAGGTGATTTGGCTTTCAAGGGGGATTTCTCTTAAAGGTAGAGCTGAGGCGTGCGCCTCGTACGTCTTTCCGCTTATCCTTTACCTGAGGACCGCCAGATGGCTCTTACACGTTTGCTCTTCTCACTTGTGTGGTGAGGCCAAGGGCTGCCAGTTCGAAAACAGGTCAGTACTCAATGTCCGAATGAGGGGGGCTTGGGGGGTGCCTGACTTAGCAAGTCAGCGACATACTGAAAGACTGGTATTCCTGAGTCAAACTTTGACAGAGGAGTCTATGTGGGGCCCTGCAATTGGAAGAGCCTTTCCAAACCTCATCCCTGACTACTTGGCCGAATGCTGACGTAGGCTAAGGGGTAAAACGCAGTTCTTCAATGAATATCGAGCTGCACTCAGAGTATTGCCAGGGTCTAATGACCTCGCAAGGTCTAGGAAGACATCGTATAAGAAATTAGTGATGGGTATCACTTTGGATCTGCTTGGGAAACATCTGGGATGGGCAGAAGGGGAGATCCACTCTCAGTAGAGTTGGGCGTCAGGCCAAGGTTATCTCAATAACACTGAGTTTTCTCTGACCTGGCGATTGGTCCGAAATGTGTTACCCCTCTATGACAAACTTTCAAGAGATAGCTTGACACAAAACATTTTTTGCCCAAGCTGTGCGGACTATGAAGTTGAAACGACTGAGCAAGCCTTCTTCCTCTACTTCAAGCTTCGTGAGTTCTGGAGGTATGTCAATGAGATGATGGTCTGCATCGTCCCGCGACGGGGGGGGGGGGGTGCTGAATGTAGCGTTTGTCGTCTACAATGTAGATCCTTTGTGGTCTAAGGAAAAACAAATGATGTTTCTCACGATTCTGGCCGTAGCTAGACTAGTTGTATGAACCTCACGCATAGAAATAGGAGATGGAGGTGTACATCCTTCTTATTATGATCTGATTTCGTGCTTTAAGCATCAGCTTAAAGTCAAAATTAGATGTGACAGGAGGAGATTGCATGCATCATTGTTTAATAATAGGTTAATACACATGTATTTAGGCGAAACCAGTTTGAGTTCGTGTTCCCTGCCTAGGTATGGTGCGTGCCAACGTAAGTTCTGACAAAGGAAAGACTATCCTGATCAAACAAAGTCTTTTAGCTCGTAGAATAATTGAGTCCTGTCCCCTATTTTTTCGTGTGGTGTTAGAGTTCTTCTAGGATTCCCTGGGAGGTGATGGTGGTTAAGTGGATGACAACACGGACTGAAGACCTGGGTGTTCCAAGTTCGAATCCAGTCGGTTACACAGTACCACTTTCATTTAGAGATGTTGACAATCTTCTCGTGGTCCTTCCCGTAAGTACCGAATGTATTTCCAGAAAGATTTCTAACTAGAAAAACATTGGGCAAACTAAGGCCAACACTAGAATCGTCTGATTCACACGAAAGAAGAAGAAGAAGGATTCCCTTTCCGAGATTTATTTTCCCCTTGACCCGTCCCTAATGGTACTTATCTTCGAGGACACCTCACAACTCCTATGAATCCGTCCCTTATTTCTTTTACCCCTTAGTCGTTCCCCACCCCCACCTAAGAACTGACTGACTTGTTTTCGGCTTAAACCGGAAAACAACGAGCAGTTCATTCTCTAGATAGGTTTGGGAGGGTTAGGGTTAGGGTTTGGGAGGGACCTGCTAACTCACCCCAATTAGCATTTTATTTGGTTCCTTTTATTTTCATTATTGTCATTTTTCTTTATTTTGGGGTGTTTTTAGTTTTTTTCCCCCACACCCCATAATCTTGAAACATTGTAAGTATTTATAAATAATATTCATTCAAAACACTTGGGGATATTTTAAATAGATTAGCCCATAGAGTGAATGCGGTATTGTGGTGATTTTTTTCCTTTTTTTTTTTTACTAGTTTAGAGAATAGACAAAGTGAACGACTCTCGACCCCCTTCCCTATACCCATTTTGGCCTTGTGCCACATCTTTATATTTTCTTGTAAAATTAAAGATAAATAAAATTAGTTATTACACAAGCTAAAGGAGACTGCACAAAAAATCTCGATATGTGAATAAATTCGTCCATTATATAAATATATATATTATCATTATTACTAGTTTCTGAGAATAGCAGGTAGATTGTTCCGGTTCTGTCAGCCATTACCGAATAGAAGTCATAAGTAATTTTTATTCAAAGAATTGCGAATTACTGAAGACATTTCCCAGTCATGGCTGACAGAACAAGAGCATGGTACTCCGTGGATTAAATAAAGGGTTCCGTTCGAAATTCCGTCCAGATTCCCGAGTTCGACAGAAATATTCCCGAGTTCGAAAAGATACACCTGAAGAAGGCCGAAACGTTGTGATGATAACACTCAAGATGAGAACAGTAGTCCGAATGATCAAAATTATACAAATTTTTATTTTATTCTTTATTAGTATCGCCTGTAGTGAGGATTGAACCATCACCCTCCAGAAGACTTTCACTCAGAACTGATTATCACTTAACAACTTTATCCGTTGCGCCAGCTTGACCTGTTCATGGCTGACAGAACTAGAACAATCTACCTTCATGGATGAAATGAAGGTTCATTTCAAAATTCCGTACAGATAAAGATGTTAAGTAACAATCAGTTCTAAGTGACAGTCTTCTGGAGGTTGCAGGTTCAATCCCCACTACAGGCGATTCTAAGAATAAAATAAAAATTACTTACCGAAGATTTCTACTCGGTCATGGCTGACCGAATGAGAGCAGTCTATCTCCGTGGATTAAATAAAGGGGTCAGTTTGAAATTCCGTATAGATTCCTGAGTTCGACAAGACACACCTAAAGAAGGTCGGAGGTTACATCGGCCGAAACGTTATGAGAATAACATCTAAGATAAGAATAGTAGTCCAAATAATACCAATTATCAATCCTTATCTCAAAAATTCAAAAACGTAATAAAATAGTGTTCTTCGCTATGTTATAACGACATAATAGTTACATTAAATTATTTAGGTGTAAATAATAATTTAGGTGTATATAATAATTTAGGTGTATATAATAATTTAGGTGTATATAATAATTTAGGTGTATATAATTATTTAGGAGTATATAATAATTTAGGTGTAAATAATAATTTAGGTGTATATAATAATTTAGGTGTATATAATAATTTAGGTGTATATAATTATTTTAGTTTATATAATAATTTAGGTGTATATAATTATTTTAGTTTATATAATAATTTAGGTGTATATAATAATTTAGGTGTATATAATAATTTAGGTGTATATAATTATTTAGGAGTATATAATAATTTAGGTGTAAATAATAATTTAGGTGTATATAATAATTTAGGTGTATATAATAATTTAGGTGTATATAATTATTTTAGTTTATATAATAATTTAGGTGTATATAATAATTTAGGTGTATATAATAATTTAGGTGTATATAATTATTTAGGAGTATATAATAATTTAGGTGTAAATAATAATTTAGGTGTATATAATTATTTAGGTGTATATAATAATTTAGGTGTATATAATTATTTAGGTGTATATAATAATTTAGGTGTATATAATTATTTAGGTGTATATAATAATTTAGGTGTATATAATAATTTAGGTGTATATAATTATTTAGGTGTATATAATTATTTAAGTGTATATAATTATTTAGGAGTATATAATAATTTAGGTGTAAATAATAATTTAGGTGTATATAATTATTTAGGTGTATATAATAATTTAGGTGTATATAATTATTTAGGTGTAGATAATAATTAAGGTGTATATAATTATTTAAGTGTATATAATAATTTAGGTGTATATAATAATTTAGGTGTATATAATAATTTAGGTGTATATAATTATTTAGGAGTATATAATAATTTAGGTGTAAATAATAATTTAGGTGTATATAATTATTTAGGTGTATATAATAATTTAGGTGTATATAATAATTTAGGTGTATATAATTATTTAGGTGTATATAATAATTTAGGTGTATATAATTATTTAGGTGTATATAATAATTTAGGTGTATATAATAATTTAGGTGTATATAATTATTTAGGAGTATATAATAATTTAGGTGTATATAATTATTTAAGTGTATATAATAATTTAGGTGTATATAATAATTTAGGTGCATATAATAATTTAGGTGTATATAATAATTTAGGTGTATATAATTATTTAGGAGTATATAATAATTTAGGTGTATACAATAATTTAGGTGTATATAATTATTTAGGAGTAAATAATAATTTAGGTGTATATAATTATTTAGGTGTATATAATAATTTAGGTGTATATAATTATTTAGGTGTATATAATTATTTAGGTGTATATAATTATTTAGGTGTATATAATAATTTAGGTGTATATAATTATTTAAGTGTATATAATAATTTAGGTGTATATAATTATTTAGGTGTATATAATTATTTAGGTGTATATAATTATTTAGGTTTATATAATAATTTAGGTGTATATAATAATTTAGGTGTATATAATTATTTAGGTGTATATAATTATTTAGGAGTATATAATAATTTAGGTGTATATAATTATTTAGGTGTATATAATAATTTAGGTATATAATAATTTAGGCGTATATAATTATTTAGGTGTAAATAATAATTTAGGTTTAAATAATAATTTAGGTGTATATAATAATTTAGGTGTATATAATTATTTAGGTGTATATAATAATTTAAGTGTAAATAATAATTTAGGTGTATATAATAATTTAGGTGTAAATAATAATTTAGGTTTATATAATTATTTAGGTGTATATAATTATTTAGGTGTATATAATTATTTAGGAGTAAATAATTATTTAGGTGTATATAATTATTTAGGAGTATATAATAATTTAGGTGTATATAATTATTTAGGTGTATATAATAATTTAGGTGTATATAATTATTTAGGAGTATATAATAATGTAGGTGTAAATAATTATTTAGGTGTATATAATTATTTAGGAGTATATAATAATTTAGGTGTAAATAATAATTTAGGGGTATATAATTATTTAGGTGTATATAATAATTTAGGTGTATATAATAATTTAGGTGTATATAATTATTTAGGTGTATATAATAATTTAGGTGCATATAATTATTTAAGTGTATATAATTATTTAGGTTTATATAATTATTTAGGTGTATATAATCATTTAGGTGTATATAATCATTTAGGTGTATATAATTATTTAAGTGTATATAATTATTTAGGTGTATATAATAATTTAGGTGTATATAATCATTTAGGAGTATATAATAATTTAGGTGTATATAATTATTTAAGTGTATATAATTATTTAGGTGTATATAATTATTTAGGTGTAAATAATAATTTAGGTGTATATAATTATTTAGGTGTATATAATTATTTAGGTGCTTCGGAATTTTTGAGATGAGGGTTGATAATTCGTAGAATTTGGTATATTCGGACTACTGTTTTCATCTTGGGTGTTTTTATCACAACGTTTCGGCCAATGTTACCTCCACTCTTTTTCAGATGTACTTTGTCGAACTCGGGAATCTTTCTGTCGAACTCGGGAATCTGGACGGTAGCAAGCTCTTGTTCAATCTGCCATGACTGGGAAGAAGTCTTCAGTAATTCGCAATTCTTTGTATCGCCCGCACTGAGGATTGAACCTTCAACCTTCAGATGACTGTCACTTAGAACTGAATTATACTTAGTACTATATCCACTGCGCCACGGGTGTATATAATAATGTAGGTGTATATAATAATTTGTGAACAATAGAAAATGGTGCTATTGTTTCGGGTATATAAAAAGTTAGATTAGAAAGACAGAAGATTAGACAAGACCCGCACAGGGTGGAATTCGGAGACAGTTGACCCGCTGAACCCTAAGAACTGGATCGTGGTCTCGCGTGATATCAGAAAACGTCTGACCGCGGAACAAAGGGAAAAGTGACGTTAAACGAATAGAGAAGAAAAAATTTCCATCAAGTCTTGAATTGAACCTATTGTTGTTGACCTCTGACATCCGAGCATTTGGTTTCAATCTTTTGACTTCTATTACGCGAACAACCTCTGCCTACAAACAGGAGAGCTCATTAGAATTAGTTGCTTCTTTCATTATTGAAGGCCGTTGCTTGTAACACAATCGCGGCCAGATAACAATGAATGCGTAAATGAGCGGAAAAATGGTGTAGCGAAGCGTATTCTCCCATCTACGTGAGTGAGCGTATGTTTCTCGAAGGTGACACAATTAATGCATAATGAATCTTTCAAGTCTTCATCTGGCAGATAAACAGTGTCAAAGTAGTGGCAACAGTTATATGTTGTCGTCATCATCATGATCATCATCATCGTTATTACCATCGTCATCATCATCATCGTCATTTTCATCTTCATCGCCATCATCGTCGTCGTCATCATCATCGTCGTCGTCGTCATCGTCATCATCATCATCATCATCATCATCACCATCGTCGTCGTCATTGTCATTTTCCTCTTCATCGCCATCTTCATCATCATCAGCGTCGTCATCATTAAAATTATCGTCATCAACATCATCATCATCATCATCATCAACGTGGTCGTCTTCGTAATCGTCATTTTCATCTTCATCGCTATCTTCATCATCATCATCATCATCATCAACATCATCGTCATCATCACCATCATCATCATCATCATCGTCGTCGTCGTCATCATCATCATCATCATCGTCGTCGTCATCATCATCATCGTCATCATCAGTTTAACATCTATTTTACATGCTGGCATGCGTTAGACAGCCTTAAGAAATTGACTTCCAAAGTAACCTATCTCTGACCAGGTCTTTATTTATCCCTCTTTCCCTCAAATCTATTTTTATCATTTCCTCCCATGTTTTCCTTGGTTTTCCCCTGTGAACTGACCCTGCTACCTTAACTCTTCTACATCTCCTAACCCAACAACTCTCATCCATTCTTTCGACGTGACCAAACCATCAAAGTCTCCTGTTCTGCACACATCTCCCTATATTATCCAGATTTAATCTTCCTCTGAGCTCATCAGATCTTGACCTGTTTTTAAGACTCACATTACACATCCATCATAACATTCTCATATCAGTTCTCTCCATGCAACACATATCCTCAACCCTCACTGGCCAGGTTTAATTCTCATACATTATCACACTGCGTACATATGCCTAATAGACTCTTCCCTTGGTAATGCTCTGCTGGTTAGTAATGACATAATTTCCCTGAACTTACTCCATCCACTCCTAACTCTTGCAATCACAGTAACGCCTGCTCCACTCTGTTCTCCAATATGTATAGCAAATTCTCCGACCTTATTCAGGTACACCTTGTCGAACTCTGGAATCTTTTTGTCAAACTCGGGAATCTATACTGAATTTCAAACTGAATTCTTTATTTAATTCACAAGGGTAGATTGTTCTTGTTCTCTCAGCCATGACCGGGTAGAAGTTTTAAGGAAGTGATTTTTGTTTTATTCTTAGTTATTATCGCCTGTAGTGAGGATTGAACCTTCAACCGCAAGAAGACTGTCACTTAGGACTGATTTTTAATTAACATTTTTATCTGTTGCACAAATTCTAAGTGACCGTCTTCTGGACGTTGATGGTTCAATCCTCACTACAGGCGATAACTAACTACTGGCCGTAGCTCAGAATAGCGATGTGGTCAACGTGTCTGAGAAGATTGCATGTAGTAGAATCTTTTTCTGATCGAGCATCAGCTTAAGGTTAAAATTAGATGTGATAAAAAGTGATTACATTTCATAAAATTCAACAAAAAGTGATTACATTTCATAAAATTCAACAAAAAGTGATTACATTTCATAAAATTCAACAAAAAGTGGGTACAAGTTGCATGCTTATGCATACCAAAGGAAGTCATGTTATCTTCCTGAGCATGGTACATGCAGTTCTTGATCCTTATCAACCCCAGCCCGGTTATGGTAGCCTCTATACTAGTTGAGTGAATTAGTCCTGTCACCTTTTTTTTTATTTTTTGGTAATAGAGATCCTGCTCAATTGTTTTATCTTGGAAGGACACTATCCACTCTTAAACTCCATCCCTATTTCATTTTACCCACTTAAATCCCACTCCCATTTAGAGATGGACCTGCTCGTTTGCGGTTCTAAAGAAATTGGAAAACAGTAGGCGGTCTATTTTTTTTTTAGAAATGGTTGGCAGGTGCTTGTAGACTTGATTTAGAATTATTTTTATAATGACTTGTATCGGGACGTTAGTGGATAGGTTTTTGGTATCGAGTGAGGCGGTTATGCAGTTTTAGGGGAATTTTAGTAGGTGTATGAAGTCGGTTGTAGATTTTATGTTGTATTTATTCGGTATATATGGTTGGATAATGTTATTGATTGTTTTAGATAGGGTGTAAGGGATTTGGGAGATTATGGTAACCTTTTTTATGTGTTTTAATTTTTCTATATATATATAGCCAGGTTTATAGTCGCTTATAATGTTCCTAAGTTTTATTGTTCCTATTTCGGCCGTCGCAGTGATTATTTGGTTCATTTGTTTTTTTAAAAGTTGTTTGGCCTTCTACTCTAATAGCTTTTTTCATCGAGTCTTTGGAACTCCCTCCCTGCTCCCTGTTTCCCAGACTGTACCGACATACAGAAATTTAAAACTAATGTGAACAAGCATCTCGCTGTACAGCTCCAAATTTAGGATGACCCCTTTAAACTTTTACCCTGATTCTCAGTAGTCCCTTACGTCTACTGTGGCAACTTGCCTTGTTTGGGGTGAACTAAGTTTTAAAAAAAAAAAAATGCATACTAGTCGAGAATACATCCTCGACAATCAGTCTGACAGAGAGGTGGGCATTGTGACTGTGGTGGCCAAGCTTATGTCGGGCTGAGGTATGGTTCTGGACAGTCCTAGGAGGTCCACCCTCCCAGGCTTTATCTTCTCGCTTTGAGAAAGGGGTTAGTTTCTTGCTCACCATCAGTGACGCCCCTACCGGGGAATGCCGACAGGGCAACTCAGGCATTTTTTTTTTTTTTTGCAGGCCAGAGTGTGCTACATCTTGTGCGCTGGTCTATCAAATCTCACTTTTTCGACCTTGTGTCATATCTTCCTGCGGTGGGTGGGAGGGAGGGAAATACCGTCAAATAGTAGAAGCAACACTTGCAACCTTGTATCACTGTAATATAACCTTATTCTTCTAGGCACTTGTATAAATGCGGTACACGAGCCGAAATTTATTTTAGAAGAGTTCCAATGGTGTAAAAAAGGGGCAGACAACTCTCTTTTTTTTAGTACGCAATTTCTCCGAAAATGGAAAATATGCATTTTTTATTTAAAAATCATGCAAATTCAATTAATACAAACATTTTTCAAAGAAATAACAATTTGTAAAAAGCAACAGTATATTGATAGAACATTTATTGAAGAAAATAGAATTTGGGAAAATCAACAGTATATTTTTTCATTTCAAAACCAACAAAACGAACAGTCCTATTGTTTGGATTAACAGATTTTTTAAAAGATTTTTATAGTTTAAAATATTAAATTATCGCAGAAATTAACATTTGTGAAAATCAACAGTATATTTGATAGAACATTTGCAAAAAATCCACCACTTTCTGTTGAGTATTTGTTAAATATAATAACTCGCGCATATTGAAGGCATTTACGTCCATTTTTGGAGAATCAGAGTTGTCTGCCCCTTCTTACACCATTGGAATTCTTCTAAACTAAATTTCGGCCCGTGTACCGCATCTATACAAGTGCCTTCTTCTTTTCAACATATGCGTTTGAGGTACTGATATCGATCCTGACCCAGTTTTCGCGAGTTTCTTGTCGGAAGCGTTCGGCTATCCTACGCAAACGCCCGAGAGTTGACGAGCCGATTTGTACCAGACGACAATTTTGATACGGTGCTGCGTCCTATGATAATAATGTTTTGCTTGTTTTTGTTGTTGTTAGGGTTAGGGTTTAGGGTTAGGTTTAGGGTTAAAAATATTTATTTGATAACAGTAATTTCGCTGTTTTGCTTGTTTTATTTGTTTTGTTGTTTAAAAAATTTCTTGCAACTATAACTAAAAATTATAGGACGCAGCAACGTATCAAAATAAAAAAAAATTATTTCATAACAGTAACTTCGCTGTTTTGCTTGTTTTGTTTTTTTTGTTGGTTCTTTTAGAAAATTTCTTGAAAATATAACTTACAATCACAGGACGCAGCACCGTATCAAAATTGTCGTCTGGTACAAATCCGCTCGTCATCTCTCGGGCGTTTGCGTAGGACAGCCGAACGCTTCCGAGTCAAACCTCACGAAAACTGGGTCAGGATCGATATCAGTACCGCGTTTGACTATATTTATTTATTTACTTTATTTACTTTTTTATTTTATTTATTTACCATGCTTCTTCGAGGACATAACAGTTTCTTTGTGCAGTCATGTATTCAGCTGAAAAAACGACGTTAACTAAATTATCTCCCTTTGTTTGTTCTGTGTCATTATTTATGAGCAATTCAACCGCAATTATTGTTCGCTATCGATTTGCTTGAGATCAATAGGCGAGCGAATGGCTTGCCAGAAATCAGCCAATGAACCACACATAATCATACTTTTATCTGGTTGAATAAAAACGCCATCAAAATGTGTGCATTACAAGCAAAACAATTAATTACTTTAGATCGGTTTAATTAAATCTAATGGTTCAACTTAAGACCGACACTTCATTCGTCAATATTTACCTGGGATGGCGAACACGGCTTGTTATCGATTCATTCGATCCTTTCTTTCATGGCGGAAAACTTTTTTTTCTCTCCAAGATGAAATCATACACAGACGCACTGTATTTTTTGAATTAAAATAAACAAAAAAACGGAATGAAATAAAGATTTTACAGCGTTACTCCAACGTTACAAGTTAGGGTTAGGGTTACTCCAACGTTACAAGTTAGGGTTAGGGGTAGGGTTACTCCAACGTTACAAGTTAGGGTTAGGGGTAGTGTTACTCCAACGTGACAAGTTACGGTTAGTGTTACTCCAACGTTACAAGTTAGGGTTAGGGGTAGGGTTACTCCAACGTTACAAGTTAGGGTTAGGGGTAGTGTTACTCCAACGTGACAAGTTACGGTTAGTGTTACTCCAACGTTACAAGTTAGGGTTAGGGGTAGTGTTACTCCAACGTTACAAGTTAGGGTTAGGGATAGTGTTACTCCAACGTGACAAGTTAGGGTTAGGGGTAGTGTTACTCCAACGTGACAAGTTACGGTTAGTGTTACTCCAACGTTACAAGTTAGGGTTAGGGGTAGTGTTACTCCAACGTGACAAGTTAGGGTTAGGGTTACTCCAACGTTACAAGTTAGGGTTAGGGGTAGGGTTACTCCAACGTTACAAGTTAGGGTTAGGGTTACTCCAACGTTACAAGTTAGGGTTAGGGGTAGGGTTACTCCAACGTTACAAGTTAGGGGTAGGGTTACTCCAACGTTACAAGTTAGGGTTAGGGGTAGGGTTACTCCAACGTTACAAGTTAGGGTTAGGGTTACTCCAACGTTACAAGTTAGGGGTAGGGTTACTCCAACGTTACAAGTTAGGGTTAGGGATAGTGTTACTCCAACGTGACAAGTTAGGGTTAGGGGTAGTGTTACTCCAACGTGACAAGTTACGGTTAGTGTTACTCCAACGTTACAAGTTAGGGTTAGGGGTAGTGTTACTCCAACGTGACAAGTTAGGGTTAGGGTTACTCCAACGTTACAAGTTAGGGGTAGGGTTACTCCAACGTTACAAGTTACGGTTAGTGTTACTCCAACGTTACAAGTTAGGGGTAGTGTTACTCCAACGTGACAAGTTAGGGGTAGGGTTACTCCAACGTTACAAGTTAGGGGTAGGGTTACTCCAACGTTACAAGTTACGGTTAGTGTTACTCCAACGTTACAAGTTAGGGTTAGGGGTAGTGTTACTCCAACGTTACAAGGTTATTTATCTACCTCCCACAAGGTAAGATGTGACACAAGGTCGGGAAAGTGGGATTAGATAAGCCAGCGCTCGAGAGGTGAGCACTCTGGCCACTTAAAAATTGCCTGGGCAGCCCGTCGGCATTCCCCGGTAGAGGCGCCTCAGACAGTAAGCAATAAACTTACTCCTCCCCAAAGAGGGGAGGCAAAGCCTGGGAGGGTGCACCTTCTAGAACTGCACAGGACCGACAACCACCAATAGACGGGCGTAAATCCAGACCCAAAGGCCCGGACGATACCGGTTTATTAGGCGGGGTAAAAAACCCTGGTTGAACCCAATTTACAAGTGTTGGGATTTTTAGGCCTGAAACTAGTTAAATCCTTGCACAAGAGAGAAAAAAGGGCATGAACTCGAAGATAAACGCTGAAAGTTGAATTGACTCGACTGTTGGGATTTCTCTCAATTAAGCAAGTATGTAGTGGGCCAAGATGCAATCCGAACGAACGCCAAAAAGCAAATGGCTTTAATTGTTACCCTCTTTCTTTCTCTGCTTCGTTGGGATACGCTCTCCTCTTCAAATTCCAAAAAGTAAGGGAGTTTTCACAGAAACGTGTTAACGCAATATTTTCCAACCAATGAATATCATTTTAAAGCCAAAATCTAACAAGCCTATGTTAAATTGGCAAGCCTTTTCCAGAAATATAAACATACACACAGACGTTTCACTTTTATATAATAGAGTAAAAAAGGTCTTCGAGAATAATACCGTTTACGTCCATTTTTTGGATGAATCAGATTTGGCAAAAAACTTTGAATTATCTCCCCTTTTCAAGTCACTCTTTTAAATTAAAGACGAAAATATTTCATATGTACACAATACTACAGAAACACCAAAAAAAGTCATTTGTTTGGTTTTTTTTAAAGATTTGGTCCCAACAGTTTTGTAAGAAGTAAACAAACAATTTTTTGTTTCAGGCTTAATAGGGGATATTAAAAGAAAATAGAAAGTTTATTTTTTGGTAAATATCTTTTTAGATATGGACCTAAACAGATATTTGCCAAAAATAAACTCTAGGCTGATAATTGTGACTAAATCCGTTTTATTTTTTTATTTTAAATAATACCGCAAGAAATATATAAGATACATCAGGCTGACGGGCCCAGATTGTAGCAGTCACCAATAGAGACTACTTTTGAATGTGTAATCACTGTCCCTGTGAGCTGGCTTGTCCAATCAAATCACAGGGCGGAGTAATATCGTTAGTTCTCTAAAAGACTACTTATGTTCCCTTAGGGTTCGAGGAAAAAGATCAGACGACCTCCTGGCACCAGCTTGGACACATCGCAGAGAGCACCAGTGAGGAACGAGGAAACGCTCTCTTTCCACTGCCGTCGCCCACCAGCGAGGAACAAGGAAACGCTCTCTCTCCTGCCGCCGTCGCCACTTGACGACTACTACCATCTTCATCTGAAGAAAATCACGGGCAGCCCTAAGAACTCTTATATTCTTCCTCTTCCTCAGACAGACACTGTCCCACTCTCTTCTACCTATACCAAACGGTATAGGTAACCTTGAGTTAAGAAAACCCCCTTTTTGTTATAGTTACAGAAATACTTTTCGTTGTTCCGTTTCTTTACGAGAAGATAAAAGGATAATCCCTTACAAGATTGCCTGAATATGACGATGGGAATCAGGTTGCTCGAATGACGTGCCGAGATTGCTTGAATAGAGTATCAGCAGCAGTAGCTTGTGGTCGTTCCTTGTTACGCCTTAATCTGTCGTACATAAATAGTAAAACCGAAATAAAATCAGTCAACGATTATAACTTTTATAATTAAATTCACTTTCAAAAAAGAAATCGTCGTCGTCGTGTTTACATTACAAACTATATATAATAATATTTCTAGTCATACTTGCATTCGCTTACATATATACGAGTGAATTGCCCCCTCGTGTGACACACAAAGAAACAGCTGTTTATATTTATTATCTTATAGATAAACTAATTCCTTTGACGTTAATAGCTTTGTTAATAAAGACACATACTTAAAACTGTTCAGTCAGTCAGTTAGTTTTGGTAAATATAAGATTGTGGCCTTAGAATAAAAAAAATTAATTTCCAATCGATTTCATCGAATTTCATATTTAATCCGCGCAACAGTTGTTTGTTTTGATTATAAATATCATAGAAGGAGTATAAGGAGCTAACACTCCCACAGTCACAAACCCCTTCCTGTCACCAATGACACCGTGAATAAATTCAGAAGCGATCTAATTAGAGTCAATTTTCCGAATTTTACTACTAACACCGTAACCCTTCCCTTTTTGATGAGCGATTTCATTCAATTAAATGTTATTTAACCTACTTAAGCAGTAACGTTATCATCTGTATTAATATATTAGATATATATTATTTGGACATATATTATTCTTATTATATTAATTCTTAATATATATTTTATATATTCTTAATATATTCTTAATATGATATATTCTTAATATAATATATTACTCTATAAATATATATATATATTTTTTTTTTTTCTTATATATATATATTTTTTTTCTTATATATATATATATTTTTTTTTTCTTATATATATATATATATTTTTTTTTCTTATATATATATATATATATTTTTTTTTTCTTATATATATATATATTTTTTTTTTCTTATATATATATATTTTTTTCTTATATATATATATATATATATATATATTCTTATATATATATAAATATATATATTCATAAATATATAATATATATATTAATATATATAATAGATAAATATATAAATTAGGAATAGATATATAAATTAGGATAAATAATAATAATTATTAGATAATAATAATAATAATAATAATAATAATAATAATGATTATTATTATTATTATTATTATTATATTAATAATAATATTATATTATAATATTATAATATTATATTATTATAATATTATTATTTATATTTATAATATTATATATGATATACAAATTTATTATATTATTTATAATTTATAATATTTATTATTTTTAATATTTAATATTTTTTATCAATATTAATATATTAATATAATATTTAATATTAATATATTAACATAATATTTAATACTTTTATTAATATTTAATATTTTTATTTATAATTTATATTTATTATATTCATAATATTATTATTATAATATTATATTAATATTAATAATAATAATAATAATAATAATAATAATAATAATAATAATAATAATAATAATAATAATAATTACTATGAATAAATAGATATATAAATTGGATTATATAAATTAGATATATAAATCATTTATTATATATAATTAGGAATAAATATATAAATTATGAATTTTGGAATAGCTAAATATATAAATTATATATATATATATAAATATATATTTTTAAATATATATATTATTCTATAAATATGTATATTAAACGTTATATATATATAATATATATTCTTAATATATTCTTAATATATTAACATATATAATTCTTCATTACTTTATTTTATTTATATATATTATTAATATATTAGTATATTATATGTATTTTATCGTCATGTATTAAGAATACTGTTGCAGTGGGAAAATTGGTAAGACGCGATTCTGAGTTCAATTCCCGCTTTTTATACATTTTATACATTTTATACATTTTATACATTTTATACTTTTTATACATTTATTCTTATTTCTAAATCGCAGCTGACTTTTTTCTTTGACTACGTCAATTTTTTTTTTTAAGAGGACACAATATCCTTTTCACATTTATTCATAAAAAATAACGTTTTTTTATTAAGCGAAGAAATCCTATTTTAGTCATGTAAATTATTAATCAAAGTAAAAAGAACACCGTGCAACGTTGGGTAGTGACTCCCTCCAAACTGATGATTCCCAGAAAAGGATTAAACACATGTATATGTTGATAAGAAATTAAAAAGTATTTATCATAATATTGTTTATAGCCCCCTTAATGCTAGGACGGTCCCTTTAAGAGAATTATAATTAGGTTTCGTCGAAAAAAGAACACAAACGTTCTTTTCGCACCACATTAAAAAAAAATTCTAACGACTATGTTTTGTTTGAAAATTAAAAAAAAATTTTTTTACATTACAAACACAATAAATATTTTTTACTATTGTACTTGTATGTTATTTCTTCAAATTAAAATTAAAAAATTTTTTTTTACATTACAAACACAATAAATATTTTTTACTATTGTACTTGTATGTTATTTCTTCAAATTAATTATCTTGAGAAAGTGTTGAAATAAAGACGAAACGTTGATGAATATGTAAATAATTAAAAAAAATTCTTTTTCATATATATATAAACTTTTATGTACGTATGAAATAAATAAAAACATGTATTAACGAAAAATACGTCCTATGAAGTTAAGGGCGACTAATAATGCAATTTTCTGCATCTTAATCACTTAGGAAGTGAGACAATCGAAATAATTGTAAGGTTCGATCTCTGTCTAAGTTAGCCATGCTGATGACGGCTGTGTCCATGGATTACTTTTATGTACGTATGAAATAAATAATAACATGTATTAACGAAAAATACGTCCTATGAAGTTCTGCATCTTAATCACTTAGGAAATTGAATTGAAATAATAGTAAGCAAAATAACAACGAACGCTACAATCACCAATAAAAATAATTACATAAAAATACATTATATATATATGAACCTGATTAATTATATATATAATTAATCAGGTTCAAATATATTGATAACATGAACTTAAAACCAATATTTTTGCAAAAGTGCTCAATGCAAAGTAGAGTTTTATAAATGAAATTATATAAAAAAATGTACAAACATTGATCTGCGTAGAGTATTTCTAACACGATTCTCGTATATAGGTATGTAGATAGTAATTAAAAATGTTTATTATCAAATAATTATTTGTAGCCCCTTTTTAGCTGATCCCTTTTAATGAGTAATAATCGAAGCTGTCAAATCTAAGCTATGATGCAAGTTCCTTCCTGTTGAACACTGTTATGGCAGCTGACTATAGTTGTCCGCCTCCTCGACAATAAATAGGATTTATTTCTCATCTTGTCCGTAGCCATTCATGGTAGTCTCATTGACTGAAAGGCTCGAAATTGGAGTAAAATACGACTCTTGTTCCGGGGTTCGAATCGTGCGACTGGTTTAACTTGTTATCTCTACACTGATGATTCCGTAAGGGTGAGGTGAATATAATGAAAATGGGGGAAAAGGTAGGGGGTAAGCCATGGTTAAACCGGGATAAAGTTAAATTTTGAGGGGGAGAGGGGCGAAATGCTATTTGAATCAATTCATTAATTTATCTTTGAAAGAAAAAACAAAAACACCGGAGTCAAAGATTGTCTGGGTTAGGAAGTGAAGGAGGGGTGGGTGGTGCAAAACATGGTGAGGGCCCGGTATGGTGTTCACATATGACATCCCTATACATATAAGCACACAATTTTCACTATATTCACCTCTCCCACTTCCTAACAATCCTACAAGTTATTTATCTTCCTCCCACAAGGTAAGATGTGACACAAGGTCGGGAAAGTGGGATTTGAAAAGCCAGCGCCCGAGAAGGTGAGCACTCTGGCCATTAAAAATTGCCTGGGTAGACCCGTCGGCATTCCCCGGTAGGGGCGCCTCAGGCAGTAAGCAATAAACTAACCCCTTCTCAAAGGGTGAGAAGGCAAAGCCTGGGAGGGTGGACCTCCTAGAACTGCACAGGACAACACACACAAACCGGCGGAAATCAAGACCCGAAGGGCAGGACAATACCAGTCTATGGGGTGCAGTATCCATCGGAACAGATACTACACTTTGATCCCGGCCAAAAATAAAAACCCTTATTCTTAAAGTGCGTCCACACAATCTGTGCGTTTATCTATGAAAATGATATTTCAAACTTCAGATAACGGACGGACAAAGCCTCTTCTAAAGGTGTGTGGTCGCATCTAAACATGCTATTTCAAAATTAAGCCTGACATACAGAGTCTCTTTAATATGATTAGACGCATCTAAAAAAATAGGGATGGTGTCTTGAACCATAAACCAATGGCAAATAATGAACAATATCCTGTAGGTTCACAAGATAAACGTCACTGAATGACAAAGCGGACATTTTAGATAAATATCATGACATATTTTCATATCAGTTTGATTCCATTTGAAAATGAGAAATTAGTTTTGATTGGTGCATGGCGTGGCATGTGGGCGTGGCATGTGGGCGTGGCATGTGGCGTGGCATGTGGGGGTGGCTGGTGTTGCCATTATGCGACCATCCTGAAATGTTTAATAGAAACAAAAATTAGTTTCATCTGTTGCAACCCATCCCTTGAATCTGTTGTAAACAAATATTTCATTGCAATATGTTTCCACTAAATCATCATATCTATATCTATATGTGTGTGATTTCTGTCTGTCTGCCTGTCCTGCGATGCAATGAAAAACAAAGCCCTATAGCAAGAGCAAATAACCTTTCACAAGTAAAATTTTAAAAGGAATGCAATGGTGATATTAATTTTGCATTTGGGACTTTTATGATAATATTGTGGGGTCTACGTTCGCGCCGGGTATCCACAGACAGCAAAAACAACGTCTTACTTTACTTTATTTATAACAAATCCTAATTAAAAGCAACTTTTCTGAGAGAAGATTTTACCAGGAATCCGATGATTCAATACGGGCATTTGATTTTCGAAAAATTGTGAGACTATTAAGAATAATGGACTGTTTAGTGCTAGAATAATGGACTGTTTAGTGCTAAGAATAATGGACTGTTTAGTGCTAAGAATAATGGACCGTTTAGTGCTAGAATAATGGACTGTTTAGTGCTAAGAATAATGGACTGTTTAGTGCTAAGAATAATTGACTGTTTAGTGCTAAGAATAATGGACCGTTTAGTGCTAGAATAATGGACTGTTTAGTGCTAAGAATAATTGACTGTTTAGTGTTAAATTGGAGCATTTTAGTGTTAAAAATGTAATCGTATAAAATAAAACGAAATTCAAAAAATCCTATTTAAAAAAAGTAATTTAATTACGAATTTAAATGGTGTGGTTGTATATAGCACAGGTCTGTGTGGTTAGTAAAGTGGTGTTACTGTGTGTAGATGTGGTTGTATATGCTTTTAGACTCATCTGCCAGCTAGTCCTTCGACGAAAATGGAAGCCAAGTGCGTAAGCCTTCCCTGCTGGTATATAACCTTTCCACTGACAACACTCTCGCCAAACCTTCCTGTAGTACACCATGGATACTGAGCACCTTGAGACCCCAGGCTAATTGGCTAGGGATCTCGAAGTAGATTGGAGCCCTAGCGGTGCAGTGTGCAGGGCCCACTGGTATGTGGACATGTCCCGACACTCACCAATCCAACCCCCGGCCACAGGGCATGTGGCAAATGTTATCTTTGGATGGCCTGTCACAACCTGAGTGACAGTAGTGTATGCGGCAACTCACAGGTAGTATGTGACATTAATGCATGCTCAGTAGAGGGAGCCCACCTTCTTTGCAGCAGCCTTGGCAATGTTTTCAATCTATTTGTTCCAATTCATGTTACCTGTGAATGGTAGGCTGAGGAGTTTGAACATTGGACTCTCAGGTAAGGTGTTTTCAGATAGAGGATGTCAATTTTATAATAACGGCATAAATGCAAAAACAGCAACCAACCCGAATTCACTCCAACAACAAAAGTTAAAACTGGGGCCATAAAAATCAGCTCCCAGAGACAGTCTAACAAAAAGGCGCAAAAAAGCCAAAAATGTTGATCACGTGGGGTGCTCCCAACTACGTCTGCTGAAACAATATAAAAGCAGACCGCGCAATAAAATCTGCCTCTTTTTTTCCTCTTTCTCTTTCCGTTTTTCTCTTCCCTCTCTTTCTCTTTTTCAGAGAACAAAAGGCGAGGGAATGCCAACGCGTCAGCTGACTATTAAACACACACACACATGTAATGATAGAGGATTTGTTATCCCTTATCTTATTTTAACACACGAAATAAATTTTAAAAAACAAACGAAACCTTTTTTACAACAACAAATGAAAGGGGTTTATTCGTATATTTGAGATTACCTATAACGTTTGGTATAGGTAGAAAGAAACTTAGGACAGTGTCCGAAAGAAGAAGAAGAAGAAGAAGTTTAAATATCTTCAGGCGAAGGTAGCAGGCGCCGTGAGCGTCCAATGGATAAGGAGGCAGGAGAGAGGCTGAGGCGATCCTTCCTGGCAGGTGCTCATCGTTCGCAATATCCTAAGGGAGCTCAAGTAGTCCCTTAGGGAACTAATGATATCAATGCGTCCTGTGAGCTGATTGGCCAAACCAGCTCACAGAGACACTGATACGCATTACAAAGTAACTCTATGACTGCTACACACACAAAGGCTAACACTCCTATCATTCTTCAACGCATACAACCAGACACTGCTGACAAAGACACACACACATACAAATGCCTAAACGAATTATCAACTCACACGCATACACATTCGTACAACCACGAACAAAAGGCGACACTCACATTCACACACTTCGACACATAGCTACACTACGCACATACATACATACTCATAAATCAGAGACATGAACATTTATCGTTTCTGTAACCGGACACTTGAAATGAACACTTAATGCTCTGTAATTTGTAAATATATAAATATTTTGTGTTACTTTTAAACTACGTTCTATTCTTCCTTCAAATTATGCATGCCTTATCTTTCATTCAACTTTCATACGTGTTTTCCCCTGTTTTACTCTTTTAAACATTTCTTTAAACCAGGGGCGGGCAACCTTTTCAGAGTGAGGGCCAGATGAGACTTTTGGAAGGAGATCGCGGGCCGGAGTGAAAAACGAAATCTTAGAATTACTTTATTTTGTTTACATGAATAAATTGTACAAAAATTGCATTGAACACTCTACAAATCTGATATTTTTTCTCACGAGACTTCTGTATGTGATGTTATAAAAGGCGCCGACGAAGAGCCATGTTGGAATCATAAAAAATAATGACGGGGGAAGTAGCAAGTTGATCCAGCATTCGTTTTGACACACTTCATATAGGTTCTCTGATTCATGCCCTTTCCTCGTCTCTCGTTTCATCTTTGCCTCTCTCTTTCTCTTCTTCTATTTTTATATCAGGCCAAGGATTTGAAATTAATAGTTAAAGAAAAATGAAATATACATGCATCATCGCTCGCTGATATTTATACATTTTTATCCCATTGTAAATCTTAATTGAAACCTACTTTTACGTCTATGTCACAAAATGATATGAGTTTTACTGGGAGGTCCGCGGGCCGGATTGCAATAATAAAGCATAGCATGGTGGCGGGCCGGACGCTAAGCCTTCGCGGGCTGGATGTGGCCCGCGGGCCGGAGGTTGCCCGCCCCTGCTTTAAACCATCTAAATGTAAGCGTAGATCTTAGCATTTTCTCTAGAAGACAATATCTTACTCAGCTAAGGTCGGCGCTCCTACAGTGTTATTTGCCATGGCAATCGGTGGTTTCTTGTAGTTATTGAAGGAAAGGAGCTTTGTCTTTTTACTAGTTTTTCATTGAATTGATTGGATAAAAGCAATCAACAGCTCGTGTGAAAATTACTACAAGCAAACGTGAACATTTTTTTTTATTTAAAAAAAAACAACAACCCACAACAACAATAAACAAAACAAATATAAATGTAAACACGACTTGTTCGCGTCTAACATTTTATTATGATTCAATTATGTCAAGAGGTTAAGTTCATTTAAATTCTGAAAAGCTTTCATGTTATTGAGAGGCTTTAAGGGTTGGTGCGTGTCATGTGGCTGGGCTAGGGTTATCAAGAGAAATGCCGCCCTTTCGCCATAAGCGACGAGTCTGTTTGTATTGCGATTAGTTTCGAGGTGTTGCCGCAACAAACAAGTCTCACCGACAACGTTTAACTCAAGGTTATGTCCGAACAACGAACCATAAAATTTATTCAATAAATACATAATTCAACATTTGATGAAAATAAAATTAAAAAATAGACATAAAAGATATTCGGCATTAGTTCAAAGCAAATTATTTTTGCTTGAAAACATATAAATATACGGTGCTTATGCTGTTTAGGCACCATATTAAAATATTTAAAGAAATGCGTTAGCTGAAAATAAGATTTTACAGAAAAAATTACGCAAAGTCATCCAGTATTTATTAAATTATAAGAAAAAGAAAAGAAAGAAAAAAAAGATCTTTAGTTTCGTTAGACATTTTTACTTATGAAATAGACAAGGGAGATAAACCAGTAAACAAAATTTGAGTTAACAAAAATGGCGACCGATAGATAAAATAGGTTTAAAATTTTTTATTTAATAAATACTGGATGAATTTGCGTAATTTTTTGGTGTACAGTCTTTTTTTCAGCTACCACGTAAGTACATAACAAAGTTTATACATTTCTTTAGCTATTTTTTTTAAAGAGAGGCCTAACATGTTGTGCCTAAACAGCAGAAGCACCAAATATACTAACCTGTCCCAGGACGGGTATATGCAATAAATACAGCATTAATTTTAAATTTGAATGTTTTTTTCTTTCTTTGCGGGGTATGGTGCGGTTTGGGAGGCACCCCTCTAAATGGTAAAATTTACAAAAAATAAATAATGTGCCCACGTTATTCACCCTGTTGCCTAGAATACGGATTCCATAATTCATAATAAGTTCAATAGTGTAGGATTTTACCAAGCACATACATATTATTGGCGCTCACGTGCACACACTGATCCTTTTAAAAATGTATTACTTAATATAACTCAAAATTTGATGTAGAGCCATTCTTTTCTCTATTAATTTTTTTGTATCTAACTTATTTTAAAAGTTTTTTTAGGGGTGGGTGCGAGTTTAGGTGGGCGCACCCCCCCCCCCCCTAAATGGTAAAGTTTATAAAAAAATAATGTGCCCATGTTTTTACAAAAAAAGAATAAATAATGTACCCATGTTACTCACCGTGTTACCTAGAATATATATTCCAAAATTCATGACAGGTTCATAAAAGAAATTAAATTAAAAAAACAAAAAAAACTTTATATATATGTACCCTCTAAATGGTAAACTTTTACAAAAAAGAATAAATAATGTACCCATGTTACTCACCGTGTCACCTAGAATATATATTCCAAAATTCATGACAGGTTCATAAAAATATTAAATTAAAAAAACAAAACAATTTTATATATATGTACCCTCTTTATGGTAAACTTTACAAAAAAAAAAAATGAATAAATAATATACCCATATTACTCACCGTGTTACCTAGAATATATATTCTAAAATTCATAATTATCCGTTCATTAGTTTTGAAGATTACCCTGTACACATGTATATTTTTTTCAAGACTTTACTTTATAAAGCAAGATGGCTGCCGTTTCCGTGTAACGATTTCTATGTCTCTTCTCGTGTGGAAATATAATCAATGTGAGTTGTTTGTTTTTTGTGATCTTTGTTTTACTGCTTCGCTAGGTATTTTTTCTGAAGGAGACCTTTTTTGTCTCTCCCAGCTCATTAGCAACCACATTTCATTATAGAGGCCAGATCACACACGGTATAAGCTGACCATTTTGAGGCTTTAGTAAGTAAAGTTGAGGGACCTGAGGCAATAAAGGGGTAAATGGAGTCAGTCAATAAAAGTATAGAATAAAAACTGGAGGCGATGTGAATTTTCCAAGATATTTGAAATAGTAGTTAAAAACAGAGGGAAAATTCCCCTGTAAGATTAGTTTGATGGGTGCTTGTACAGAGAAGCGTCCGTATTAAATTATCAATACCACAAAATAAAAAACAGTATTATATACTTACGCAGCAGATTTAAATAAGTATCCTCACCAAAAAGTAGGAAAAATTATCGAGTAGAATTTTAATTAAAAATAAAAATCAGTTTCATTTTATTTTGGTGAATGCCATTGATTTATTACTTGTTAATATGACAGACTGGGTTATCTCCTTCTGAATTTCGTGTTTTTCGCTCGAATCAATGGCTGAACCCGGCGATCGGTTTGAATACAAGTCTGTCGAACCATTGTGTGTAGCGAGTTCGGGATCCTTAACGCAAATCTAGTGATCTTAATTATGGTTTTACTTAAAATCAGCTTTTTCAAAGCAACAAAAACATCTTGCATCAGTTGGATTACTCGGACGACTGATCTCATCTTGGATGTTATTCTCACAACGTTTCAGCCGATGTAACCTCCAACTTTCTTTAGGTGCTTTTTGTTGAACTCAGGAATCTCTATGTCAAACTTGGGAATATATACAGAATTTTTGAACTGTACTAGTTATTTCATTCATGGGGTTGGGTTTAGTTGTTTTGTTTTACGGCATATCAACCCTTTTCGAGTTATTTAATACCAAATCTGGTCATTTTGGTAAAAGTTTTTTATGCTTCAAGTTCTTTAGATGTTCAAGTATTTATTCATGGTGTTTGGTTGAGTGAAAGGGGGAGAAGGAGGGAAAGGAGGAGAGGGGGGAAAGGGGGAGAGGGAGGGAAAGGGGGAGAGGGAGTGAAAGGGGGAGAGGGAGTGAAAGGGGGAAGAGGGAAGGAGAGAGGGAAATTGTTGTTTTTTTTGTTTTGGATTTTGCAGAACATTGCAAAGAGAAAACAGAAACAATAAAACATCAATGTTTGGTGCATTTTGGGTCCGGAAGCCGATGTCTTCAGACAGCCTGATCTGGTAACACCAGTCATGGGGGGGGGGGGGTAGATTGTTCTCGTTCTATCAGCCATAACAGGGTAGAAGTCTTAATAAGTAATTTTAATTTTATTCTTAGTATCGCCTGTAGTGAGGATTGAACCCTGAACCTCCAGAAAACTGTCAGTTAAAACTGATTGTTACTTAACAACTTGATCAGTTGCACCACGTGTCAATTTGTACGAATTTGGGGAGACTGCCATCTTAAACAAAAAGAAAAAGAAAAACAAACAAAAACAACACACGAATATCAGTAACTCTATTAAATCCAAGGAACGTCGAGATAATCCTCGGATTAATTTATCAGACGTATTTCCATTCTATCCTGGATTAAGTCTGATTGACAGTTCATTCCTGATCATGATTCTTCTTTTACAATAATCCTGCCATTCACTTTTGGCTAAGATCAAAGCGTAGTATATGTGTTCTGATACTACACTTAATCTTTTCTGTCCCTGGTCAGTGAAGAAGAAATCCTTCTAGACTGAGGCAATTTTAATTTTTGTCCCAATCCAGAGTGCCTCCATTTTAGGGAGCTGGGTTGGGTCCTCGCCCCACATTAAAAACGGATCTTGTGTCTAACTCTGTCCTCCCGGGGAAGTAAGTAAATAGGGACCTCGCCATAAAAAAGCGTCTTACTTTTTTTAATGGTCTAATTTTTTTACGCGAGTTCTTCTATGGTCACGTAAACTCATCGAACTTCAGTGCATTTCATGAACAAATGTTGTGATGTGATGTCGTGTGTATCAATATACACGCTCGTTGTCAGAATCCACATGCGTCGTCTCTTGACTTGACCGATCACAGGAACACAAGTCTTATTTAAAATGGAGGTTTTATTCGTATGAGCAAGATAAGACATTTACTCAATATTATAGACAGCCAAAAGAGAGAAATATATTCCACCAAAATAGAAAGAGAGAAACACAGAGATACCATAATCACTACATGACTCGCCCTCCCTCACCCACCATAATCACTACATGACTCGCCCTTCCTCACCCACCATAATCACTACATGACTCGCCCTACCTCACTCACACCGGGACTTGAGGCGAGTTATTGCTTCACCTGTCTTGTAGCTGTCAAATCAAACTGGAAAAGAGGTCCCGTTACCTTTTGAGAGAAATGGCATGACTTCTCGACTTCCATTATCTACCAAGGTCATACTTTGACCTCATACCTGTCAATCATTTAGCGAGCTCATCGTTCATTCTGGAATTCTTTTGACTAATCCATTATTATCTCATTCTTGAATTAAAGACTTAGGCGCTCATTATGCAATGCAAACAAGTAATTAAATTTTTTTTTTTTTTTCACTTTAAATGTTATCAACTAATTAAAAGCATGTTGTCTGTGCCTGTATCAAAACTACAGCAGCACCAAACACTCACTGTATTTGACTCACTTTTATTTGTTTTTGGTTTGTGAGATCAACATCATTCTTGGCACCATAACAATGTAACGAGTTTAAATTGACTTGATCTTCGTTCCAAATCACTGATCAGTGGAGTGGGGGGAGACAAAGAAAGAGAGAAAGAGAAAGAGAGAGAGAGAAAGAGAAAGAGAAAGAGAAAGAGAGAAAGAGAGAAAGAGAGAAAGAGAGAAAGAGAGAGACAGAGAAAGAGAGAGAAAGAGAGAGACAGAGAAAGAGAAAAAGAAAGAGAGAGAAAGAGAAAGAGAGAGACAGAGAAAGAGTGAGAATGAGAGAGAAAGAGAGAGAGAAAGAGAGAGAACGAGAAAAAGAAAGAGAGAGAAAGAGAAAGAGAGAGAGAGAGAAAGAGAGAGAGAGAAAGAGAGAGAGAGAAAGAGAGAGAGACAGAGAAAGAGAGAGAAAGAGTGAGAAAGAGAGAGAAAGAGAGAGAAAGAGAGAGAGAGAAAGAGAGAGAGAGAAAGAGAAAGAGAGAGAACGAGAAAAAGAAAGAGAGAGAAAGAGAGAGAGAAAGAGAAAGATTTACTGTTTAATCTCATCGCGTTTCCATTTAACATGTTCTCACATAGCATGCTTCTAACAAACTGTCTTCCTCTCTCACTCTCTCTTTGAGCCATGTGAAGTCATATCCGTTTCTATCAATTCCCACAGTCTAGTAATCCTAACCTCGAGTTCAGCAAGTTGACTCTGACTGAACTTTCATTTCTTGTTATTTTCAACTAACCAATTTATATACTAGTGTGTTTACTCGGCCAATATTTAACAGATATACCCGCACATACATAAGGTCACTAAAGACGTAATAGCTAGAATACAGAATGTCCGTTAGCTTTACAGACTGCATGATTATTAAAGTATCCATGCCAAACAGACTTTTTATTTTTTTGAAAAAGCCATTTTTTTTTTTTCATAACAGGGGTTATCGTAAAGAAGCAGCTCAGTCACTGCTAAATATAACTCAGTTGTTTTGATTGATTGTTTGCTTATTTTTGTTCGTAGATTCTTTCGGTTTTAATTACCGCTGCCAAAGCAGAGGTTATGTTTTCGATCGAGTGTCCACATTGCTTGACCAATCGTCACTGAACTTGGTCAAAATATCGGTCATGGTCTGACTTAGAACTGACTTCAATTTTGGGATATCTAGGTCACAGAAAAGGTGAAAGTCACACTTTTGACGATAACTTTGGTTATGTTCGGCACAGAGACTCGCTACTTGGCCCATATTGTAGCCAATGAAGTCCCGCAGCTGATATGATGTGACCGTTGACGGAATTTCAACTTCTGATTTTTCCAAATTGAATACATGGATATAATACTTTTTAATAAGAGTAACCACCATGACAAATTTCATATAGATAAATAGATTTTGAGTTATCAACGTTTTCCATGACATAACTTTGGAAATACTTCTTACAATATGGCGGAGTAAGGTGCAGATAAGATAATGGCTCATCCTTACGTTGTCAGGCAGAAGTATGTAGTCTCACTTTTTTTTAAAGAATTTTCTTTAACATTGTTTGGCGTTTACTTTTTAAAGTTTGCTTTCTCTTTTATTCAGAGATAGCATCAGTCACGAGTCAGTAACCAATTTTATTGAAGATGTCTTTCCATTTCCGCTCTCTCTCTCTCTCTCTCTCTCTCTCTCTCTCTCCTCGAACAAAGCAAACATTGTTCTTGTTCGAAGGTAACAACATGTTCTCAGTAAAACAAGAGAATCAAAGAATTCTATTTTTTATTTAGTTCGTTTTATGATTCCTTTTCCAACAAGGAAACCAATTCTTATCAACCAAGTTTTATGTTGTTGTTGTTTTTAAGAAATGTACTTTAATCAACACGACGATTGAAATGGACAACGGGTGAAATGATGAAATTCGATATAGAATAATTTTAATTTTTAAATTTAAAATTATTCTCTTTAAAATACCATTTTTTTTGTGTGTTGTAGAGATCTGTGAAAAATTTAATTCTCACACGTGAAAAAGTAGGAATAATCTCCGTAGATTAGCAGTGAAAGTTGAATTGGGAGCGACAGCTATTAGAGAGAAGGAAAGACAACTGTGTATATAATTTAACAATTTCACTTGGTAAAGTAATAAAGAATCATAGACAACAGAAAATAGTAAATATACAAAATGAGGGTTTGTGTTTTCACGAGGACTTATCTGGAAGATTGTTCAAGGATCAGCTTTGTACGCTAGGCTTAAACGATTCTGGCTCTTTCTATTGTGGAAAGAATGGTTTTTGCCAGGGAACTGCCTTCTGGGGTTTCTGTCGCAATACAGTCAAACTGAGGTCAACCGAAATGGAGAAACTGGGGAAAATAGGAATGGCAGCCTGCATCTGCCTTCTGTGGGTTTCACTGCAATGCATTTAAACTGTCCTCCAAAATGGTAGGATAATTATTAAAAAAGGAAAAAAAACAAAAAAACACTGGAGCCGTTTGAGGTTATATACGCTGGCTCAGGTGACCCCTAAGGGAGCAGCGATTGAGTTACGGTTTGGCCAATCACACAACCCTTAAAAGGGACAAGGGAGATCACCACTGATTACTCTATCTTATATAAATAGGGATTTTATCTATCCGTCTGTCTGTCCGTCTGTATGTCAGTCACACTTTTTTTTAAAAAACGTAATAGATACATTGCAGAATTTGTTTCATTTCGAAATATCAGAAATCTTAACTAAAAATATTGCATGAAATGTAAATAATAAATTCACAACAAATAAAGCAGATACCATGGCCCGAAATCGAAACCGAAACGTTGAGATCTTCAGCCAGACGTTCAACCAACCGAGCTATTTGCACGTTCTTACAAATAGATCTTTAAACATTCTCGTAACAAAATAATCACAGCTTTGGCGTAACGTCATAGCTTTATGATTTACGTCATGTTTCAAAACATGAATTCAAACATAAGCGATAATAAAAAAAAATAAAAATAAATCGGTAAACTTAAACTTAAATTATTTCAATAGTCAAAAACAATTTATTTAGCTTAAAATATCTATTGTATGAAGTTTTTTTTCACACTTATATAATTCTAGACAAGTAAATAGGAACACCATCTCGCCGACAGTGAGAGAGAAGGGGGTGACGCGGTAGCCTAGCAAAAATAAGCGACCGGCGGGAGCACATATTTGCTAGTTTTATGAATTCTAATAGTGTTTCTTAACTTAATGACTAAAACTAAAATCTACTAAAATATGTAAACACGATTCTAATTACAAGTTATGCTAACTTTACCAATTAACTTGGGTTAAATTAATTTGGGTTAAATTAAGCTTATTTTGTATAATGATTAGAGCATTCGCTAATGAGCTGGGAGACTGGATTTCAATTCTCAGTCGAGTTATACCAAAGACTCAGAAAATGGTATTTGATGCCCCCTTATTAACCATTCTGCATTATAAGGTTATGATCAAAGGCGTAAACATGCACTGCATGTTTTGGTGGTGCATGCGAATAACAGACGTTGCAGGTAATAGATGTTTGGAGGTGCAAAAAACAACAGAGATGTTAAGTGTGGTGGTTAGTAAGACCCCTCCCAAATCTATTTAGGAATGAGCTGCTCACTGTTTTCTGGGTTGTTTCAAGAGCCAAAAATAAGTGGGGAGAAATATATATATATATATATATATATATATATTTATATATATATAAATATATATATAGACTGTCAAAAAAGCTCTAATGCAAAGTTCCAAATACGTTCGTCGACTAGTCTTCTATCTGTGCCCGCTTCTAGGTACATATAGATCTTAGTTTCCGGTGGGCAAGTGGATATGGCGTCTGTAAACCGGGTTCGCGCCTCCCGACCGTCTGAAATTGTTACTTTCCTGCACTGATGAGAGCATTAAGCTTGAAACGCTAGCATCTGTAGGTATTAATAATTTAATATTTATTTATAAATATTAAATTTATATATATATATAATTTATGTTGATGATTTTTGGATTTCAAAGCTCTACAAAATATTGAGCCTTTTTAATTATTTTTTTTAGTTCTAAAATAAGCGTTACCCAATGACGTCACAGTTTCTATCTTTTTCCAATGTAAGTTCTGCAAATAACCAGTTGATATTAAAAGTCCAGAAAATGTCAAAAAAAAAAAGAAGTTTTTTTTAAATGTGAAAACTTGACTTTTATTTTGTGCAGACCATGCAATAAGCATCAAATTTGGACCAATTTGAATATGGAACATATTCAAATGGTCTGTCGGGTTTCACGGTTTCCTTGTGAATCATCATTTCTCTGGGATGGTTAGGGTCAGTGTGACTAGCAGAGTTGCCTGGTGTTGTCGAGACTAATTTACAATGTAAATTAAATAACTCTCACTTCCCTTATTTTGTACTTTAGTCCTCACATTCCATGAGCGATGTTTCTGATAAAGGGGGAAGAATTGCTGTTTTCTGGGTTGGAATCTATCCATCTAACAACAGAGAGTAGAAAATGGAACTTGGGTTTACTTTCGGCAGCCTCGTAACTCCCATTTCCCTTATTTTAACTTTTAGTCCTCACATTCCATGAGCGATGTTTCTGACAAAGGGGGAAGAATCGCTGTTGTCTGGGTCGGAATCTATCCATCTAACACTTATCGTTGGTTAGTTTTTGACCTTGAAGTAGTATTTTTCTTTTAGCTCCTTAAACAACATACAGCGAGAGAGGATGAAAGTGATAGAAAGTTAGTAAGAGATGGATCACTTGAGGAGTTATTAGCAAATTACGGCTAATTAGAACAATTAAAATAGAAGTTCATTACGACTGAAGCATAAGGAGCTACTGTGAGAGAGTCCAGATTTATAAGGGATTGGGGACAACCTGGGTGAGGAGTTTTCCGTGGTAGTACTGGAGCTTGGCAGATAGTGTGGGACCTATTAAAGCTTGTTTACTTTAACAATTATAAGAAACGTTTCCAACCACTGATTGTCATCGCTGATAGCACACTTCTCGAAAGTCCAACATTTAAACTCCTCAAACTGACATTCTCAGGTAATAAGAAGTGAAATAAGTACATAGAAGATGCTGCCAAGTCTGCCGCAAAGAAAGTAGGCTATGATCAAGGGCAGAGACGACACGCAGGGTAACAACTACAAGTGTGTATAATGGGATTATACACACCAGACATCGCAACAATTGCACTAAATACCCGCATGTAAAATAAAAGGTGTTTTTAAGTAAACGTAAACTTCAATAATGATCTTCATTTAATAGAATATGCTAACTATTTAATCTTTTGCTAATTTTGCGAATACGATTCAATAGAGGAAACGGATGACCAAAACGAATCTATTAATAGCAGCTTCAATTAACTTATTTCAAACTTAATTAAGAATTTTTCGAAGAACAATTAAATGTTAGAATCTAATTTAGAAAGAAAAACCACCTGATGCTTATGCTCGAGCGACATTCTATGTTTTGTGGTCAAAAATGATACAAACACATCTTTGTGCATCTTCACATGACTCCAAGTCACATTAATAAAAATCACGTTTATTTTTTATTATAATTAAAGTATGGAAATTAATGTTGAGATAATAAATAACCATGGCTGAAAAAATGTGTATATAATGTGCATCAAACTCTGAGCAACGAATATATATATATATATATATATACAGGGTGTTTCAAAAGTCTTGGGAACATTACAAATGCGTATATCTCATCAACTATTCCAGGTAGAAAAATGAAACTGGTGCCATTTTAAAGCTTGCTTAATCAAGTTTTTGGTCATACTAATGATTTTCGTGTTATCTTTCCAGGTGCAGTAATGGCGTTCTCTAAACAAGACAAAGCATTTTGCGTCCTCCAATTTGCAAAGACTGAATCGTGGACATGTGTTCAGCGTGCATTTCACAGGAAATTTAAAAAAGAAGCCCCTGAAAGGAAATCCATTGTCAGATGGCATGCTAAATTTGTGAAAGATGGGTGTTTGTGCCCAAGTAAGCGAACAGGTCGCCCTTCAACTTCAGAAGATTCAGTTGAGCAAGTTCGGACAGCCTTTCAGCGGAGTCCCCGTAAATCAGTGAGAAGAGCCAGCAGGGAACTTCAGCTTGCTCCAGCAACTGTCTGGCGTGTCTTAAGGAAACGACTGCAAATGGTACCTTACAAGCTCAAGTTGGTCCAAAAGTTGAAGGACACTGATAAGCCACTTCGCCGTGACAAGAGAAGTTGGAAGATAACGGCTTTGATGACCGGCTTGTTTTTAGCGATGAGGCGACCTTCCATCTGAATGGCAAAGTTAACAAGCATAACACTCGCATATGGGGTACTGAGAATCCTCATGAACTTCTTGAGCACGAGCGAGATTCACCAAAAGTGAACATGTTTTGTGCAATTTCCAAGAAAGGTGTCTATGGACCGTTCTTCTTTGAAGAGGCAACTATCACAGGTGAATCCTATCTCAACATGCTGGAAGACTGGTTAATGGCTCAGTTGGAACAAGCAGAATCTGATGACTTCATTTTTCAACAAGATGGTGCACCACCACACTGGAGTCTTAGAGTAAGGCAGTTTCTTAACACAAGGCTGCCTGGTAGATGGATTGGGAGATCTGGGCGAGGTGATGACGTTCTCATGTCCTGGCCTCCTAGGTCTCCAGATCTTACCCCGTGTGACTTTTTCCTTTGGGGCTTTGTCAAGCAACAAGTCTATGTGCCGCCCCTTCCAAGAGATATTGACGAACTAAAGGCTCGAGTAACGGCAGTTGTGGGAACCATTGACGTCAAGATGCTGGTACACGTTTGGCAGGAAATGGACTATCGACTAGATGTCTGCCGTGTGACGAATGGTGCTCATATTGAGCAACTTTGAAGATTCCCCACAAAACTTGAAACTTTAACCTTTCCAACGGTACCAATTTCATTTTTCAACTCCTAATAGTTTTTGAGTTATTAAAAATCGTTATGTTCCCAAGACTTTTGAAACACCCTGTATATTCATTTTTTCAAATGTTGAACTTTGGCTTTTCTATTGCCAACTTATCTATCTGTATAATTCCTCTGATGATAAGATCTCGATCTTTGAAAAACCTTGGCTTAAGGAAAGAACAATAAACATAATTTTATTACTGAATATTCCCTGTTTTGAACATTTGAAGTTTGAAATAAATTTGGACATTCGTGCATGTTTATCACTCTTCGTCCATTTAACTTTATAATTGCTCTATCTTGTATATTGAGCTTTTACCATTTCACTATAGGTTCTTTCTACTAAAAGTTTTACTTTTAGTTTCTTACTTTATATATATATATATATATATATATATATATATATATATATATATTTTATTTGAGTTGTAAAATACTCGTAATCCGGGGTTTCGAATCGCATGACCGGTAGTGAATAGTCATATCTCTATGCTGATGAGTCCCGATTATTAAGGACGAAACGTATACGTACATAGATAATAAACAATAACAAATATTTATTATTATTTGTCGCTCCTCGTAAAAGTAGAGCACTGTAAGTGTAGTATTAACACAGCATGACGTCACTAGCTTTAAATGCATCGTTCCTTCCATTAAGAAAGTAGAACGAACGCTCTAGACGTTAAGTCGCCAATAATGTGTTAAAATTATCACAGTTGATTCACTATTTAAAATTGGTCATGTGGTTAAGGCATCGGATTTGAGTTGTAAAATACTCGTAACTCGAGGTTTCGAATCGCATGACCGGTAGTGAATAGCCATATCTCTATGCTGATGAGTTCCGATTTAAGGACGAAATGTACGTACATAGATCATAAACAATAACAAATATTTATTATATTTATTATAATATATATATATATATATATATATAAGCCAGGTTCATTTTATATTCCAAAAACCATGTTTATATTTTCTATTTTTATTTTTTCACATTTCCCAAAAACATAACATTTCTGTGAGATATATTTTTTACGGTCCGTTTCATTTGCCGTGAGCCAAACAACATTTTTATATCAATATCGTCTCTGCAACATTACAAAATCATCAAAAAAATCCACAAAGAACAAAAAATTCTTGGATTAAAATGTCTTGAAAAGAAAAAAAAATGATTTTTTTTTTTTTTTTTTTTTTAAAGATATTTTAATCTGTTAAACTGAATATGATGACAATGATGAATAATCATATCGAGGTGATTACCTGCCTAGGCTAAAAAGTGGGATACCTGACCTTTTGGGTTTCTAAAGAATTTGTGTTTCTAAAAAAAAAAAAAAAAAAAAATTTTTTTTATTATTCACTGGTTCTGTGCTCTGACATACACCGCAGAGGCGAAATTCTGTTGGGAATATACCAATGAGAATTCCAAATACTCTGCTTGAGATAAGGATACACAACCTAACTTGCTCTAAGTACAGTTTTGAGTTGCTACTAGTTTCACAATTAGTACCCTAAAACTACTATTTAGAATTAGTACCCTAAAACTACTATTTAGAATTAGTACCCTAAAACTACTATTTAGAATTAGTACCCTAAAACTACTATTTATAATTAGTACCCTAAAACTACTATTTAGAATTAGTACCCTAAAACTACTATTTAGAATTAGTACCCTAAAACTACTATTTAGAATTAGTACCCTAAAACTACTATTTAGAATTAGTACCCTAAAACAACTATTTAGTAACATGAAGGAGTGATCAAGCCTTTCGTTTCCTTGGTAGTTCAGATCTGAAGAAGGCCAAAGCAAACAGGATTGAAACAATGTCTATAGCAATGAATCGTTTGAAAAAAAATCAAGTGATAACCACATTCATAGAGTCGTACGGACATGTACTGCTCATAAATGACAACACTATCAGACTTTGTATCGAGTACAGTCGTCATATTTGGGCTGGTGAATCTGTCCTACTTGAGCGTTCTTGATAAGGTTCAAAATCATATCTGTAATTTGGTTGGCCTCACTCTTTCTTCTTCGCTACACTCTCTCTCACAGACATGATGTTGCTAGTCTCAGTCTTTTCTATAAATACTATTATGGCATGTGTTCTTCAGAATTGTCTGAGTTATTGCCCAGCTTCCTTTGTTCCAGCTCGTTTGACTCGTTGGTCTAGTGGTCTTCATCAACTCACTGTTCAGGTACCTCATTATAATACATCTTCCTATTCCAGTAGCTTCTTTCCAAGAACTGCAGGCTTGTTGAACTCTCTTTCTACTGACCGTTTTCCTCCTACCTATAACCTTGGTTTTTTCAAGACTAAGGTCAATAGGGATCTCCTGTCTTTGCATCAATCATCTTTCTAGCTCCTCACATGCATTCTCTAGAGTGACTTTCATAACAAATAAAAAATACAGTCGCAAATATGGGATTCAAGATGGAGGTCTCTGAGAAAAGGCCAAGAATATGGCTGAAACAAAAGTGGTTGGATACGCTACACAGAGATCTCAAGATGGCAGGACTTCATCCAAATCAAACCTTTGACCGTGTATGGTGGAGGGAGTAATCCAGTGCGGACCCCGCTGTTCGGGATAAATGCAGAAGAAAATGATGAGTAGAATTGTTTCCTGCCATGCTGAAAAAAGACTCAATATTCAACTTTGAAGGGTTTTTTTTTTTCAGCAAAGATTGAATTTGATTTCTTATTCGTTGAACAAGGCATTGCAATGAAATAACTTTTAGAATTGGTTGTAAGAAAAAAAAAAAAAGGATTTCAAATAATAATATTGAATTTTTATTATAAATTCTAATTTTCAATAAAAAAATCTTTTAATTGAATGAGAAATCATTAAAAAAAAAAAAAAAAACGTAAAGGAAACAAAGTACAATTCCAGTCTGTAAATGCACGTACACGTCCACACACAAATACTTGAAAGCATTACTATATACATATCTTTTCGTGTGTGTAAGTGTGTGCATATGTGTATATGTGTATATGCACCTGGGGTTACTTATAATGCTGAGGCAGGTGGGAGTGGGAGGGAGGGAATAAGGTGGAGATGATGGTGGTGGGAGGAGGGGGAGGGGACGAATGTTGAAACCAAGCAAGTCGGTTCTGAGAAAGTAAAAAGTTTGAACAGTTCAACATATTTTTTGTTTTTTTGTTTTAGTTAACAAAATTCCTGAAATTTATACTTATTTCTCCCTTCTTTTTTTTCTCGGAGGGACAAAACCCAATAATATTATTATTATTAATATTATTATTATTAATATTATTAACATCAAAAAGCATAATTACATCTATTGTTAGAGTCTTGATAAGAAAAATGTTAGTCCTGTGTTTTGCTAAGGCTTCATACGTTTCTCTTGAAGGATAGTGGCTATCATTCATATAATCATTCCGTAATAATATCGACGGTCTTCCATCTACTAAATTCTAAGGGCAGCAACTATTATTCATCAACTAAACCTGTATACTAACCCCCAAAGGGTAGCGACCTTCATTGATCTACGAAACCCTGGAGGTACTGAGTGTCATCTATCAATCAAACCCCAAGGATACTAACCATCATGTTTCTACTGAGCCCAAAAGGTACTGACCTTTAAACTTCAAGGGTACCAACAGTCATCTGTCTACTGAGCCCAAAAGGTACTGACCACCAAACTCCAAGGGTACCAACAGTCATCTGTCTACTGAGCCCAAAAGGTACTGACCACCAAACTCCAAGGGTACCAACAGTCATCTGTCTACTGAGCCCAAAAGGTACTGACCATTAAACTCCAAGGGTACCAACAGTCATTTGTCTATTGAGCCAAAAAGGTACTGGCCATTAAACTCCAAGGGTACCAACAGTCATCTGTCTACTGAGCCCAAAAGGTACTGGCCATTAAACTCCAAGGGTACCAACAGGCATCTGTCTACTGAGCCCAAAAGGTACTGACTATCATGCATCTATTAAACCTTAATGGTACCAACAGTCATTTGTTCACTGAACTGTATAGGTACTGACTGTCATCCATCGACTAAACACAAGGGATGCTGATTGTCATCATTTATGAAACTTTTGGGTTTCAGTGGATGATTGGTCATCCATCTGTCAACAGAATCTAAAAAGTACCAACCGTCATACGTCTATTGAACCCAAACACTAACAATAATCTGTCTATTGTGTTCTAAAAGTACAAATATAAAGATCCTGGTTCAGAGTAGAATTTGACGTATCCTATTCGGTGTTGCCTCTCTTGTTGCTGCGAATATTTAATGCTAGATATCTCCAGGCAACTTTGATCCAAAACTACGGAGTTTTCTTTTTTCATATTTAAAAAAATTACTTTTTTCTCGATTGCAAGTGATCTTCCAAGTAGCATGGTATTTGATTGGTGTAATAGATATTTAAGGTTGTTGTATGATCCATCTCGAGCGCTTTTGATGTTCGCGATTATGATGACGATCGCGAAGATTGAAAATGCTCGACACGGACCATAAAACGATCTTGGATTCCTACTACCCCTACTACCCTTACCTAGATATCCCTCACTCGCAGAGTGGAGAAAATAATTTTTTTTTAACTATGGGGGAAAAAAAAAAAAAAAAAAATGTAGTTTTTAATCAAATTTGCCGATAACGCCCCCCCCCCCTAGTAGATATATAAATATTTTTTATTTTTTTATTTAGAATAATATTTTTTGTTTTACCGTTGCGTGATTTTCATATTTTATGTTTTTACTTAATCTGTATTTTTATCATCAAGATTGTATAGTGTTTTTTGGTGATATTGAACAGATTTGAATTGCTTTATATTTTGGTTACCAAGCAAGAAAATTCTGAAAAAAAAAAAAAAAAAAAATGTTATTCAGCCTAAAGGCTAAGACTTCCCATAAGGTTCGCATAATTTTTTTATCATATCTTGGCTAGAGTTTTGTAACAACGAAAAGGACTGCTTTTTGTTTTTCACCTGCTTACTCCCCTTTCTTTTCAAAGTATCACGAATAATCTTGAAAGGGTTGTTGCTGCTCTCGCTATGGTGGGTTGCCGTGGTGGTGGACGTCGTCGTTGTCTCAGCCGCAGACGTCAGTTTTTGTGGGAGATCAGATTTAGATTTTGAAAGTTGCAAATTGGACAGGGATCGACTGCTCTCCTTTGAGTGTCGGATATCATCGGCTCTGTTCTTCATATTGGTGGATGATGATAATGACAAAGAGTTTGGAAGAGTCGAAGACAATGATACCCGATCGGCATTCGGAAGGGAGGGGTGACTGGGGGAAGTAACCGTGCTGTTGTTGTTGTTGTTGTGCAGTTGCTTCATAAAAGCTTTCAGTTCGGGGTCATTTTGATAATCTTCGTAGTTTGGGTAACCAGCGATGCTCATGCAGCGCTCTTTATCACGAGATTTCTTTTCCCGCCGTATAACCTGCGGAATGTTCTCCATGCTGCGGTAACACAGCTCGTCCCCGTTTAGTCTTTTGAAACTGCGAAGGTCCACGTTACTCTTGTTCCGGGAGAACTTTTCCCGTAGAGGTTTACTGAGATTGCGAAAGATGTTTACCCCTTCACTGTTCTGGTTGAGACTGGACGACGACAAGGACAAGTCCGAGTTATTAAAGCGTTTCCTGCTCGGCTGGCCACGGTGCATGGGCAGGTCTGTCGTCGGTGGCACGCAGTTTTCCTGCGGAGATGGGTTCATACTGTTAGGGTCTATACGAGACTGGATGTCTGTCAGAGAAGATTGCAAGATTTGTATCTGCTTATAGAGTTGTTCGATCTGCTGCCCCTGCTGCGAGATGACGGAATCTTTTTGCTCCATCACTCGCACAATGTTTTTCTGCTCTCTGTGCAACTTCCCTTCCAGAAATAGAAGGTTCGACAGCACCGTCGACAAGTTGTGGTCATATTCATTGCCCAACCGCTTGATGGCATTGTCCTTTTCGATCAGCTGTTGACGTAGATTGTAGATTAAGTGACCAGGGCTGGCAGCTTGGTCATCTTCATCCATCTTGGAACCAACTTCTTGGTCCAAATCGGAACACGACTTACTCGCTTCTTTCATCTACAAAAAACAAAAAAAAAACAGAAATCTTTATCAGATATGCAGGACATTTGAACGAAAGGATTAAAAATTTAAATTGATATACTTTCATACATACTATATTTTTCTGATATATAACGTCCAACGGAAATTTGACCAATAAACTGGTCATTTTTCCTGTCGAGTTTCAAAATAATTAAGTGTAACTTGACAATTGTTTCGTGCACAGACGAACAACCGGGATTAAATATATACAGGGTGGGCCAAAATAAGGGTCCTATCTTTAAATTTGAATAACTTCCACAAAATAAAAGTTAAACTCACCAAACTTTATGTGTGTGTAGACTGACCCTTCCGAGATTTTTTGAAATAAACAAAACAAATTTTAGCCGAAAAACACTTCTTAAAACTTACAAAAACTAAAGTATTGTTTTTTACACTGTTTTGAGTTTTTTAAGCAAAAATAATGTTTTCTAAATGAGGGTACGTTCCTTAGGGCTAATACGGCTCATGCTTGCTTCGGAAGGGGTCCTTTACTTATTCTAAAAAAAAAAAAAAAAAAAAAAAAAAAAATCAATAAATAAAAAAGTTATGAATTTTTAAAAATAGGACCCTTATTTTTGCCCACCCTGTAATTATCAGGATCTTTCGTTTATACAGTTCATCAGAAGACCATCAGCTCATCCCCAGAGGACAAAAATCCCCAAGCAAAAAACGCAACAAAGTCAAATGTCTACAGACATTTCGAGGCCCTTCAATGTATGTTTATATGTCCGATGAGTTACTTCCCTTGAATGAATACCGGAAGTGGAGACTATTGAGAGGAGATTTGCTGATGGCTTAGGGTGTGAACGATGTGGAACAGTAACTGTCTTTGGAGACAGTAGGAATTATTAACACTAGTGGGACTTTTAGTAGTATACTAAACCCCAGAGGTCTCGACGCTTCGACTAGTCGAGAAAAAAAAAAAAATTAAATTTAAACTTTTTTATTTTCTCGACGCTTCGACTAGTCGAGAAAAAAAAAAAAAATTAAATTTAAACTTTTTTTTTTCTTGAAGCTTCGACTAGTCGAGAAAAATAAAATTAAATATAAACTTTTTTTTTTTTAATGTACCAATTTTTATTGATTTTTTTTTTTTCCAATATAACATTCACTTATTCAATCACAAATAAAAAATAAGAAGCAAATATATTACATTGATCCATTCGATGAAAAAGATTAATAATTCAATAAATAATTAATGAATCCCTTAGTCGTCACTTGGACATTATTTAGTTCAATTTCAAGAAATCCTGATTCCTTATATATAATCGGATCACAGTCAATAGTTTTCTTCGAATGTCCGGTTGGCTTGGCAGGCTGAGAGCAGACTGAGAGCAGACTCAAGTCAAATTTTGTTGAGAATATGTTGTTTTATTAGTTAGTCTCAGGACTTATTGAGTGATTTATTGACATTTTTATGAGGTAATATGAATACTTTTTTTTAAAGAATTAATGTCCTTATGTAATTTGTATAAGAATGAGTGGACTTTATCTTATAGTGTTTTAGTTCTTATGTACTTGCTTCCCCACAAGGGCATAGCCTGACAACAGGCGAATCCTTCATATGGGGAAAACAATTATTAAAATAAAATGAATCACATCAAAATTTCTTGTGCTTACTTAATTCGATTATAGAGTACATTGTTTAGCTCAATATCAAGAAATCCCGATTCCTTATTATATATAATCGTATCACAGTCTCTAGTTTCCACGAATAAAGGTGATAGAGAGGCGTGTGTTCTCGCATGCACGCAAATACCGAACTGAATTCAAACCCATCACTGCAAACTAAGTGAGAGGAAGATGGAGAAAAGGAGAGGGAGAGAGGTAGAAAGAGAGAGGTAGAAAGAAGGAAAGAAACAGAAAATAAAGTCACCACTGTCTCCAGTTTTTAATGTATCTCGGATGACAGACGATCTTGTTTGATTGTTTATAGTTAAGTCGTCATTCAACTTGTGCCAGCGACCCGACTGCTTTGATATAAAAAACAGGGATGTGTCATGCGAGTTAACATATATTTTTAAGTGTAGAGCTGTTACGATTCTGCTCGTCTCCCCTAAAGGGCAACGGAAAGTCTGGTGCAAGGCTTCCAAATGTGGGGATCTCTAGATCCCACAAATATATTGTTGTGTTACACTTCAAACAAACTATTGAAGAAGGAGAAAGACTGGATTTGGATGGCAGAATGCCAGGAGGCATTTGCGAAAATAAAGAACATTCTCATGTCTGATTTATTTTTAACTCACTATGATTGCCTACGGTGTTGAGCATCATTAATAGACCACCAATAGAACAATTATTTCTAAAACCTTTATTTCTATTGATCAGTTTAATTTGTATGGAATCCATGATATTTAAAAACGAGGACAGGGATTATTTGTCAATTAAATGTTTAAATTACACTCGCAAAAAAAAAAAAACACAATTAGATATAATCACAATCTGTATTTACTTTTCTCCCCACGAGGGCAAAAATAGACACAGGTCGGTTTTTAATGTGGAGGAAAATCCAGCTCCCGAAAAGGGACACTTTGGATGTGGACAAAATTTTTAAAATAGCTCAGTTTGACCGAGGACAGAAAAAATGAAGTGTAGTATCAGAATCAGGTACTACACTTTGCTCCTAGTGAAAAGACTAAGGAGATAATCAAGGCCCTATTTACCTGCATGTCCACGATGGCAGAGTTAGACACAAGGTCAGTTTTTATCCCTTAAATACTTTTTGTTTCAAATATGACACATTCCAACAAAATGCCTATTTAATATAATATTCAACGAAAATGTGTCAAACTGCAACTTGTTTCACATCTGCAACGAGTCTGTTGGCAAGTGTGAGTAGGTATTAGTATGATGTTGCATCAGCCGACCCGCTAAATAGGTAATCAGCATCTTCGATGTCACAGGCGAGTGTGATCGGTGTATCATCTGTCTAATTCAAGAGCCTAAACTTTTAAATCTGGTCATTATAATGGTAGACAAAAAAATAATTTTATTATTCTCAAGTGTATTATGATTATTTAGATGCAAATATTGTAGTGTTTTGTCATACATGTAAAATTTGATGCCATTTGTTGCACATTTGCAACATCATTTATTTTTGTTCAATAAATTTTTTTTCCCCCCCCAAAAAATCAGTTATATTATTTTATATTAACCATATGAAACGTTTTATCAAACTAATATAAAAAAATAAAGCATTTATAGGTTAATGTGGGGAAAATCCGGCTCATCCACAAAGGGACACTCTTGATTAGGGGGAAATAGAAATTGCCTCAGCCTAGAAGGATTTCTCCTTCATTGACCGAGGACAGAAAAAATGAAGTATACTATCAAAACAGATACTACACTTTGCTCCTAGCTAAAAAGGCCACGGAGATAATCAAGGTAATGCCTTGGATATAATAAACAAAAGTTCAAGAAATTTGGGCCAAAGAAAAT
>OY744534.1:83644349-83669349 GCA_963556195.1 Sepiola atlantica | reverse complement strand
AAGGATTACGTAAGTAAATAAATGATGTAAATTAAAAAGAAAATGGGAACGACTAAAGTAGTAGTAGCAGTGTAATTGGAGAGTAAGATGATGTAAATAAATAAATTACCTAAATAAAGAAGACGGTGTAGTAGTAGCAGCTTAGAAAAATTTAAGTAAATAAATGATGTAAATAAAGAAAAAACTTACAAATTTTAGAACATAATAATGGTAATATAAGGTTCAGGGTTGGGAGCAGAAGTACACAGGGGTCCTCATTCATTACAAGGCAACAGCGAGTGAGCCTTTTAATTTTTTTTTTTTTTTTAAATGGCATTTCTCACTTTTTTCAGAACAGATATTGCACTTTGCTCCTAGCCAAAAGGTCACGGATCGCCAGGCATTTCACGTCTGTCGCTGAGGATTAAAATAACCAGTTTTATCGGCGCTAGTTTTAACTACATTAATTTCCCTTTTTTTTTTGTCACACAATCTCCAAAAATGTCTCCCAAGTGGAAAAAGCCTTTGTCACTAACGAGACAACCGACACGAGAGAAAGAAAAGACAATAAGTTGATGGTAAGTAAATAATATAAATGGAGGGAATAAAAGGAATACAATCGCATGTGGGCTCCTTCTTTTATCAGACACGTCTGCTTCAGATATTTATACCACAGTTAGAACAATGAAAAAAAGGTTAGAAAAAAAAAACTATTGCGAGGGAAACAATGAATGAAAAAGAAAGAAGATCCGACTTATGGCCAAATTAACTTAAAACAAAATTGAGTCATAAGTCAATAACGGTCCATTTAACACACCACTCAATAAGTCCCGGGCCATAAAAAAATTAAAAAAAAAAAAAAATAATAAAAAAAAAAAAAAATAAATAAATAAATAAAAAAAAAAAAAAAATAAAAAAAAAAAAAAAAATAAAAATAAATAAAAATGAATAAATAAAAATAAATAAAAAAATAAAAAAATAAGGGAAAATTCGACTGTATCAATATAGTCTACTTTAAGGGTAATACACTGAATTCAATGCTTTTTTTTATAGAACGATTTGTCTTTGGTCTCAAAATACGCCCCAGTTTCCGATATCACTTTTTAATCGGAACCAAATTACTTTCCCTGAGGAATTCTTTTTGAGTCTGCAAAGAGACAGTAGTCACTAGGGGCTAGATCTGGTGAATAGGCATCATTGCAATCGACTTGTGACACGGTGCATTGTCTTGGTGAAAGCACTTTTTTTCTTCTGCATTTGTTGGCCGTTTTTATGTCAATTTCTTTCGAGGCACACAAATAATGCCATATAATATTCACTATTTATGGTTCTTCCTTTCTCAATAGATGAAAAAAAGACCTTGCATATCCTAAAATACAGAGGCGAAAACCTTGCCTGCTGATGTTTGCAGCTTTGGTGACTTTTGACGGGGAGGGGGTCCCTGCTGCTGTCCACTCAGCTTACTGACGATTGATTCCCGAGTGGATCCATGTTTCATCCACTGTCACATATCGATGCAAAAACTCTTTTCTGTTGTGTCGAAACAGTTGCAAAAAACGCTCCGAATCGGCAACACCATGTTGTTTTTGGTCGATTGTCTTTTTCTTTCGTGTGAATCCGATGATTCTGGTGTTGGCATTAGTTTCCCCGATGCTTTTTCTAGTTAGAGAATATTTCTGAAAAGACATCGGGTACTTACGGGAAGGACCACGAGAAGGTTGTCAACATCCCTAAGTGAAAGTGGTACTGTGGGAACTGACTGGATTCGAACTTGGAACACCCAGGTCTTCAGTCCGTGTCGAAAGCGACACCCACTTTGAACCCAACTTTCTGATTGACAAAGGTTCACGCAAAATGGTGAATCCACCTTCGCCTTCTGATATCTTTAGCCCCTCTGCTATCTAACACAACTTCAATTTTAGATTGGCCAAAACTTTTTTTTTTTTTTTATGTTTTCCGGGGACAACTGTCGAATTTGGGCGACCCGAGTGTTCAGCATCATTTGTGTCTGTACGATCCTGTTTAAAGTCAGTATACCACCCCTTAACCTTTGTTTCCAGCGAAGCAGAGTCCGAATAATTGCGCCATCGCTTTACTTGAACAGTATTTTTCCCCATCAGAAACCAATGCTTTATCAACACACAAGATCCAGATTTTTCCATTGTTTTAAAAATTAGCACTAGTAACTTCCATAACTGCAATTTGTAAGCTAATAATCCGACTGAGTTCAAAATTTGACATGCGCCATTTGAAGGTTCGCATCAGAACAGATACTACACTTTGCTCCTCGTCAAAAGATCCTTTCTGTACATGAACTGATTTGCATGACATGATGCAATCGTCTTAAAATTGTAATTTGACCCAATCCACATTATACAAATATCATTTGTCTTTTTTGTATTTGTTTGGATTATATATTTCTCGCTACAGTACCTGGGTATGTCATTTTCCATCTTTACCTAGCTTCTGCCGCTTTATAGCTTGTACGAAGTAAAATATTTGTGAAAATTAGTGGAGAAAAAAGAGTGCACTACTTAATAAGTGGTGACTCATTAGTATAAAAAAATCTTCTCATAATATTCTTCATCATTCAACTGCCAATCTATTCATCTCATTAACCCTTATCCTCGAGTGGCTTTTGGCCTTGATAAGTGGTGACTCTTTAGTAAACAAAAAAGAATCGCCTGCTTATACAAGTTTCCACTTCTCTAGTGTCGTTGGTTGTAGGTTTCAATCTTGAAAGGGGCGGAAAAATCGCAGCATTTCTACGTGTGCCTGTTTGCAGCATGTCGATTGGGACAGATAGGTGTTGATGAGAGTATTTGTACACAGGTACCGCCACCTGTTGGCGGAATAATAACATCATATCATATTGAGTTGGCTACTCTGGTGCCCCCTCGACGTAAATTCACTAGACTAACTCGACAATCAACTAAATCTCATTCATTCACTGTGGAGGTCCCCAGATGTCGGAGAGCCTTCTACTCAAATAGCTTCTTTCCCGTGCTGCTGGCCTCTGGAACTCCCTCCCTGCCCCCTGTTTCCCCGACAGTACTGACATGCAGAAATTTAAAACTAATGTAAACAGACATCTCGCTGCTCAGATCCCAATTTAGGCTGACCCCCCAAACCTTCTCTCCTTTTCTTTTTTCTCAGTAGCCCCTTACGCCTACAGTGGCGGCCTGCCTTGTTTGGGGTGAATCATGTTAAAAAAAAAAAAGTACGGCCTTGTAAAAGAATCTGTTGTGTCCTGCTTGCCTGGGGTGAATACGCGCCCTTCAGAATGTAAAAAAATAATATTTAACCGTTATTTTCGTCCTTTTGTTACGAAAAGATGGCAGCGATGTTCAAAGAAGCGTCTTTGATGTTATTCTTTATCAGTTTGTGTGCAATGAGAGTAAGGCAACAGAGATGGATGAGAATTCAGATGTGGAGAAAGCGTATTTGGATGGCGAAGCTATTGAGGTTGTTCAGAAGTTCTGTTACCTTGGTGATACCATTGGAGCACAGGGAGGAGCAGATGCTAGTGTGATTGCAAGAATTAGAAGTAGATGGAGTGAGTTTAGGGAACTTCTGCCATTACTAACCAGCAGAGCGTTACCACTATCGACCAAAAGAAGAAAGTCTATCAGGTATGTGTATGCAGTGAGATGACAAAGGGAAGTGAAACCTGGCCAGTGAGGGTTTAAGACATGCGTTGCATGGAGAGAAATGATATGAGAATGATACGATGAATGCATAATGAAAGTCTTAAAAACAGGCTTAGATCTGATGACCTCAGAGGAAGATTAAATCTGGACAGTATAGGGAGATGTGTGCAGAAGAGTAGACTTTGATGGTATGGCAACGTTGAAAGAATGAATGAGAGTTCTTGGGTTAGTAGATGTAGAACAGTTGAGGTAGCAGGGTCAGTTCACAGGGGAAGGTCAAGGAAAACATGGGAGGAAGTGATAAGGATGGACTTGAGAGAAAAGGGGATAAATAAAGACCTGGCCAGAGATAAATCAATTTCTAAAAGCTGTCCAACACATGCCAGCATGTAAAACGAATGTTAAACCGAATATGATGATATGTGGAGTATGTGGTAGGATTCAGGTGGCCTTGTGGGCTTTAAGCTGAATACATAGACAGGCGAAACTAGTTTGGAAGTGTGTCGGAAGATGTCTAGCATCGCATATCGTCGTGTTCCAACGGTAGGGAAAGTACTGGTGCAACCGGATTCTGTTTATGCCATGTAATAATTGTCTTGAATGTGTTGGAGGAATTTATTACTGAAAAACGAACATCCTGACGACTAAAATTTATTTTTCTCCCCACGAGGGCAGAGTTCGACACAAGATCGGTTTTTAATGTGGAGGAAAATACAGCTCCCCCAAAAGTTAAATTTATTTTAGTTTTGCATTAGTATGCTTTAGTGTTGTCTGTCGTCTTACATTTTTTTCATGGCTTTCAAATCGTAAACTGCCTCGACCATTTCCAGTTTCTTCCGTAAATCGCAATCGGAAACATTCGGGGCGATATGGGTCCCCAACTATAGAAGCACCAAATAGTTTGCGTAGAACCAACACAAAATCTTGATTTATTTAACAACAAATTTAAAATAAAAAAATGAAGAGGTTAAAACATACTGGTCTCTATTTACTTGCCTCCCCACGAGGGGAGAGTTGAACACAAAGCCGTTTTTACAATATGGGGGAAAAAATCTAGCTTCCTAAAAAGGGACTCTCTGGATTGGGACAAAAATAAAAATTACCCAAGTCTAGAAGGATTTCTCCGTCTCTGACAGAAAAAGATTAAGTGGAGTATAAGAACAGATACTACACTTTTCTCCTAACCATTCTTCGAGTCTGTTGCTTACAAGGGAATTACAAGCATTAAAAAAATTCGCGACAGAAAACAATGTCATGGACGGCGACACCGAGGGGGGGGGGGCAGGGGGGGGGGGGGCTAGAGCCCCCCCCCCATTTTTACTTAGCCCCCCCCCCACTTTACGGTCATCAATAATGAAGTTATATATGCATGTGTTTAACCGCCCCCCCCACTTTTTAGGAGAGCCCCCCCCCCCCCCCGTTTTATAACCGTCCCGTCGGCCCTGAATGTAATTAGTCTTAACAGCTTAGAGAATCTGTCAATAATTTGGTTAGTACAGTCGTGTGTACAGTTTAATGATATTCACAGTAAACTGTTGGTTTTAGTAATCAGTGGACAATAGTATAGCAATAAAAAATATGATATTATGTTGTGACAATAAAAAATATGATATTATGTTGTGACAATAAAAATCCTGTCAGTCGGACATGAAACTACTAAAAAGCTACGGTGTTTTGGGAGTTTGTCTGTTACAAATGGAAACACATTATTGGTTTACAAAAAAGGAATAGGCAGAGTACACATTACTAAGGCAGTAGATTTTATAATGTCAATACCCGAGTTCGAATCTCACTATGTTTGTGTACAGCCTAGTGTCCACATCGCTTGACCAATTGTCACTAAACTTAGTAACAATATCTGTCACATCGCTTGACCAATTGTCACTAAACTTAGTAACAATATCGGTCACATCGCTTGACCAATTGTCACTAAACTTAGTAAAAAATATCGGTCACATCGCTTGACCAATTGTCACTAAACTTAGTAAAAAATATCGGTCACATCGCTTGACCAATTGTCATTAAACTTAGTAAAAATATCGGTCACATCGTTTGACCAATTGTCACTAAACTTAGTAACAATATCGGTCACATCGCTTGACCAATTGTCACTAAACTTAGTAAAAATATTGGTCACATCGCTTGACCAATTGTCACTAAACTTAGTAAAAATATTGGTCACATCGCTTGACCAATTGTCACTAAACTTAGTAAAAATATCGGTCACATTGCTTGACCAATTGTCACTAAACTTAGTAAAAATATTGGTCACATCGCTTGACCAATTGTCACTAAACTTAGTAAAAATATCGGTCACATTGCTTGACCAATTGTCACTAAACTTAGTAAAAATATTGGTCACATCGCTTGACCAATTGTCACTAAACTTAGTAAAAATATTGGTCACATCGCTTGACCAATTGTCACTAAACTTAGTAACAATATCTGTCACATCGCTTGACCAATTGTCACTAAACTTAGTAACAATATCGGTCACATCGCTTGACCAATTGTCATTAAACTTAGTAAAAATATCGGTCACATCGCTTGACCAATTGTCACTAAACTTAGTAACAATATCGGTCACATCGCTTGACCAATTGTCATTAAACTTAGTAAAAATATCGGTCACATCGTTTGACCAATTGTCACTAAACTTAGTAACAATATCGGTCACATCGCTTGACCAATTGTCACTAAACTTAGTAAAAATATTGGTCACATCGCTTGACCAATTGTCACTAAACTTAGTAAAAATATTGGTCACATCGCTTGACCAATTGTCACTAAACTTAGTAAAAATATCGGTCACATTGCTTGACCAATTGTCACTAAACTTAGTAAAAATATTGGTCACATCGCTTGACCAATTGTCACTAAACTTAGTAAAAATATTGGTCACATCGCTTGACCAATTGTCATTAAACTTAGTAAAAATATTGGTCACATCGCTTGACCAATTGTCATTAAACTTAGTAAAAATATCGGTCACATCGCTTGACCAATTGTCATTAAACTTAGTAAAAATATCGGTCACATCGTTTGACCAATTGTCACTAAACTTAGTAACAATATCGGTCACATCGCTTGACCAATTGTCACTAAACTTAGTAAAAATATTGGTCACATCGCTTGACCAATTGTCACTAAACTTAGTAAAAATATCGGTCACATTGCTTGACCAATTGTCACTAAACTTAGTAAAAATATTGGTCACATCGCTTGACCAATTGTCACTAAACTTAGTAAAAATATTGGTCACATCGCTTGACCAATTGTCACTAAACTTAGTAAAAATATTGGTCACATCGTTTGACCAATTGTCACTAAACTTAGTAAAAAATATCGGTCACATCGCTTGACCAATTGTCACTAAACTTAGTAACAATATCGGTCACATCGCTTGACCAATCGTCACTAAACTTAGTAACAATATCGGTCACATCGCTTGACCAATCGTCACTAAACTTAGTAACAATATCGGTCACATCGCTTGACCAATTGTCACTAAACTTAGTAACAATATCGGTCACATCGCTTGACCAATCGTCACTAAACTTAGTAACAATATCGGTCACATCGCTTGACCAATTGTCACTAAACTTAGTAAAAATATCGGTCACATCGCTTGACCAATTGTCACTAAACTTAGTAAAAAATATCGGTCACATCGCTTGACCAATTGTCACTAAACTTAGTAACAATATCGGTCACATCGCTTGACCAATTGTCACTAAACTTAGTAACAATATCGGTCACATCGCTTGACCAATCGTCACTAAACTTAGTAACAATATCGGTCACATCGCTTGACCAATTGTCACTAAACTTAGTAAAAATATCGGTCACGGTCGAACAAAGAACTAGGTTAATTTTAGGATGATGGTTACGGAAAAGGTGACTGTCCTACTTTTGACGATAACTTTGATTCTGTTAATCGTATAGACTTGCTATTTGGTTCATATTGTAGCCAATAAAGTCCCGCATCTTGTATGACGTGATAATTTCAACTTCAGAGTTTTCCAAATTTGATGTATAGATCTGATGCTCTTTGATAACAGTAAATTCCATGCAAAACTTCAGCCTAATGAAATAAATAGTCTTTGAGTTATCAACGTTCCCATGGCAGCCAAACTGCTCCTCTATGAAAAATATTATGGCGTCAGACAGAGGTATGCAATCTTACAACTGACCTATTATATCTTCCTTTGCCCTTTTTTTTTTCGTTTCATGTTTTAATAAGTAGTTTTGACTTTAAAATTCATACTTAAAGACAAATCAGATTACGAAATACCAAGGTCTTATGTACGACATAAAAAGAAACTGGAATCTTAGGAAGATCTCCATCATCCCAGTAATTATAGGAGCAACCGGACTAATGAAAAAGAATTTCAAAAACTACCTGGCGAATATACCCGGTGAACCGAGTACAAGAAAAATACAAACAATTGCACTTAAAGGGGCGGTTAGAATCTTTAAAATAATCTCTAGGTTGGAGTGTCTGAAATAGCCGGTGAATGTCTGGCATCCAGCAGGATGCCCCATCCCCAGCAAAAACAAAAAGATAAGGAAATTAAAAAAAAAAAAAAAATACTTTTTTTTTTATTAAATTTTTTATTTTTTATTTATCCACACTAATTTGGATGACTTAAAAAAGATCTGACAATAATTACAAAGGAATTTCATATTTTCAGATTTTTACAGGCTTTTCTTTTCAAACTCAAGACTAAATATATTTTACATTAAACGCCAGATTTTCGTTAAACAATTTAGAACCGTTTCCGGAAGTTTTTAAATGAGGATTGATAATTTGTATTATTTGGAATGCTGTTTTCATCTTGGATGCTATTCTCACAACGTTTTGGCTGATGTAACCTCCGACCTTCTTCAGACGTGTCTCGTCAAACTTGCAAGAACCTGTGGCACAACGGATACAAGTGCTAAGTGATAATCAGTTCTAAGTGACAGTCTTCTGGAGGGTGGAGGTTCAATCCTCAGTACAAGCGATACTAAAAATAGAATTAAGAATTACTTAAGACTTCTACCCGGTCATGGCTGATGGAACGAGAGCAATCCACCCCCGTAGATTAAATAAAGGGTTCCGTTTGAAATTCCGTACCGATTCCTGAGTCCGACAAGATGCACCTAAAGATTGAAGGTTACATCGGCCGAAACGTTGTGAGAAGAACATACTCAAGTTTGTAATTATTCTGGAAAGACAAAATAATTTGTATATTGAATTGCATCTTCGACATTACTAGCACTAAGAATGTCGTAAACACATTTCACCACCAACGCTCGGATCCGCACTTTGCCTAAATTGAAATAAACGACTCCTTCAGCAAGCCCCCCTCCTCCCTGCTTTGATAAGCTTCTAGGACTGACTTTCACTTCAGACTTGAAATGGAAGACTTACATCAGATCTGTTGCTAAGGTTGCTGGAAAAATGGTTGGATCATTCCACTGCTCCAGATGCAATCCTCTATCTGTATAAGAGTCAAGCATGCCCTCAGATGGAGTACTGTAGCCATTTTTTAATTTTTTTAATATTTTTTTAACATAGTTCACCCCAAACAAGACAAGCCGCCACTGTAGACATAAGGGGCTAATAAGAATTAGGGCGTAAGTTTTGGGTGGGTCATCCTAAGTTGGGAGCTGTGCAGCGAGATGTCTGTTTACATTAGTTTTAAATTTCTGCACGTCGATACAGTCGGGGAAACAGGGAGCAGGGAGGGAGTTCCAGAGGCCGGCAGCACAGGGAAAGAAGCTATTGGAATAGAAGGCTTTCCGGCATCTGGGGACCTCCACAATGAATGGATGGGACTTAGCTGATTGTCGGGTTGGTCTAGTGTATTTACGCCGAGGGAGGGAGGGGGGCACACTATGTTAACAAATTCTTGTTGAGCCGTCCGCTTAAATAATACAGTTCTGCCCAGTTTCACCCATCTTCTACAATTCTCACAAATTCATTAACTCTTAGGCACATGTTCGTCTTTGTCCACTTTCCGTTTTTCACAACTTTTTACTGACCATTTTTTTTTCTTTTTTCGGTGTACACCTATCTATCAGGCTGCTAGAGAACTCTGGGTTTTTTGGAAAAAAATTTCAAATATTTTACATTTTAGGAGGGGGGATCAGTTTCCAATGTAAATTCAACGTAGACTGATCCCCCTCTTTTTGACCATCTCAAATTTTTTAAATTCTTCTTCTGTTTACAATTACCTATCATGTCGCGAGAGAATTCCGGGGTTTTTGGAAAGAAATTTCAAAAAATTGAAATTTTAAGACGTACAAAGTTGTGAAAAACGGACTATGGTAAAAGACGAACAAAGACGGATCCCCCGTCTTAAAATCTCAATTTAAAAATTTTTTTTTCCAAAAACCCCGGAATTTTCTCGCGACATGATAGGTAATTGTAAACAGAAGAATTATTAAAAAAATTTGAGATGGTCAAAAAGAGGGGGATTCAGTCTACGTTGAATTTACATTGAAAACTGATCCCCCGTCTTAAAATCTCAATTTTTTTGAAATTTCTTTCCAAAAACCTCGAAATTCTCTACTGACATGATAGGTAATTGTACACCGAAGAAGATTTAAAAAAAAAATTGAGATGGTCAAACGGAGGGGGATCAGTCTACGTTGAATTAACATTGGAAACTGATCCCCCCTCCTAAAATGTAAAATATTTGAATTTTTTTTCCAAAAACCCCAGAATTCTCTAGCAGCCTGGTAGATAAGTGTACACCGAAAAAAGAAAAAAAAATGGTCAGTAAAATGTTGTGAAAAACGGACAGTGGACAAAGACGAACATGTGCCAACTCTTATCCTCAAATGGCCTTCGGGCCTTGATCAGCGGTGACCTGTTAGTACATAAAAACAATTGTATGTCTGATCACAAAATGGCGGATCACCTACGTGACTTACGTATTATCAATTGCTAACATTGATACGTCATATCATAAAGTCAACATATTTTACAAAGGTCCTATTCAACGAAATAAATTTACTTACGAAATTGAATACCTCATAGTTAACTTAGATTGTATCGCTCATTCATTCTCCTATAAATAAATTACGAAAATGCGGTCAAAAAGACTTTAATAAGAAATTACTTTTTCTGATATATTAAACTTCTGCTGTGTACGTTTTCAACGTCCTTAATTACATTTTCAGCTATCGAAATACAATTTAGGGACGCTGATAAATTACACAATCCAAGTTTATTAGCGATGATTATTCGCTAATAAACTCTCCGTGTGTACATTTTCAGAGTCCCAATTTCTCTTTCCAGTTTTATTAAATAGACTTTGGTGTGCTATATATATATATATATATATATATATATATATATATATATATAATATATATATATATATATATATATATATATTATATATATATATATATATGAGAAAGGAAGGATGATAGTAATCCGACGTAATGGGAAATGAAAAAGGAAAAACCAAGAGATATTTTTTTATATATTCATCAACGTTTCGTCTTTATTTTAAGACTTCCTCAGGATGATAATTTATATATATATATATATATATATATATATATATATATATATATATACATATAAAATTACGTTTCAATGCGTATTACCACATCTTTTCAAAGGCAGATGCGGTAATACGCATTGAAACGTTGATTGCTTGACGTAAGGCGATAATATTGTTTATGTAATTTTATAAATGCTCTACTTGGTATTGAGCACTCTTGAAAAACTTGGTTTTATGCTCACTTTATTAACACATTTGAACTTGATCAATTAATATATATATGTGTGAGTGTGTGTGTGTGTGTGCATGAAATATGAAAATAAAGATAAAGGTTATATCTCTAAATTATATCCTATCTTGAATAGTCAAAGCTCCATAAAATCCATGAATTAAGGAAAGGAAAATAAATTTGTTTTTTTATATTACCCTTGTTTGAACAATTGATAATTCAATAAATATTGCATTCTATCCTATTTTTATTCTCATCACTTATCTATTTATATATATATATATATATATATAAATAAAAGGAGATTGTAGTTTGCTTGAAGCATTGCTGGTAAATATAAGTGCAGATTAGTAGTCCGAGGCTGTAGCAATGCGATGTAGTTGCCGGAAGATGGAAAAAGTGAACAGAAATAAACCATGAGAGAAAGTGAAACTCAAAACGATTTATTAATAATTTCACGAAAAACTGGTATTTAATCAGTTTTTCGGTGAAATTATTAATAAATCGTTTTGAGTTTCACTTTCTCTCATCGTTTATTTCTGTTCACTTTTTCCATCTTCCGGCAACTACATCGCATTGCTACAGCCTCGGACTACTAATCTGCACTTATATATATATATAAATATATTAAACAGATATAAATTTAAAACTCAAATGAAAAAGTAGAAATTTTAATAGAAAATAAGATAACACCTTTTTATTTTAATGTTTTATGCAGTTTGAATTAATCTTTTTTGCATTGATCACGTGTTCAGTCCCTAGTGAATTTAGTTAATTTTATTTTTTTTACACCAATTGAGAACAGTTCGGTCTGAGGATATCTAGCGATTTCATAGCTTTGAGTAAAATATGACTGCAAATGTGTAGCCAAATAATGTTTGTATAAATAAAAAAGTTTTATACCTAATAAACACCTCTATTTATCCCCATTTTTAATTATTTTATTTCTGTTTTTGTTAGCATAGGGACGGGGCATTCTTCCAAATGCCAGACTATCACCTGCTATTTAGAGGCTCCAACCGAGTGCTCTTTTAAGGATTTTGGCCGTTCCCTTAAGTGCAATTATTTGGATTTTTTTTCGCATTTGGTTTTCCGGGAATACTTTCCAGATACTTTTTGAAATTTTTCTTCATGAGGCCTTTAGCTCCTATTATAACTGGGATAATGTTGATGTTTTTCAGGTTCCAGTTTCTCTTCATATCATACATTAGGCCTTGGTATTTTGTCACCTTCTCCCTTTCTGCTCTGTTTAAGCCACTGTCATTTGGAACACTCACCTCAATCAGTGTTGCCTCTCTTTCTGCCTTATTTAATATGACTATGTCCGGTTTGACTGCTGCATTTTCCAGGTAGGTAGATGTAGGAACCACATAATCATAATGTATAGTATACTTATCGTTTCCCACAGTCCTCTCCGGTAGATGTTCCCAGGACTTAGTGCTACATTGGATGTTTAGATTTTTACAGATGATCCAGTGTATGTATTTGTACACACCATCGTGGCGCGTTGTGTAGCTGCCATCTGCTAACATAATTTTGCAGCTTGATATCACGTGATTCACACACTCCACTTCTGTGTGGCAAAACCCTCACTTGTTATCATTACTAAGTCCTGCCATTTTTTTTTAATGCATTAGTCATAAGGCTTTGGTCTTGGGCCGCCATTATAAGCCTTTCCTGATCATAGTGGAGGGCTACTAGTTGGCCTTCACCTCTCGGGCGCTGGCTTTTCAACCCCCACTTTCCGACCTGACCTTGGGTCACATCTTACTTGTGGGAGTAGGATAAAAACTGGCCTTGTGCCTAACTCCTGGAGAGGAGTAAATAATACTAGTTGGCCTTTTGGCTAAGATCAAAGTGTAGTATCTGTTCCGATGGATACTGCACCCCATGAACTGGTATCGTCTTGGCCTTCGGGGCTTGATTTATGCCGGTCTATGGGTCTGTCCTGTGCAGTTCTAGGAGGTCCACCCTCCCAGGCTTCGCCTCCCCTCTTTGGAGAGGAGTAAGTTCATTGCTTACTGCCTGAGGCGCCCTTAATGGGGAATGCCGACGGGACTGCCCAGGCAATTTTTAATGGCCAGAGTGCTCACCTTCTCAGGCGCTGGCTTTTCAAGCCCCACTTTCCCGACCCGACCTTGGGTCACATCTTACCTTGTGAGAGTAAGATAAAAACTGGCCTTGTGCCTAACTCCTGGAGAGGAGTAAATCAATACTCTTTTAAGCCAGTCCAAAGAACCTTCTTTGTCGATGTACTCTTTAGATATCTCAATCAAGAAAGTGGGTGGCACGTTGTTGTTCTGCCCACTCTTTAAGGCTCCTTTTTCCGAATGTTTCGGTGTACATTTTTCGACTCTTTTGGGCTCCTATCTCTGTTGCGGGTTTGGTTGGTGTTTCCACCTTCATTAGTGTGCGCTTTTGATATAAACAGTTACGATTCACTGAATAATTCCGTGGGGACATAAACTTACCTGGATTACTGATATATATATATATATATACACACACACGTGCCTTTTAAAGAACACAGAACAGGAGAGAATGATAATGGCTGCCCAAGATCAAGGCTTGATGACCAATGCCTTTAAAAAGATGAGTCATCTTAGCAATAACAAGTGCAGGTTCTGCCACACAGAAGTAGAGAGTGTGAGCCACCTGACATCTAGTTGTAAGGTTCCCCTGGGGGATGGCTATTATACAATGCGACACAACGGAGTGTGTAAATATCTTCACTGGACTATTTGTAAAAAGTTGAATATCCAGTGTAGCAGCAAGTCCTGGGAGCATATACCAGAAAGAACAGTTGGAAATAAGTTATACACCATCCACTATGACTATGGAATCCATACAGCTACATATCTAGAAAACGGCATAGTGATATGGGACAAGAGGGAGAAAGTAGCAACCCTAGTTGAAGTCAGTGTCCCTAATGATGCTGGCTTAAACAGAGCTGAAAGGGAAAAGATTACGAAATACCAAGGTCTTATGTACGACATGAAAAGAAACTGGAATCTTAGGAAGATCTCCATCATCCCAGTAATTATAGGAGAAGCAGGACTAATGAAAAAGAATTTCAAAAACTACCTGGCGAAGATACCCGGTGAACCAAGTGCAAGAGAGATACAAACAATTGCATGTAAAGGGACGGTTAGAATTTTAAAAAGATCTCTCGGCTGGAGTATCTGAAATCAGCTGGTGAATATCTGTCATCCGGTAGGATGCCCCATCCCCAGCAAAAACAAAAAGATAAGAAAATTAAAAAAAAAAGAAGAAAAAAAAAGAGATCCGATTCCCCATTTATAGGTCAGCTCTATATCTGTTTATTTTAGTAAACATTTTGATTAGATACCTACTTATAAGAGATATGGCTTCTTTGCTCTTTCATGACCTTCTTCGTTTATCTAGGTCAACTTCCCATGACCTCTGACACTCCCTGGGTCATAGTCTAGCTGTATGAAAAATTTGGTTGAAATCAATTCAATAGGTTATGGGTCTATAGTTCACAGGCAGATAGACATCAATCTCTATATAAAATTAAGTATGTGTATATGTTTCTATGTATAGGATTCACTCCTACACTAATTAACCAATCATTATAATTTTTGGAACACAGCTGTTAGGCGTAATGTGGGATATATTTAGTTTAATTTAGTTTTATGCAAAGGTTACAAAGAGGGGGTGAAAGCCGATTGTAAAAATTCAGATACTTATGATTTTTGTGAAATTTTAACAATTTCAGTTTCTTAGGGGTGTTTTAAAAGGTTTTTAGTGGGCATTATATAAGCACAACCTTCTATTTGTAATTTCAAATATTTCAGATTTGCATTAATTTGCCCCATAGTCATTAGACAGCCATTAAGCAAGATTCCATGAATTCCAATTTCTCCTTAACACCCCTTAAGCTTAAGCCTTAAATTTTAGACATTTTCTAGAATCAAAATCATGTAATGGATTTTGATCAAAATTGGAACAAGGATTCTAGACATAAGGTTTAATTAGCAATTATATGCTGATTTTAATGTTCGTAAGGGGACATAAAAGTGGTGTAAAACTGTTCTGTTCGAGGAATTAATCTTACCCGTCCTGGGACGGGTATTCTTCTGGTTTATTTATTTGTCATCTAATATTTATTTACATTTATTTGTCATCTACACGGATAACGTTATTTCGTCGGATTTTAAAAGTCAGACCCATTAAGCCTTTTCGCTGACAAATCAAACTTTGTTTCGAATTAGCAAATTTTCATTTGTTATTGTTGTACCATGTTATTGGCAATATGATAACGCAATTTGCTGAAATTTATTTAAAAAATGACTTAGTCCAGCCCAGACAACCTATATTATTAAACATTTTTGACCAATCACCGAAAAAAGTAGGTGTGTTTCCTAATTTACGTGACTCAACAGTTTTTATATTTACTATAAATCAATTATTTATTGAAATAAAATATGCAATGACGTAAAATACAAAATTTCATACAAATAGGAAATATTTAAATTTCCAAAAATGAGAGAGGTTGTCCCCAGACAACCCTTATCAAAGAAACTAAAATTTGAGGAATATTTATTAATTGACGTCTAATATCTATGGTTAAAAGTTCATCAACATCGGAGGTATCTGAATAAGGCGTTGCCCCTTTGCATAAAATTAAACTAAATATAACCTACATTACCGACCCTAACGTCCAGAGTTTACCACACGCAAACATATGCATAATGTTGTGACCTTGAAGGTCCGATAATAATTAAGACAACATAGTGGTATATTTACAAAAGTGTATTTACAGGAGTACAGAAATAGTATGTTACAGAAAGTCTGCGTCCGAACTGTGGTTCAGAGGAAGATTAAATCTGGATGATATAGGAAAATATGTGCAGAAGAGTAAACTTTGATGGTATGGGCATGTTGAAAGAATGGATGAAAGGTCTTGGGTTAGTAAATGTAGAACAGTTGATGTAGCAGGGTCAGATCACAGGGGAAAGCCAAGAAACACATGGGAGGATGTGATAAAAATGGACCTGAGGGAAAGAGGGATAAATAAAAACCTGGCCAGAGATAGATTACTTTGTAAGTCAATTTCTTAAAGCCGCCAAACGCATGCAACACTGACGTTAAATCGATGATGATGATGATGATGATGATGATGATGATGATGATGATGATGATGATGATTGTATTTACCCAGTGTTGCCCGGGTTGAGGACTTTGAGAAAAAATAATTCAAAATATATCATCAATTTTTTTTTTATGATAGGATCTTAAGAAATTAGTTTTAATTTTCCCTTATTGCATTTTTAGTTTGAATAAATATCTGATCAATAGTAAATAAAAATGTAAAAAATCAATGTGTGTTTATCAAAGTTACGTATAGGCGATAACACACAGACAGTGTTTTATTAGTAAGGAGATGATGATGAACCGTTTCTTGGTAAAACTACAACCAAAACAAATCAAAAGGGTGCGTCCGATTTTACGTGATAAGAAGCTAGTTACGTTAAAAATAATTTTACGTTGTTATTTTTTTTTTTTTAACCGCAAATAGGTCACAAATGACTAGGTAAACCCAAATAAATTATTTTAACTAATTTCCTGACTATACTTCATTTTGGCACATGTTCGTCTTTTACCACAGTCCGTTTTTCACAACTTTTTACTGACCATTTTTTTCTTCTTTTTTTTGGTGTACACTTACCTGCTAGAGAATTCCGGGGTTTTTGGAAATTTAAAAAAAATATTTTACATTTTAGGAGAGGGGATCAGTTTCCAATGTTAATTCAACATAGACTGATCCCCCTCTTTTTGACCATCTCAATTTTGTAAAATTATTCTTCTGCTTACAATTACCTATCATGTCGCGAGTGAAAAATTTCCAAAAACCCCGGAATTCTCTAGCAGCCTGATAGGTAAGTGTACACCAAAAAAAAGAAAGAAAAAAAGGTCAGTAAAAAGTTGTGAAAAACGGACTGTGGTAAAAGACGAACATGTGCCTTTATTTTAAATAATTTATGTCGTCAATAGTAACGTTTACCCTTAGATGGATACAAGTTTTGTGTTTTAAATAATTCAGAGACGAAAACAAACACAAAAAGACAAACAACAAAAAAAAACGTCTGCACATTTTTTTTTTGAATGATCAAATTCTAACATTTGGATCCACTTTCATTTTAAATTCGAAACGCCCCGGAAATATTGGTCATCTTATAAAGCTCATTATTATCAAGCATCAAAAAAAGAAAAAAAAACAACAAAAAAAAAACATTAAAGATATCTTGTAAGTCTAACGTGTTGACAGATTGACCGCTTGAGAAAAGCGGTGTTTTTGGAGTATAACTTCTATTATTCTTATCTTTATCAAAATAGAACATCAATTTTCACACATAAAAATATTTTTTGCGATTAAAATGTTATTTTATGTGCTTGTATATGGATAAACATGAGTTTGCACGCACACGCACACACACAGAGGAGAGGGGAGATTGAATTACCTACTATACACTATCCTCGAGTGTCTTCGGTCTCTCTGTACAAGGGTTTGTCAGGACAACCTGACATGAGGATACTTACCCCTACAAGTAAACCCTGACCAAATATTCAAAATTACATAGTATCTGCAGCACAAATAAGATCTCCTCATACGAGGAATAGTGCATCTTCTTCTAGTGATGTTACCTCAAGTAATACCACGTAGCTGGATACTCCACCAGACTAGATGAATTCTTGTCCTGGAATCCGTTAAGACCAACAGACTACAAAAAAGATATACTACTACATACTTGACTGGTCAGTTGGGGAGAGAAGAAATTATTCTTAACTTTTTTACTAACTCAATGCTTGAGAAATAAAGGAGAATTTTAATAGAATACTCGGGTATCTATGTATCTCATATAGAGATCAAGTGTTAGCCCCAGGAAGGGGCTCCTTGATTTCTGAGATCTTCGACTGAAGTAAAATTAAACATTAAGAGAGTTTGAATTACCTACTAGACACAATCCTCAACTGTCTTCGGTTTCTCTGTACAATGGTTTGTCAGGACAACCTGACAATAGGATACTTTACCCTACAAATAAACCCTGATTTAATATTCAAAATCACATAGTATTCGAAGCCCAAATAAGATCTTCTCGGTTTGGCTATACACCAGCTCATATGAGGAATGGTGCACCTTCTCCTAGTGATGTTACCTCAAGTAACAGCACTTAGATGGATAGTCCACCAGACTAGATGAATTCTTGTCCTGGAATCCGGTAAGACCACTAGAAAGATATACTACATAGTTAACTGGTCAATTGGGGAAAGGAAAACTAATGTTCTTAACGAACTCAACGCTTGAGAGGTAAAGGAGAACTTTAATGGAACACGTGAATATCCATGTGTTAAGTTTAATCAACTGAATATAGTTCCACCTGACCAAGTAGTGACGAGGTCAGTGACTCTAATCTTAATGTTACGTGATGAAATCACTACGCTACAAGAACTACCACGTGACATGTAAATAGTGCCAAATTAGGCGGCAAAAGAGATTCAACTGTTTTATATTTAGTTCACAATAAAAGTTTGTGCCTCGTGCACGCGTATTAATTTTTCCTCATTGATTCTTGTCTTTTCTTCCTCGTCTTTGTGGTTCACTGCCTACCACTATGGCTCACTCTAACACGCGTAGTTTAACACCATGTATCTCATATAGAGATCAAGTGTTAGCCCCAGGAAGGGGCCCCTTGATTTTTGAGAACTTCGACTGAAGTAAAATGAAACACAAAAAGTTTGGAAAGCTTGGAGAGTACATGGAGAGTTTGATAAGAGATTTCAACAGAGTCAAGGGAGAAAACTTCAAGAAAATTATGCATATGGAAATGAAAAAACTAGGCCTAAAAGTAGAAGTATTGGCTAACATAAAAACAAATTCAGTCCAGAATTTCTCCTCCTTCGGTCGAGGACAGAACAGGTATTACGCTTTGATGCTATGTCTCAAGTTTAAATTCCAGAGAGAGAGAGAGAGAGAGAGAGAGAGAGAGAGAGAAAGAGATATATATATATATATATATAGATTGATAGATAGATAGATATATATATATATATATATATATATATATATATATATAGATATATATATATATATATATATATATATATATATATATATATATAGAGAGAGAGAGAGAGAGAGAGAGAGAGATAGAGAGAGAGAGAGAGTTGTAGCTTTATAAGTTCAGCATTGTCGGTTAGTTTGCATCTGTTTAGAGTCCGACATAATAGTAACTATTTTTAATAGTGGCAAAGGTTATATCTCTACATCTAAAGTTCAGTATGTTTAGATGTTTGGCTGAGGTAAACTCTCAAACTAATTAACCGATCATTATGAATTTTGGAACACAGCTGCTAGGCGTAAGGATGGGTAATATAAGCTATATTTAGTTTAATTTACTTTTGTACAAAGAAGACAGTGTGTGGGGGAGAGAAGGCTGAAAGACCGTTGTAAAAAAATTAAGATATATCCGATTTTTATCAAATTTTTCACATAGTTATCAGACATCAATGAACATAAAATAGTCCCCAAATTTTAGTTTCTTTGGACTATTTTAACAGTTGTTATGGGGCATAATATGGGCACAACGCCCCATTTGAAAACGTAACTTGGAAAGTAGACCTTGGGTTGACTTTCGGCGGCCTCGTAACTCTCGCTTCCCTTATTTTTGTTTTTTAGTCCTCACATTCCATGAGCGATGTTTCTGACAAAGGGGGAAGAATTGCTGTTTTCTGGGTCGGAATCTATCCATATAACACTTATTGTTGGCTAGTTTTTTGACTTTGAAATGGTATTTTCTTTTAGCTCCTTACATCAAGTGGCTTCATGCCTTGTCTGGAGCGATTTCCATAAAAAAATATTTCTGATTTGAGTGAAATTTGATCCATACTTATTTATTAGACCCCAACTAAGTGAATTTGAAAGGCCCCTTTAAGTGTAAGCCCCAAATTTTAGACATTTCTTCTCGAATATAAATCATCTAATGGATTTTGATCAAAATTCGAATAAGGATTCTAGAGATAAGGTTTATTAGCATAATATGTTGCTTTTAATCAATAAAAGTGGTGCAACACTGTTCTGTTCGGGACGAGTATTCTTCTAGTAATATATAATTATTTTTTTTATTTATACAGACATGTACAAAATCCGCGACACTGGCATGTCGATGTTATCGATCAACAGCTATTATAAACTGAGATCTCATCAGGGGGAAAGAAAATCTGGTTCTTCCCTCAGATCATATTTGGAAAGAATTCTAACAGCTGTTGATCGATAACATCGACATGCCAGTGTCACGGATTATGTACATGTCTGTATAAATAAAAATAAAAATAATTATATATAAAAGCTCTATTTGATATTTAGCACACTTTATAAGACAGGTAGAAATTCTTTTGATTTTTATCCTGTGGATGTTTACTTTACCTGGATTACTATATATATATATATATATATATATATAAAAGAGGGTAGTGCAGTATTAGTGCAGTTCCAATGAGAGAAAAGTATATATGTAAAGGAGTAAGGCTACCAACATTTGTAAAAAAAATTTTTCCACATTTATTTATTATTTTATCATTTTATATGAAAGAGTGTTGTTTCATTTGAGGAAATGTGTTTTCCTCAAATGAAGCAACACTCTTTCAAATCGAAAGACATTTCTTCAAATGGATTTACATATCTGATGAGAGCGGACCACCGCTTGAAACGCATTATATAAAATTATAAAATGATAAAATAACAAAATAATAAATAAATGTTGAAAAAAACTTTTCACAAATGTTGATAGCCTTACTTCTTTACATATATACTTTTCTCTCGTTAGAACTGTACTAATACTGCACTACCTTCTATTCTATATATATATATATATATATATATATATACATACATACATACAGACACACACACACGTGTGTGTATATATATATATAATTAAATCGGTCTTATTTTCGAAGTTAGACCTATATCACAATGAATCTGACAAATCGATAGTTGATTCTGACTAGACTTGATTTTAATCTTCATAATGGTGTTTAAAAGTGGTGCAAAACTGTTCTGATTGGGGAATTAATTGGGACTAGTTGATATAGAAATGAGATGAGAGGACATCCATTACCTTCTTTAGTCGACGTTATTTTAACCACACAAAAAATGGGTTTGTTTCGTTCGAAAGAAAATCAATATTTAGCAAAGTGTGAAAATCTAAGAAAAACAGAAAAAAAAACAAAAAAAAAACAACAAACACTTTTGTAAACTAGAAAAAAAAAAAGAAAAGTATACCAACTTATACCAAAGATTGATCTACATAAAAAGAAGAAAAGTATACCAACTTATACCAAAGATTGATCTACATAAAAAGAAGAAAAGTATACCAACTTATACCAAAGATTGATCTACATAAAAAGAAGAAAAGTATACCAACTTATACCAAAGATTTATCTACATATTTTTTACTTCGCTAGAATACCCGTCCCAGGACGATTAAAATTATTTCCTCGAACAGAACACTTTTGCACAACGTTTATGCATTAAAATCAACATATAATGCTACCTATGTCTAGAATCCTTATTCTAATTTTGATCAAAATCCATTACATGATTTTAATCATAGAAAATGTCTCAAATTTAAGGCTTAAGCTTAAGGGATCTTAAGAAGAAACTGACATTCAGGAAATCTTGCTTAATTGGTGTCTCACGACTACAGATTAAATCCAATGCAAATATGAAATATTTGAATTTTCAAATGGGGGCACTGTGCCTATTATGCCCCCTAAAACCCTTTAAAATACTTGAAAGAAACTGAAATTTGGACAATATTTATTAATTTATGTCTAATTAACTATTTTTATATTTTCACAAAAATTGGAGGTATCTGAATTTTCACGAAGGGATTCCAACCCCTTTTCATAAAACTAAATTAAACTAAATATAGCCTACATTTGAACCCTTTACGCTTATAGACTGTGTTCCAAAATTCCTAATCCGGTTAATTACTTTGGGAGTGAATTCTGGACATACAAATATATAAACACCTAACTTTATAAAGATACTAGCAGGGTGACTCGATGTTGCCCGGGATTGAATGAGGATGACTAATATGTACTTTTTCACTATGCTCATAACACCGTATTACTTCCTTTGTTTTTTACTGCCCCCCCCCCTTTTCGTTTCGCTCCCTAAAATAGTCGGAAGAAGCTGAAATGTTGGAAAACTCTCTGAATCAGTGTCTTATACATATGGTTTACATTTGATTAAAATCGGTTATACGTATTTGAAGTTTTAAAGTGGGGTTTTGTCACAAAGGGTCATTTTGGTGGGGAAACAAAGACATTCGACACATAGGTGTAACAGAGATTCAAGACCACTTCCATTGTCGTCGCAGGAGAATTTTTATACACATGATTTAAATGGGATATATTTGAAGTTTTAAGGAGGTTATGTCCTCAGATTCTCCTTAGGGATGCACTTAGAGACTCGGGAACTTCCATTGTCTTCCCCGGTAAATTTTACATAAGAATACACTTTTAGATTTTATGTAGATTTTCTACCCTTTCTTTCTATATGGATCACACGAACACATACACAGACATTGAATATATATATATATATATATATATATATATATATATATATATATAGACATCGAACTAACTTTATAAATATATCGAACTTTATAATATATATATATATCGAACTTTATAATATATATATATATATATATATATATATATATATATATATCGAACTTTATAATATATATATATATCGAACTTTATAATATATATATATATATATATATCGAACTTTATAATATATATATATATCGAACTTTATAATATATATATATATATATATATCGAACTTTATAATATATATATATATATATATATCGAACTTTATAATATATATATATATCGAACTTTATAATATATATATATATATATATATCGAACTTTATAATATATATATATATATATATATCGAACTTTATAATATATATATATCGAACTTTATAATATATATATATATATATATATATATCGAACTAACTTTTTAAATATATATATATCGAACTAACTTTATAAATATATATATAGACACCAAACTAACTTTATAAATATATATATAGACACCAAACTAACTTTATAAATATATATATAGACACCAAACTAACTTTATAAAAATATAGAGAGAGACACCAAACTAACTTATATATATATACACACACCAAACTAACTTTATAAATATATATAGACACCAAACTTTCTAAAGCTCTCTCTCTCTCTATCTTATATATATTATATATATATATATATATATATATATATATATATATATATATATATATATGACACAACGTTCTAAAGACATATAAACACTTAACTTACTTGGGCTGGTAAGATAAGTGAATATAGATATGAAACAAACAAAAAAAAAAAGAAAGCGAAAAGGCAAACTTGGAAATAATATTTCGCAATCAAGTTGTGGGTGAGAGAGAACTTAGTAGTCGGGAACTGAAAGATTTCTTTCCATACAGAAAGCAACCAAAACAAAGGCGGAAAAGACCCTAAGTCCGAGGGATTTTTTTTTTACAAAGAAATTTTTAGTGCAAAAAAAAAACGAGCAAAAAGAGTCTAGTTGGTGTGTGTGTGGGGGGAATGAAGACTCACCGTATCCTGCATTTTAGGCTGAAAAATCAAATTTCGAATAAGCATCGTGTTTCGTGTACAAGTACAACATCCAGAAGTGGTTGTGTTGATGAAGATGGCTCATTGGATATAGGTGTCTGCTATGTAACCTTTTCAGACACATGCGTCCACATCTATGTGTGTATGAATAAATGCGAGCGAGTGGAGATAGTATGTGGTTTTACAATTAGACAGTCAAGTTGCTTTCTGGAAAGGGAGAAGGATGGGGGGGGCACAAGTCTTATTATGTACATGTATATAGCAGGTACCCCACGCACCTACACGCATCGGGAAGACTGAAGGGAAATTATCAGTTAGCTAGAACTTCATACCCCACAACCAATAGATCCACAAGAGAAAGAGAGGGGGCGAGAGAGAGAGAGAGACGAGAGAGAGAGAGACAGAGAAAGAGAGGGGAGAGAGAGAGATTAATATAAAAACAAACTATAAACCTGTTTGGTCTAGTGTAACTAAAAGTATGGGAGGACCGACTTGGCATAAAATGCGAGGCATAATTATGTCACGCGGTTCAAGTGGAGAGTCGTGTAAGTAATCTGTATCTATTACTCAGCGTTGTTCGTTACTTGTGTATGACCATGTCCTAAAATAAAACACAGTCGAGTTAACATTACTCAAGAAGGAGTGGGAAACATTCGTGCTTTCGTCCAGGAGAAGGAGAAGGAGAAGGAGAGAGAGAGAGAGAGGGGGGAGAGATAGATAGAGAGGGGGGGGGGAGAGATAGATAGAGAGGGGGGGAGAGATAGATAGAGAGAGATAGAGAGAGGGGGGGGGGAGAGATAGATAGAGAGTGGATTTTTTAAAATTTCTTTTATTGTTAATGAAATAGTACTTTAAAAAACTTTAAAAATATATTTCGAAATCATTTCACACATTTGAAAACATATATATATATATATATATAT
>OY744534.1:83551849-83639349 GCA_963556195.1 Sepiola atlantica | reverse complement strand
GCAAAGCCTGGGAGGGTGCACCTCCTAGAACTGCACAGGACCAACAACCCCTAATAGACCGGCGTAAATCCAGACCCAAAGGCCCGGACGATACTGGTCTATTAGGTGGGGTAAAAAACCCTGGCTGAAGCTCCACACTGATATTACTTAATGTCTCTGAACATTTAGAGAAAGAGTGACCCTTTTCTTCAGCATGGCCATCTAATTTACATATGTGCGTCTGTACATACCACAAACACGTATGTAAATTAGATGGCAAAATAAGTCTTTTTACTTCTATCTATATAAAAATAATAAAGAACAATATTTCCTTATGAGAATAATAATAATCTCTACACTAATGATTTTGGAAGGGTGAAACACATATATATATATATATATATATATATAAGAAAATGAAAAAGGAAAAACCAAAAGATGTTTTTTGATGTATTCATCAACGTTTCGTCTTTATTTGTAAGACTTCTTCAGGATGATAATTTTAAGAAAAATGTCATGCAAGTACATAGAAATATTGGGTTGACATGATAGGTTGATGAGAAGAAGTAGTAGCCACTACTGGGAGCGCAGGACAAAGGTCCGGGCTGAGAGAAGTCAACCCAATATTTCTATGTACTTGCATGAAATTTTTCTTAAAATTATCATCCTGAAGAAGTCTTACAAATAAAGGCGAAACGTTGATGAATACATAAAAAAAACAGCTTTTGGTTTTTCCGTTTTCATTTCCCATTACGTCGGATTACTCTCATCTTTCCTTTTTCATATAGAGATAGATAGATATATTATGGAAATCGCTCCAGACAAGGCATGAAGCCACTTGATGTAAGGAGCTAAAAAAAAAAAAACTACTTCAAGATCAAAAACCAGCCAATGATAACTGTTATATGGATAGATTCTGAACAAACAGCAATTCTCCCCCCTTTGTCAGAAAAATTGCTCATGGAATGTGAGGACGAAATGACAAAATAAGGATAGCGAGAGTTACGAGGCTGCCGAAAATAAACCCAAGGTAAATTAATTTTTACGTATATAAAAGAATAATATATTCTTTTTACTTTAATCAAAGTTCTCAGAAATCAAGGGAGCCCCTTTCCTGGGGCTAACACTTGATCTCTATATGAGATACATAGATATTCGAATATCCCATTAAAGTTCTCCTTTACCTGTCAATCGTTGAGTTAGTAAAGATGTTAAGAACATCTGTTTTTCTCTCCTTAATCGACCAGTCAACTATGTTATAGTATATCTTTCTTGTGCTCTCTTGGTCTTACCGGATTCCAGGACAAGAATTCATCTAGTCTGGTGGAATATCCAGCTTAGTGATGTTACTAGAGGCAACATCACTTGGAGAAGGGGCACCATTCCTCGTATAAGCTAGTGAGGGGTAGCCATACAGAGGTGATGTTATATTTACTCCTCTCCAGGAGTTAGGCATAAGGCCAATTTTATCCTACTCCCACAAGTAAGATGTGACCCAAGGTCGGGTCGGAAAGTAGGGGTTGAAAAGCCAGCGCCCGAGAGGTGAGCACTCTGACCATCAAAAATTGCCTGGGCAGCCCGTCGGCATTCCCCGGTAGGGGCGCCTCAAGCAGTAAGCAATTAACTTACTCCTCCCCAAAGAGGGGAGGCAAGGCCTGGGAGGGTGGACCTCCTAGAACTGCACAGGACAATCCCATAGACCGGCGTAAATCAAGCCCCGAAGGCCAAGACAATACCAGTCTATGGGGTGCAGTATCCATCGGAACAGATACTACACTTTGATATTAGCCAAAAGGCCAAGAACAGATGTTATTTTTTTTTTTTTTTTTTTTTTTATTTTTTATTTGGACTTCGAATACTATGTTATTTTGAATATTTGGTCAGGGTTTACTTGTAGAGTGAAGTATCCTCATGTCAGGTTGTCCTGACAAACCCTTGTACAGAGAGACCGAAGACACTCGAGGATAATGTCTAGTAGGCATTTAAATGTGTGTTCACTTGATCGTTACTCGCACTCCATTATCTTTTATTTAAAAAAAAAGAAAACATTTTGTAATTATGTGAATTTAATGATATGCTAATATATTCAAAATTGCATTCCATTGCTGTTACACAACAAAGCCAGAAATAAATATTGCTTTCAAAGAAGTTTAATCCTGCAACAAATGTTTTATTTATAAATGTCTATATTAATCAAATTGTGTGTCTGCACATGTGTTTAACACCGCTGCACATTAAAAGATTATTTATTGCAAGCAAAATTAATTATTGCAATCAAAATTGCTTTTAAAAAAAAATTCCTATTTTTAAAAAAAATTATTAAATTAAATCAATCACAATGCATTTTAGATTCTTCCGAAACAAGTCAGTTATTCTAATCATTTATTAATAGTTGAAAAAAAAAAAAAAAAAAAAAAAGAATTACTTTGTGACCCTTCGAAATTTGAAAGGAATTTGAAAGCCGTTAAACTGTCAAATAGAAACTCATTTAAACTGGCTTTAGCATTTTTAACAAATCCTTATTAAAAGATTGAAAGTTTTGACTTATATCCAATGATCTTCTGTTATATAAAGGGCAGTTATACTACACTTTGGCCACAAAGTGGAGGGGGGTCCATATTTAGAAATCCCATTAAATATATGACAAATTGTATGTCCAACGACCCCCCCCCCCCCCCAACGATTCGGGCTTCATGCCTAAGGCAAATGTAAAAAATTGTAAAAAAATTCATATGCATTGTTTTTTCTTTAAAATATTTGTTTGTAATTTTTTTATTTTTGTCTAAATAAAATCACTAACCCTAAATCCAGGGTTGGTTTCCAGTTCGATTAGGATAAGCTTTTTTAAAAATCATCTTTAGAGCCTAAAATTAGCGACCACCTCAAAAAGAAAAAAATCGACCGCCATGTTTTATTAGCAAAATCGTTTAAGTGAAACTAACAAAATAAATTTCAAAATAACAAAACTTACAAATCGTTTCAAAAGTTTAAAACTATGCAGATTGATAGAACATTAAACTTTCTATCGTTTGGTAACAGTTATTTGCTGTTTATTTGTTTCTTCCCGCCCTTTTTTATACTACACTTTGGCCACAAAGGGGAGAGGGGGGGTCCATATTTAGAAATCCAATTAAATATTTTGAGGGTCTCATAAAGTCACCCTTCATTCTTCTCTCTAGTAAAGTAATAAAACCTAAGGATTCTAAACTGGGCTCATAATTACGATCCTTTCATCATTATCTCATCATCATATTCGGTTTAACGTCCGTTTTACATGCTGGCATGCGTTGGAATTAAATGTACCATAATGCATTTCGTTTTCTTTGTAAGCAACATAGTCGTCTCCAAATCCAATGTCAGCAAATACTTGTTATAAACCCCCCCCCCCCCCATAAATAATCAAACCTAGTTCGTTCCATTCATCATTCTCAATCCTCTCATAATATTCTTCATCTTCCAACTGACAATCATTCTCTCTCATTCACCCTTATCCTCGACTGGCTTTTGGCCTTGATAAGAGGTTACTCATTAGTAAAAGAAAAAGTGAGCCATTTTAATATTTTGTTAATAATTGAAAACAAAAAAAAAAACAATGAATTACTTTGTGACCCTTCTAAATTTGAAAGGAATTTCAAAGCCGTTAAACTGTCAAATAGAAAATCATTTAAACTGGCTTTAAAATTCTGAGCAAATCCTCGTTAAAAGATTCAAAGTTTTGGAAGCTATTTACATGCAATAATTGTATAAATAGAAAAGATTAAAACCAACATTATTATAACAAAATCAGTTGATATTAAAACCAACATTATTATAACAAAATCAGTTGATATTAAAACCAACATTATTATAACAATATCAGTTGATATTAAAAACATCATTATAACAAAATCAGTTAATATTAAAACCAACATTATTATAACAAAATCAGTTAATATTAAAACAAACATTATTATAACAAAATCAGTTAATATTAAAACAAACATTATTATAACAAAATCAGTTAATATTAAAACCAACATTATTATAACAAAATCAGTTAATATTAAAACAAACATTATTATAACAAAATCAGTTAATATTAAAACAAACATTATTATAACAAAATCAGTTAATATTAAAACCAACATTATTATAACAAAATCAATTAATATTAAAACCAACATTATTATAACAAAATCAGTTAATATTAAAACCAACATTATTATAACAAAATTAGTTATAGGTTCATAATAATTCAATTTAATTCATAATTTAATAATCAAATAATACCGCATTAGTTAAATATAACTTTTAAATTTCAATTCAAAAAAAAAAAAAAAAAAAATGGTAAAAAAAAACAAACTGCAGTTTTTAAAAAAAAGTAAAAAGAATCCTGGGCAACGCCGGATAGGGGCAGCTAGTTTCTTATAAAAATAAATGGCGACATTTTAGTGAGAATTCTTAGTTGCATTTACTTAATAGTCACTTGGTTATCTCAAGTATATTTTTGAGATCGCTTGGATGACTCAGTGCTGTGAAAAATTTGGAAAAAGCTGAGGATATGCAATAAATTAAATATTGACCTAGAATTGAATGAGCTGTTGAAATAGGATATAATCTTTAAAAAAAAAAAAATAAATAATAATAATAATTCCAGGGTCACTAAACCTAATATTTGCAAATGATAGCTTATCTGAGATTATCTCGGAGTTAACATTTATTTTTTTCAATTTCCGCATAAAAGTTTTAACATATTTAATTTCATTAATAATACAATATTAGATCAGGTGGGACGAAACACTCGACAATTTATCAATATTAAGTATATATGTATTTAATAAGGCTGTTTGCAATGCGGTAGAAGCCAGAACGGTGAAAGTGGAGATTAAAAAACCCCAACTAAGTGGAGATAATATATGCGATATTTTTATCTTCAATAAAAATTATTTATTTTTCAGTAAATCTTTCACTTACTATTACATAGAGTTTGGGATGATGAAGAATTTTGCTATTTTGGTAGATATACTCCCATTCTAAAAAAAAAAATTTTTAAACTTAAAACAAATAAATAAAAAATCTTTTCTGTATTCTGAAAAAAAAAAAAAAAAAAAAAAAGAAAAAAAAAGAAGACGTCCAAAAGTTGCTACTAATTTTTTACGTTTTCACTTAATTGTTTCTGGTCATCTCTTTCACGGTTCCAGCCTTTACCACATTGCAAACAGTCTTATTAAATAACTATATACTTACTTATCAGCAATGCCTTAAGCCAGGGGCGGGCAACCTCCTGCCAATGGGCCACAATCGGCCCACAAAGGCTTAGCGTTCGGCCCACCACCCTGCTATGCTTTATTATTGCAATCCGGCCCGCGGACCTCCCAGTAAAACTCATATCATTTTGTGACATAGACGTAAAAGTAGGTTTCAATTAAGATTTACAGTGGGATAAAAATGTATAAATATCAGCGAGCGATGATGCATGTATATTTTATTTTTCTTTAACTATTAATTTCAAATCCTTGGCCTGAGATAAAAATAGAAAACGAGAAAGAGAGAGGCAAAGAGGAAACGAGAGACGAGGAAAGGGCATAAAACAGAGAACTTATGTGAGGTGTGTCAAAACGAATGCTGGATCAACTTGCTACTTCCCCCATCATTATTTTTTATGATTCCAAAATGGCTCTTTGTTGGCGCCTTTTATAACATCACATACAGAAGTCTCTTGAGAAAATTATCAGATTTGTAGAGTGTTTAATGCAATTTTTGTACAATTTATTCATGTAAACAAAATATAGTAATTTGGAGATTTCGTTTTTCAATCCGGCCCGCGATCTCCTTCCTAAAGTCTTATCTGGCCCTCACTCTGAAAAGGTTGCCCGCCCCTGCCTTAAGCAAACAATCATACCCTTTTAGCAATATTAGTTAAAAGAAAAAGAAAATATTAAAATTGTTGAAATTTATTAATGCATATATCTAATGTTTTGAGCAATGGAACCTTAGTTATAGCATAGTATCTCTCGTAGTCTGAGCCAAATCTTTGTTTAAGTGTATAGGAAACAGCAGCAGTGAATGTTGACAAGTATCTAAATCTCAATCAGCAGGTTTTTTCAGCCAATACCAGGTGAAAAAATATTCACCTTATAATTTTGTGTATACTATAAAAACCCAAACACAGCTTTCTTCACTTTTCTTGGTTTTGCTTTCAGACACAACACACATGAGTACATCCGAAATCCACCCAAAGCCTCTGAGCCGAAGGTCTTCGGCAGACACCATAAGTAGCATTCACAGACTACAAACACTGCGACAGCACATACATACTGCTACTCGCAAACTCACACGGCATCAGCCTAAACAGGCATGTCTGCTCAACTCCTTCACTTTGAACATTGCCGGACACTTTCGACTCTCATTTAATATGAACTCGTTACTTTATGTTGTCTTAAAAAGTTGTCAATAAAACTGATATATTTTTGGATAAATAGAATTTGTCATTCTTTTTCTTTTTTTTTTTTATATTGCCTTTCCTCTACACAGACTAATTTTCGAAATTATGCCCAGTGAAGGAAAACAAAGTTCTTCAAATGTAGGTGTATGTTATAACAAAGTCAGCTATAGCTCAATAGTGCGTGACTAGAGCTATTTTACAAAGATTTAATTATTTTATAATATAAAGTCAGCTATAGCTCAATAGTGCGTGACTAGAGCTATTTTACAAAGTTTTAATTATTTTACACTGAAAAATGATGATGAAGGATAAATGTTCACAGGAAAAAAATCGTTTTTAATCAACGTAAACAATTGTTTCGGCTAAAACCAAGGATATCGTTTTCCAGAATTTTAAAGTATTTCAAAATACTTCAAATATTTACAGATGTACGTTATGAAATGCATAAAAATACATTTAAAAATATGTTTAATAACACATTTAGAAACACATATTTTTAAAATGTATTTTTATGTATTTTAAAACTTTTTTTTTCTAATTAATAAAGAGTCGGATTTTTTTAAATTCATTTTTGATTTTTAACTTGAAACTTGCTAATTATAGAAATTAAAATAAGAATAAAATTAGTAATATGGGGTTCAGGGCTGGGCGCAGGAGTTTCTTAGGTTAATCATTTTTTTTTTCATTCATTTTTGATTTTTAACTTGAAACTTGCTAATTATAGAAATTAAAACAAGAATAAAATTAGTAATATGGGGTTCAGGGCTGGGCGCAGGAGTTTCTTAGGTTAATCGTTTTTTTGTTCATTCACTTGATTTTTAACTTGAAACTTGCTAATTATAGAAATTAAAACAGGAATAAAATTAGTAATATGGGGTTCAGGGCTGGGCGCAGGAGTTTCTTAGGTTAATCGTTTTTTTGTTCATTCACTTGATTTTTAACTTGAAACTTGCTAATTATAAAAATTTAAACAAGAATAAAATTAGTAATATGGGGTTCAGGGCTGGGCGCAGGAGTTTCTTAGGTTAATCATTTTTTTTTTTTCATTCATTTTTGATTTTTAACTTGAAACTTGCTAATTATAGAAATTAAAACAAGAATAAAATGAATAGTATGGGTTTCAGGGCTGGGCGCAGGAGTTTCTTGGGTTAATCATTTTTCCCCCTGGGCAATGTTGGACATCCCATGGGGCCAGCTTGTCTTATATAAACTTATTTACCTGTGTTGAGTACTACATGTCCACTCAATTGAATCAACTGAAAACGAAGCAAACATAAATATTGCTTGCTTGTTATCTTTGGAGAGTAAACAAAAGAGAAACGCAAAAATCATTCGAGTATTAAGTTGTAGGAAACGTCAAATTAAACGTTTAGTTAAGAAAACATTGATTGTTTCAGGTAAAAAAGAAAAAGAATCAAGATAATCCAGGTTGAAATAAAGAGTATGAAAAATCAATTAAATAAATACAAAATATATCGATTTTCTCGTTTGTTTGTTTTTGTGTGAATTTTTCACTAAACCAACATGCCCGAGAAAGTAGATTGAAATTAGTCCAAGTTGAATGATGGTGATGATGATGATGATGATGAATTCATAATTTTGAGAATTTAATCGAATTAAAAACGGGGGGGGGGGGGGTATTAGGTTTCGGTAGAAAATATTTCATTGCTTTTTGAATTATTGCATTTATTTGGATTATTTAGATTGTTCAGACTAGTGTTCTCATCTTGGAGGTTATTCTCATTTACGACTTTCTTCAAGTGCGTCTTGTTAAACTCGGGAAGAGAGAATGAGAGAGGAAAAAAGAATGAGAGAGAGAAAGAGAGAGAAGGAAAGAGTTAGAGATAGATAGATAGGGAGAGAGAGAGGGGGATAGATATAGAGAGGGTGGATAGAGAGAGAGAAGGGGGGATAGAGAGAGAGAGAGAGGGAGTATTAATAGAGAGGGGGTTATTGATAGAGAGAGAGGGGGGGTATTGATAGAGAGAGAGAGAGAGGAGGTATAGAGAGAGAGAGGAGGTATTGATAGAGAGAGAGAGAGGAGGTATTGATAGAGAGAGAGAGAGAGAGGAGGTATTGATAGAGAGAGAGAGGAGGTATTGATAGAGAGAGAGAGGAGGTATTGATAGAGAGAGAGAGAGAGAGAGAGAGAGAGGAGGTATTGATAGAGAGAGAGAGAGGAGGTATTGATAGAGAGAGAGAGAGGAGGTATTGATAGAGAGAGAGAGAGAGGAGGTATTGATAGAGAGAGAGAGAGGAGCTATTGATAGAGAGAGAGAGGAGCTATTGATAGAGAGAGAGAGAGAGGAGGTATTGATAGAGAGAGAGAGAGAGGAGGTATTGATAGAGAGAGAGAGAGAGGAGCTATTGATAGAGAGAGAGAGAGAGGAGCTATTGATAGAGAGAGAGAGGAGCTATTGATAGAGAGAGAGAGGAGCTATTGATAGAGAGAGAGAGAGAGAGGAGGTATTGATAGAGAGAGAGAGGAGGTATTGATAGAGAGAGAGGAGGTATTGATAGAGAGAGAGAGGAGGTATTGATAGAGAGAGAGAGGAGGTATTGATAGAGAGAGAGAGAGGAGGTATTGATAGGGAGAGAGAGGAGGTATTGATAGGGAGAGAGAGGAGGTATTGATAGAGAGAGAGAGGAGGTATTGATAGAGAGAGAGGAGGTATTGATAGAGAGAGAGGAGGTATTGATAGAGAGAGAGAGAGAGAGAGGAGGTATTGATAGAGAGAGAGAGGAGGTATTGATAGAGAGAGAGGAGGTATTGATAGAGAGAGAGGGGGGTATTGATAGAGAGAGGGGGGTATTGATAGAGAGAGAGGGGTATTGATAGAGAGAGAGGGGGTATTGATAGAGAGAGAGAGAGGGGGGGTATTGATAGAGAGAGAGAGGGAGGTATTGATAGAGAGAGAGAGAGAGGGGGGTATTGATAGAGAGAAAGGAATAGAGAGAGAAAAACAGGAAAAGAGAGAGAGAGAAAGAAAGAGAGAGAGGGAGAAAGTTTTAAAAGAAAAATGTTACACTCACTTTTTTAACTCTTCTATTTTCTCACTTGCGAATTTAATCAAATTTGAGCATTTCTTTTTCAGAAATTGAAAATAAACACATTTGTTAGGAGAAAACAGGGAGGTGACGGTGGTTAGGTGATTAACGACACAAACTGACAACCCGAGAGTGCAAAGTTCGAATATAGTTCGTTCCACTTAGGATGTTGGCAACCTTCACATGGTCCCTCCTGTAAGTACTAGAAAGAATTCTAACTAGAAAGATGTCGGGGAAACCAATGCCAATAATAGAATCATCTGATTAATACGAAATGAATAAAAGAACGAATGAATAAATGAATGAATGAATGAATGAATGAATGAATAAATAAAAGAATGAAAGAATGAAGGAATAAATGAATGAAAGAATGAAGGAATAAATAAATGAATGAATGAAAGAATGAAGGAATAAATGAAAGAATGAAGGAATGAGGAGAAAACAGATTTAAAAAGTAATAAACTGGAATTCATAAAATAATCAAAACAGGAATGAAAAAAAACAACATCTTATACATTGTAAGTGTAAGGTACAAGATTAAGGTCGGTTATTGGATTAAATGTCCGATGATGAAACCAAAGCTTGTATGTTGTCTTGTGTTGTTTACAAGTGCCGTATACAAAACGTTTATGGGTTCTCACATTAGAAACAACTCGGTGTTAACTCTGCTTTTGGCAAACCAGATACATTTTACTACGATTGTAAATATGCACAATGCTGCATGTTTAGTGGGATGCAACGATGCATGTTACAAACGACAGACCTGCAATGGGAGAAATATGTAGCTAAGAGAAGAGACCACCCCAATAAATTTGTTAGGCTCTTTGAAAAAAAAAAAATAGTGACTTCTTGAAAACGAGCGTTCATGCTGAGAAAGCAGACCACATGAAAGCCTACAGAATTGATGTCCACTCCAGATAATAGACTCTTTGTTCAGTCGGTTTTTATGCCCATAAATTAAACAGCCGATAGTTTTCAAGTTTGATTGCTGTGTGGTCTACTCCAAATGACAGTAATATCTATATATATTTGAGCAGAAACAGTCAGGAAGAGTTTTTTTGTTTGCTTCGGTTTGGCTCTGGGTACAATCAGGAATTTAAGCAGACCTGTCCGTTTTGTGTTCTTATTGCAAGCATGTCATTTGGTAGAGAACAAAAGTATCATTGTGAGTTCACAAAACAAAATATTATTATTTGTTTTAAAACTCTGAGTTGTAATTTTATTTGGAAAGGAAATCTTTTTGTTACAGTACTGACCAAGAGACAACATGATTGACACCAAGGTCAGTGTCGAAATCAAGCACCGAATTCAGATGAATACAACGAGCAGACGATCAGGGCCTGTGCAGTAAATGGACATAAACACAAGTTTACACGACCGAATCGAGATTCTATTTAATCCGTAGATGATAACATCATGAGCTGTCTCTCTACGTCCTATTTCCTATTTCCAATCGTCTTTGTGTGCGTTCGTGAATCATCCCCCCCCGATTGTCTTTTTACCTATCTTACTTGTCCGGGGTTTCGGCTCTGGGCAGGGGGGGGGGGGGACGTCTATAGTATCACAAAGTGACTATCGTTCTGAATTACAAGCAAGTTCCATAGAAAAACCAAGTATCATTGTGAGTTCACAAAATAAAATCTTGCTACTTGTTTTAAACCTCTGAGTTATAATCTTATTTGGAAGGGAAATCCCTTTGTTACTGACCAAGAGCTCATGATTGACACCAAGGTCAGTGTCGAAATCAAGCACCGAATTCGGACAGAGACAACGAGCAGACGATCACGACCTGTGCAGTTAATTTGCGTGCACAGACACAAGTTCACACTATTTTCTCGATAAAAAGACTCCACCCTAAGAATTCTATGGGAATTATACACCTGAATAAGAACGTACAATAAACTATTTGAAACTTGGTGAGAAAAGAATAAAATTTATGATCCGAGGAATGCTTAGATTTCCTGTTATATTTATATATATATATATATTTAAATTCCCGAAACAGTTTTTCATGGTAAACAACTGGTGATCTCTTAAATAATGTTAAGACTAACGTAAGTTCTTAGAAGCAAACTAATATAGTGACTGTAAAAAGTAAATTGACTTACATAAGTGATTTTCCACCGAACGACTTGGGACTAAATTTTTTTTTTTTTTCTTTATACAGTTTTAATGGTTGACAAACTTCCGAGACTATATACATATATTATATATATATTTTGGTTTTGTTAAAATCTAAAAATAAATTATATTCTGATAGTGAAAAAAAAAAAAAAAAAAAAAAAAAAAACGCATTTTTTTGCTGGCTATTAATGTGACGTTTTATTTGTGCAGTTTTCTGAATTTTGAATCGTAAAAGATAACTCATCCTTTGTTTTTTTAGCCCGCAAGGAATTTCATTTATATAATTCCAGGCATTTTAAGATAAACGGTTTCATTTCTTTTAAACTGCCTTAACAATTGGGAAGAGGAAATGACATGAATACTTCACTTTTATAAACAGATATATCTTAGAAATTCTAATTATCGACTCACGAGTTCGCTTACGTGAGCATACATGCAGATAAATGCACGGTTGCGGAGTCAGATGTATAAGGTACGATTCTGACTCCAAAGAGGGATTCTGAAGAGTTACAAATCCTGAGATTCCAAAGTATCAAATTCTTTATTTTAAAACCTTCCAATATTCAGACTGTCTGTTGATTCTTCCAAGACATAAAAATAAATCGATTCCTAGAGTCTAACTCTGACCAAAGCCTCCTATCCCCTCTGACTGACTCCGGAACTATTATTCTATTAAAACTGTGTTCTGCGGCTACGGTAGTCAAATGACATCTCGTAGCTGCAATCAGTCCTCCATGCTAGTCCCAGGACATCTGGCCTTGTCATGCACAAGTTGTCGTAGGCAATGAAGTTGTTTCGCTGTATGTAGTGGTCCTAGTCCCGCCTGCGTGAAGTCAGCACGTAACCATAGCTATATGTATTGAACACATGAAACTGCGTTAAGAAAAAAAACTAATTTCTCATATGGCAAGCAACCCCAAACATCAGTTTACGATGCATATAGAATATCTTAAGTACGAGGGAAATATAAGGATTTTTCTTTATTTATACAAAAATTTATTGTCAATAAGTGTGATGATGGATGGGAGTGAGACCTAGCCAGTGAGGGTTGAGGATATGCGTTGCATGGAGAGAAATGATATGAGAATGATATGATGGATGTGTAATATGAGTCTTAAAGACTTAGACGTGATGACCTAAGACAATATAGGGAAATTTGTGCAGAACAAGAGAATTCGTTGGCATGGCACCGTTGAAGGAATGGATGAGAGTTCTTCGATTAGTAGATGTAGAACAGTTGAGGTAGCTGATCCAGTTCAATGGGGAAGGCCAAAGAAAACATGAGAGAAGTGAAAAAAAAACAGACTTGAGAGAAAGAGGGATAAATAAAGACCTGGCCAAAGATAGTTTACTTTGGAAGTCAATTTCTAAAAGCCATCCAACATTTGCCGGCATATGAAATGGACGTTAAACATATGATGAAATTCAACATATAAGAAATATACAAAAGTTTTGGACACATTTTCGGAAATTTATTTCTATTTTGGGCATGAGGGGGGGGGGGGGAGTCAACATGTTGCCACTGTACAAATGTGTGTCAACGTTAGCCGTCTGGTTGCGAGTTGTTTTCCCGGTCTTTTTTTTCAGTGCCGACCTGGGAGCAGAAGATGACAGTTCAGTTCCAACGGACTCCGTCTGTTATCAAAATGGACGTAAAATATTTGGATGTTTTCTACTCGTTCTTAGAGTAAGAATGTTTTATTTGGAAATTCAGGGTATCTGAGAGACCCTATTTTTAAAGAAATATATTTTCCCTTGAAGGGATCAACCTTATGACAAAAAGTTTTTTTTTGCTGTGTAAAGACAAGCGTCTTTAGATTTAAAGAAAATTCCCAAATACTGCCCTTCGGAGGAAGGACGTTTCAGGAGAATTTCATTCGAGAAGTAATTTCAAGAACTTGGAAATCCTTGGAATGAAAAGTGTCAAAAGAAAAATAAAGAGGGACATTTGAAACGGACATTTCAATAGAAAAGAAAAAACTAGTCCAAACTATATTAATAAAACAGAATATACCGGGGGGGGGGCGTAATTTAATTCTATTCAATTAATTAACTTGAAAATTTCCACCAACCAATCAGATCATGCCAAGCAGATAGACTAATACTTTGAAAAGTGTGGATGCACTTTGAGTGAACATTGCAGTCCTGGCTGGCATGGAGGAATGTTATCATAATAGTGAAGGCGGCTTCTCAGTGAGAACAACAGACCATCATAACTATGTAAGTAGTTATAAATAACAAAATAACCCAGAGTGTAAAGGTCTTAAAATAGTTGGTTTATTCCAACGTACATATCTTGTACAGACAATAGTAACTACAGGTAATTCAATAGGATTTAACAGAATAGAATCGAACCCCCCATACTACTGTTCGTAGTCGTATTTATTGTCCAGACTAGTTCACTTATTGAGTGACTGAGGGGAGTCCGGTATCGCATCACAACAATGTACAACATGGCTATTTGAAAACATGCACCGAAGCGTAGTTGTTTCTGAATTAAGTTGATGGGCAGCAAAATCGATTTGTTGGGAGGTAATTTGAAACTGATTAACATCAGAAAGATGTGCAGCCAACCGCGAGAGAAAAGGGCAAAAATAGAAATCATCAAACCCTCCTTCGTGTCGAGTCGTAGGAAAATTTTTCTCATCTGAATCTCTGATGTCCGCTCTTTTCTCATAATCAGTCATTCTCAGACAAGATGGTGTGGTCCGACGAGAACAAACCATACCCATAGCCCCATTAGAAGGTTACATAATATTTACTCTTTTTCATTAGTTAAAACTCAATTGGTAGGCTGGCTTCACTTCGGTTGACGAGGACACTGGCAAATTAATTGACAGGTTAACAATCTCATAGTATATCTTTGTTGTGGTTTCTTGGTCTTACCAGATTCCAGGACAAGAATCTATCTAGATCATTTTTTTTTATGCTGTAAATACTATGTTATTTCGAAATTTTGGTCAGGGTTTACTTGTAGAGTGACGTATCCTCATGTCAGGTTGTCCTGACAAACCCTTGTACAGAGAGACCGAAGACACTCGAAGATAGTGTCTAGTAGGTAATTCAAATTGACCTAAATATATATATATATATATATATATATATATATATATATATATATATTATTGAATGTTAAATATCTAAAATGTACAGTATTAAACATGGACGGCGGCACCGGGGGGGGGGGGGGGCTCAAGTCAAAAAGTGAAGGGGCTTGAGCCCCCCCCCCACTTTACGGTCATCAATAATTAAGTTGATATGCATGTGTTTAACCGCCCCCCCCCACACACTTTTTAGGAGAACCCCTCCCCCCCCTCACTTTTATAACTGTCCCGCCGGCCCTGTTAAATACCATAAGGTGTACATAAGTCAATTTTATAATGTAAAAATTTTTTTTTTTTTTTTTTAATTCATTCTCAGATATATTTGGGGTAAATTATACTATAATTTATATCATATATATATTTACATGTAATAATATTAATTATCTTAATTGGAGAATATATAATTTGTTATTAGATTGTTGTTCAGTCAGATTGAACTTGAATCTCAAATTTTCAAAATTAAGACATTATATATATATATATATATATATATATATAGATAGATAGATAAGATATATATATATATATATATATATATATATATATATATATATAAGATAGATGAAAGAAGAGGGATAAAAATGTACGAATGACAAATTTATTTCAACTTCGATTGTTCAATGCAAAGTGTACTCGGTAAAAACGTATTTATTATTCTTTCCTTAAGCCAAGGCTTTTCAAAGATTAAAATCTTATCATCAGAGGAATTACATAGATGGATAAGTTGGCAGTGGAAATGCCAAAATTCAAAATTTGAAAATATATTAAGTAATGGAAAGTGAGAATGTGCGTGTAAAAAGATATGGAGTCTGTCCAGTTGGTAAATGTCCGTTGATAAGGTGTCCAGTGAAAGGAGATTTAAAGATGGAAAAGACGGGTTTTCATGAAGGCAGCATTGAAAAAGTTTTATTTTTATATATTTAGTACTTCAATGGATTGTGCTCTGATGAGCTTGCTGCTCTGGTATCCCCACAACATAAATTCACTAAACCAAACCGACAATCTGCCAAATCCCATCCATACACTGGAGGTTCCCAGGTGCCGAAGAGCTTTCTACTCCAAAAGCTTCTTTCCTCGTGCTGCTGGACTCTGGAACTCTCTCCCTGCTCCCTGCTTTTTTGACGTTACTGACATGCAGAAATTTAAAACTAATGTAAACAGACATCTCGCTGCGCAACTCCTAAATTAGGTTGACCCCCCCCTCAAAATCTTCACCCTTTTTTCTCAGTAGCCCCTTACGTCTACAGTGGCGGCCTGCCTTGTTTGGGGTGAACTATGTTAAAGAAGAAAAGAAATATATATATATATATATATATATATATTCCGTAATAGTCGGTGATTTGCCCAAAAAATAAAAAAATGATTTACATTTTTTTTTATAGAGACAAGTGATTTATGTATCTTCATAAGCAATATCCAAATATAGATCTGCAGTGAATAGAGAAGAGTTTGACGCATATCCACATGCCTCATTTAGGAGGTGACAGTGGTGAAGTGGATACCGACATGAACGGACGACCTGGGTGTGCCGAATTCAAATCCAGTTGCATCCATAGCACCATTTTTACTCCAATATAATTGATATATCCATGAAACACACGAACGGGTGAATTGTTTACATTAAATATTTCGTTTGTCATTAAATAATCCCAAAAGGGTTGATATGCCGTAAAACGGGCAATCGAGTGCATCGTTTAATTTAAGTATCAGATTTTAGACTGAGGCAATTTAAATTTTTGCGCCAATTCAGCTTTCACTGTAATTCTCAGTAGCCCCTTACGTCTACAGTGGCGGCATGTCTTGTTTGGGGTGAACTAAGTTAAAAAAAAAATTTTTTTTTAAATAAATAAAAAATAGCCACCGTCTTCCATCTTGGGAGGAAAATAAAAAGGAAAAATAAGGTTTTGATTTTTTGAAGAATCAGATTGAAAAATACGGTTGGAGATGAACTTATAGATACTATAGGTAGTATAATTATTTATATTCCTAGAATACATTGCCCTTAGATAACCAGAATGCATTGCTTTTAGATAACCAGAATGCATTGCTCTTAGATAACCAGAATGCATTGCTTTTAGATAACTAGAATACATTTCTCTCAGAAGGAAATTTCACAGGGAAAGTGGGAACATTACTCCCGGAAGGGAATTATACTGAGAGGGGGGGGGGGCATTACTCTCAGAAAACACCACTCCATTAGTTCCAGAAAAAACATTACTTCTTTGAAAACATTACTCTTTGGCATTGGTAATCTGGTTTGTTCTCAACGTGATTGACCCTCAGCCACCACCTATTTGGGGAGAAACATAAATAGGAGAAATAAGGTTTTGATTTTTTGAAGAATAAGATTGAATAATACGGTTGGGGATGAACTTATAGATACTAGAGCATGACGTGACCAGCCGATTGATCGGATCGAGCGTCTCCGACTTCCCGTCTAACCAAAGTAGAGCGTTGCAAGTTACCTGCCCATTTATGCGACAATGGCACACGGACTGCTCAGCAACCAGAATCCCGCCTATGGCATTACGGGTTGCCACCCATGGCCTATAGATGGCCCCGTTTTCTAGGGTTGCAGTCGGCGAATTTGTGACCTTGCCGACAGGGCTAAGAAATTTTTCTGGCATCTGGGGGCCTGTGCAGTGAAGGGGTGGGATTTAGTTGCTAACCGGGTTAGTCGGGGGATACAAGTGCAGTAAGTTGCGTGGAAGTACTTGTAAAACAAGCGTGTTATTTTGTTCTTTTTTTATGGGAGCAACAAATTTCTTTTTTTTTGTTTCAGAAATTCATACTAGAATTGTCCGCAAGGACCCGTGGCGCAGTGGATATAGTACAAAATAAAATTCAGTTCTAAGTGACAGTCATCTGAAAGTTGAAGGTTCAATCCTCAGTGCGGGCAATACGAAGAATTGCGAATTATTGAAGACTTCTTCCCTGTCATGGCAGACGGAACGAGAGCATGCTACCCCCGTGGATTTAATAAAGGGTTCCGTTCGAAATTCCGTCCAGATTCCCGAGTTCGACAAGGTACACCTAAAGAAGGTCGGAGGTTACATCGGCCGATATGTTGTGATAAAAACACTCAAGATGAGAAAAGTATTCCGAATATACCAAATTCTACAAATTTCTTTTTTTTTGTTATTTTTCATTTTTTTTTTACTAATAATTCACATTTAGTTTCTGATTTTGATTTGAGCTTAATTCCTTTTCATATTATTGTTGTTTTTTTTTTTGTTTTTAGGCGGAAGTTTGGAACCGCTTATTGTTGATGAGCATAAAAATACAATCAGATAATAAAAAGGAAACGACAAAAACTTTTTGGTTTGCTTTTAATTCATTTCGATCGAAATAGCAGCGAGAGTTGGAAGCCTACTCACAAGTAAATCATTCGGAGAGCAGCAAGTCTGCACAAGTCAATTGACAGGGCGAAAAACAAGAGGGTTTCTCATAACAGCTGTACGGTAGTTAGGGAATCAGTAATCTCCAACCCGCAGTTGACCTAATTCAGCTGCGTGTATATATATATAAATATATATGAGAAAGAGAGAGAGAGAGAGAGAGAGAGAGAGAGAGAGAGAGAGAGAGAGAGAGAGAGAGAGTTTAATTAACCCAAAGAGATTGCAACTAAGAGAAAGGGATTCATGATTATATATATATAATAAAGTAAAGAAACATGGAATCACAATCACCGGTGCAATAATTTATTTTGACCCTACAGCCTTTTTCAAGCATCCAAGCGAGACGATTACATTTTTTTTTAATTTAATTTTTTTTTAAATGTAATCGCCTCGCTTGGATGCTTGAGTAAGGCCGTAGGGTCAAAATAAATTATTGCACCGGTGATTATGTGACTCCGTGTTACTTTACTTTATTTTTGCTCTGTTTATTACATTGAGCTTTCTTACTCGGATTTCGTTCTGGAATTTATTTCACTCTTACACACACTATATATATATATATATATATATATATACACATTTCCCCTCTCTGTATTGCCTTCCGTTATAAATCGTGTAATCTTCCCTCTCTAAAATTATATATTAAATATGTTTCCAATCTCTTCCTCCTCAATTTACGTCTTAAATAACTTATGTCCCCCTCTCTCAAAATATGTATTAGATATGTTGTCGCTCTCTCTATATGTATATTGAATTGTCGAGCGTGAATTTCTCTTTTCTCATTTTCAAAAATGTAGTCAGCCCACTTCGATGCTTGACAATACCAGAAGGTTGAAATAAATTATTGCATCAATGATTATGGATTCCGTGTTACTTTATTTTATTTTTGCTCTATTTATTACATTGAGCTCTCATCCCCGGATTACTTTCTGGAATTTATTTCACTCTAACACACTAATATATATATATATATATATATATATAAAATGTAGTAACACGAAATTATCGATGATTATGTAATTCCGTGTTACTTTATTTTATTTTATTCTTGCTCTGTTTATTACATTGAGCTCTCATACCCGGATTTCCTTCTGGAATTTATTTCACTATAACACACACAAACACACACACATATGTGTGTGTGTGTTTGTGTGCTTTTATTTATATTTAGAATTTTTTCTATTCAAATATAAATTTTATAACAAAGTAATTATAATAGCTCAATAAATCTGAACGAAACCGGTAAAATCTCTCGTTTCTTGATGATTTTTCCTATATTTAAATTTGTTTTTTCATTTGTCTTTTTTCACACACACACACACACACACACACACATATATATATAATGGAAATTGACAACATCTTTGAGGCATGCATGAAAATGTATTTAAGTGAAATATTTTGAAAATCAACAATCGTGCAATTTAAATAAAAACCTAATTAATTAATTAATTAATTTTATTTGCAAGCTTTCGTTGTAGAACAACTTTGTCAGGGTCGAATCATGATAAAGCAGAAAGGCACGTCAAGTTCGAAAAGACGTTAGGATAAGTTTAGTCCGGTCGATGTTATGCGCAGATTGGCGCTATTTGAATAAGGAAATTGACAACATCTTTGAGGCACGCATGAAAATGTAATCAACACATTGTGCAATTTAAATGAAAAAATTAATTAATTATTTTTATTTTTTTGCAAGCTTTCGTTGTAGAACAACTTTGTCAGGCGAGACTAGCTTGAAAGTGAGAGTGATTGTGTTATTTGTTTTTTGCGGTCTGTGAAAACCATCTAATGGGATCCGTCTCACTTGATAGTTGCAAGCGCATGAGACGGCTGTTGTGAGATGATCTATTAATATATCTAATAGATATACGGTTATATATGTACACTAATATATTGAGTACTCCAAAAATATAAGAAACCCTACTAATATATTAAGGAGAGAGAGAGGGAGAGAGAGAGAGAGAGAGAGAGAGAGAGACTGCAAGCAAGTGAGAAATAAAAACTGTAGATTTGGATAAATATATTAAAGGCAGGTAGAATGTGATTTTATACTTAAGCCAAACAAAGATAGAACCAAGACAATGGCCGATGACAAACACTGATCAACGTTTATATTTTAGATATGTAGCAGTTACATGAGCGAACTATTTTGTATCGGTCTACGTGACCGGCAGTGAGATTGTAATTCGGCTTGCCGATTATGTAATCATCGCCTCTTCACCGCATGGGCGAATAACACTCCGACGTGTAACGAGATTCATACGCGAACACGAGCCGACATGAATCTTCGGTTCCAGCCTGTCTCTCAAACAGACAAGACCTATATCCTGCGATCTCTACCTGGGCCAGCGGTAGATGAGTCGAGGAACTCCAGGATAATATCATTTCATCTAATCGACATGAATCAGCCCATTGTACTATCTTCATTTTGTTCCCGTGAATAAAACTTCAGATCTATTTAATTGTGTATTGATTTACTCCTCTCCAGGAGTTAGGCACAGGGCCAGTTTTTATTTTACTCCCACAAGTAAGATGTGACCCAAGGTCGGGTCGGGAAAGTGGGGTTTGAAAAGCCAGCGCCCGAGAGGTGAGCACTCTGGCCATTTAAAAATTGCCTGGGCAGCCCCGTCGGCATTCCCCGGTAGGGGCGCCTCAGACAGTAAGCAATAAACTTACTCCTCCCCAAAGAGGGGAGGCAAAGCCTGGGAGGATGGACCTCCTAGAACTGCACAGGACAGACCCATAGACCGGCGTAAGTCAAGCCCCGAAGGCCAAGACAATACCAGTCTATGGGGTGCAGTATCCATCGGAACAGATACTACACTTTGATCTCAGCCAAAAGGCCAAGCTGGTAATTTTTTTTTTTTTTGCTTATGTTACAGAAGTTATGTAACATTTCTATTTCAGTCGGATTCGGCCAGACGTATTACTCTTCCAAGTAAGTTCGTCATTCTGGTTTTCTTCCCGATTCAAACCACAGACTTAAAACTGGTTCCTCCAATTAAAGAGTCTTCCTTGGGCATCTTTCGTTTTTAATCCATGATCTCATATCGACTTTTAAAAACTCGGATGTTGCAAACAAATGCCCCATGATTATCGAGATGAGAAGGGTGATGAAGGGGGGGGGGGGCGAATGATTAAAAAATCGAGATCAGATTAATTGTGAGACAAAGACTTGACCCCCTCACTCTCAGACTGTCTGACGCAAACGACAAAGAAAAACGGAAAGTAACTAAGAAACAACAATTCTACGACGATAATCGCATCAACATTTCTTCTTTTTTTTAATTAGAAAAAAACAACAAAGATATTTAAAAACCATACCGACACAGCAGCGTTAAAAAAAAAAAAAAAAAAAATTCACGTCTCAACACGTAGAAATTGAAGAAGCTATTTACTTCCCATTCTTCATTTTTTTTTTTTTTTTTTTTTTGCGACGAGAAATAACAAGGGATTTTCGTTTTATCGTTTGGGAGATCAAGTGTTTATCGTTGCAAATAAACGTTGCATTTCACGTGCAGACCGTTTAAAAAATATTGAAGGCATTTCGTGTTCAGCAATGGGAGCGATAAAGGGAAGGGGAGGAAAAAACAAAAAAAAAACAAACAAACAAAACAACAACAAAAAAACAACAACAAAAAAAACAAGAGGTCAAATGTTTATCCAGTTTAAATAAACAGGAAAGAAGAGAAAATATGAAGTGAGAAGATAGCCAAGAAAGCATTGCTTGTAGATCTTGGTGACTCTGGTTTGACTAACTTGCAAAAGAAAGAGGGGAGAAAAAAAGGGAGGGGAGGGGGCTGTAGTGTAGTAACACGTTTGATGTTTATTTTGGATGGAGGGAAATTGCTGTTTCATACCTGACGGTGGCTAAGTGGTTTAACGACGTGAACTGAGGACCTGAATGTACCGGGTTCGAATCCAGTTCGTTCCACAGAAATATTTTCATCAAAACTCACACCTGACCTTGTGTCTAACCTCCTGAAGAAGAGGTAAATAAAATACCTTTCCCAATAATATTCGTGCGTAAATGTTTACAATAGACTCACGGAGATTTGAATTTTGCACAGCGGATTCCTTTGTCTGCGACGGTATCCAATCGCACACTCTCGTCAAGAGACTCGACTGATTTCAGGTGCTATATCAGAGTTTAGGAAGTAAGTGTAGTATCTGTTCCGATAGATACTGCACCCCTATAGACGGATGTCGTCTTGTCCTTCGGGACTTGATTCCACCTGTCTGTGGGTTTATCCTGTGCAGTTCTAGGAGGTCCACCCTCCCAGGCTTTGCCTCCCCTCTTTGGGGAGGAGTAAGTTTATTGCTTACTGCTTGAGACGCCCCTACCGGGGAATGCCGACGGGGCTGCCCAGGCAATTTTTAAATGGCCAGAGTGCTCACCTCTCGAGCGCTGGCTTTTAACCCCACTTACTCGACCCAAGCTGTGGTCACATCTTACTTGTGGGAGTAAGATAAAACTGGCCTTGTGCCTAACTCCTGCAGAGGAGTAAATAAATATCAGAGTTTTCGTTCGGCCTTTTGGCTAAGATCAAAGTGTAGTATCTGTTCCGATGGATACTGCACGCCTGTCCTGTGCAGTTCTAGGAGGTCCACCCTCCCAGGCTTCGCCTCCCCTCTTTGGGGAGGAGTAAGTTTATTGCTTACTGTCTGAGGCGCCCCTACCGGGGAATGCCGACGGGGCTGCCCAGGCAATTTTTAAATGGCCAGAGTGCTCACCTCTCGAGCGCTGGCTTTTAACCCCACTTGCTCGACCCGATCTTGGGTCACATCTTACTTGTGGGAGTAAGATAAAACTGGCCTTGTGCCTAACTCCGCGAGGAGTAAATAAATATCAGAGTTTTCGTTCTCTGTTCAGACCCTACTATTTTACTGGGATGAGATATGGTTCCATACCTTTACCAAGAGTACTAATATAAGTCATACAGTAGATCCGATGGAATCTGAACACAACCGAATCGTCCATCTCAGGTGTGGCCAATCTTTTGTACCCCATGCTCCAAATATTTTTCAACTTTTAATTTATACGCACCGCACCAACTTGTACCCCTTTTAGTTCCTTAAAGTTTGACAATATGGGCATATTCGGCAATAAATATTTAGGGTATCTTTTACAATAATCAACACAACGAGAACGGGGTCCAAAAAACAAATATACAACAAATAAATGTGACCATAAAACTTATTTTCCGACTTACCTATGACATTTGTTTGTATTTTAAAGTAGTTTCAATGTTTGTTTTTTTTTTGTTTTGTTTTTTTGTTTTTTATTAGATATCAAAATTTCTCTCCATTTTACGTTCACGGAAATTTGCCGACATCCCCCCCCCCCTCACCCGCCTCGCTTTTTTACTGGGACTCATAATCAAAGCGCACTTTTTCCAAAACTTTGATACGTTAGTTTTTTTTTTGTTCTTTTGCGGGGGGAGGGTGACTTAATATAATTTACAATGTATTTTAGTTTCGATGATTAAAGTACTAGGCTGAGAAAAAAAAATGTCGGCAGCCATCTTGTCTTGCCAAATTTCTAACTTTCCGTGAACGTAAAATGGAGATAAATTTTGATATCTAATAAAAAGTGATTGAAACTACTTAAAAATACAAACAAATGTCATAGGTAAGTCGGGAAATAAGTTTTATGGCCTACGGTCACATTTATTTGTTGTATATTTGTTTTTTGAACACCGTATTTCTCGTTGTGTTGATTATTGTAAAAAATACCCAATATTTATTATCCACAGACATGTTTCATGTTTACTAACAATCATCAGTGTGGCTTATAAACTGTACCGCCGGTCGAATGATTTGAACCCTGATTCAACAAGACGCACCTAAAGAAGGTCGGAGGTTACATCGGCAGAAACGTTGTGAGAATAATACTCAGTAATTCGAATGATGAAAGTGAAAAAAAGGAGTGATTCCATATGAAATCAACAATTTTTTAGGCAAAAATACCTTGACCGTCATGGAATTTTTTAAAAAAATTTATTTGCTACACGTATAGATAGATCTTCATGATACGAATTGAACGGCACCAGTTTGACCTCTCAAGGTTGAGTGGTTACAAAGTTATGACCTTTGACAAAAATGTAAATTTTTGATGATTCTGACAAAGTTTAAAATGTAACATCTCCGGCGTTTTTGCACTTTAAAAGCTTATTTATATACCATTTTAAAGTACTTGGATGGGTCTATGTTTTTTTTTTAAATTATTATCTGAGAGGTCAAATAAGGCAAGTTGACCGTGACCTTAAACTTTGACCTTCATTTTAAAAAAATAAAAAATTAAAAAAAAAGATAAATTTACTTTTGCGAACCCCGTATATATGCAAAAGAGTCCATTCTCTGTGTCTGGACTGGTTGAATGTTGAACTATAATAATTTGATTAAATAAATATTAAATAATTTGATTAAATAATTTGATTAAATAAATATTAAATAAATATAATGCTTTCTTTACTTTAAATATAATCAAACTATAAATCATCAGCATACTCTGTTTTACACGCTGGTCTGTATTGGATGACTTTTAGACGTTGACTTCCAAACTAACCTATTTCTGACCAGGTCTTTCTTTATCCCTCTTTCTTTTAAATCCATTCTTATCAATTCTTCCCAGATTTTCTTTGGACTACCTCAACTGTTCTACATCTACTAACCCAAGAACTCTCATCCATTCTTTCAACGTGGTCATACCATCGAAGTCTCCTGTTCTGCACACATCTCCCTATACTGTCCAGATTTAATCTTCCTCTGAGCTCATCAGATCTAAGCCTGTCTTTATGACTCACATTACACATCCATCGTATCATTCTTATATCATTTCTTCCCATGCAACGCATGTCCTCAACCCTCACTCAACAATGGTAAATGAATGAATTTAACTGAATAAAACATTTACATTCATAAAATATTGAAATAATTAGAAATGATAAATAATTGTAATAGTGTTTTCTTTATGTACTAATGAGTCACCGTTTCTCAAGGCCCAAGGCCACGGGTTAATGAGTGTCAGGTGGATGGTGAGACAACACCGTGAGGATTGGTGACGATGCTTGAAATTGAGCAAAATTTGAAGGCTTAACAAGAATTTGCTTACGTTGAACTTGAAAACGACCATGTTTTAGTCAGTTGGAAAGCAACCCTGTAGTATTGTATTCCACAGACGAGTAGTTCTTGGAAAGAAACTTTGTTCATGGAAGTTTTGTTTAATTTTAGGTACACAGAGAAAGAAAGGAAAATTATTTATAGTGGTTGTAGCTAGACGAGTTTTTGCTGTGAATGCTGTACAGGGGGGGGGGGAGATTGGAGTTCAGTCGAGCACTAGATTTTCAAATCGATTTTTTTAATCTGTCAAGGAAGGAAAGAGTGCCCTAAGTAGCACTTCCCCAGACGTGGCAACGATACTCAATAATAGGCCGTATTTGACTCTTATACAGGTAGAGGATTGCGTCAGGAGTCAGGTACTTTCTGGAGCGGTGGAATGATCCAACCATTTTTTCAGCGACCTTAGCTTTGATCTAAGTCTTCCATTTCAGGTCTGGAGTGAAGAAGCGAAGCCATTCATTTCAATTGGACAAAGTAAGGATCCGAGCGTTGGTGGTTAAAGGAGAGAAGCTTGGTTTTTTGATGTATTAAAAGTAACCAACCACTTCTTTCCCCATTGCACCACGTGCTGCAGACCGGGAGAGAGAGAGATTAAGAAAGATCTTGATCATTAATGCTCTTCGAAGAAAACAGTAAAGTTAAACAGTCAAACTTGTGCCTGCGTTTTCCCTCATGGGGAAAGGCAAGCAAATAGGGACTAGTCAAAAAGAGAGGCAGCCAAAGAGTCATAAACAAACAGATGAAATAATAATAAATTGCTTAACTCCGATTTACAACAAAACAACACCTTGTCTTAACGTAATGAAAATAAAGAATAATAATGTGAAAAAATCCTCTCACAATGACGTCATTTCCGGAAGAATCAGTCGACAATTTTGAAAATTAACATTAATTTACATGAACCCCCACACCATCTCACAATGACGTCATTTCCGGAAGAATGAGTCAGCAATTTTGAAAATTAACAGAATTTGCCATAAAAAAAGTATAATTTATTTTTTAAATATTATTTACTTCGAATTGGAATCAATTACGTTTCTTTTTTAAATAATGATAAATTTATTTAAATAATAATAAAAAAAAAAACGGAAAAAAGCATTTGTTCATTACATAGCCTCGTTTTAAGATCATTCGTTGTCGATGAGTAAAAAAGTGAAAAAAAAGCATTTCTTCAGCCTTTATGAACAATGTGGCTGAACCCCCAATTTTTTAATTTTTTTTTAAAGATTACGTGAAAGAGAATGCTTCTCGGACGCTGGTGACTAAGTCATGTTATTGTAGCCCAGGTCGACCACTACAAATGGACACTGGAAATCCAAATAGAAAACACTCATTCGACTCGATAAGAATAAATCTACGTTCAACAAAATATTTATGATTTCAGGTTTTAACAAAAATAAAAAATAAGTCGATTCTCTGGGCCACCATTGAGGTCCGTTATTTGAAGTGGGTGCTTTTCAAGATTCAGTGTTTATAGAGGGCAGTCATTCTTTCAACAGAATAACTAGAACGCCCCCCCCCCCCGTATTTGCCAAGAAAAGAAGTCTTGATCTTTAGGGCAATCACTGATCAAATGCTTGCTTTCTTAGGGATTAAAAGGGACGCCTATTTTCTTTTTGCCCCCCCCCCTTTTTTTTGTCGAATTCTTTGGCCTTTATTGGATGCTTAACTTGAGTATGATCACAAGAATAAAAAGGGGCCCAATAACCTTGGCAAGTGAAAAAGAAATAAGATTTTAGTTTTTATTAATGAGTCACTACTTATCACGGCCAAAAGCAACTCTATGATAAAGGTTTATCAGATGGATGGATTGTCAGTTGAATGATGAAGAATATTATGAGAGGTTATGATGATTATAATGAAAGGAAATTTGATTACTTATTCGGACGGTTTATCATCTCTCAACCTACCTGTAATTTCACTGCACTTCTTGGGTACCCAATGCTTACAAGTACCACAAAAAAATTGAGTTGCACCAGACTCCCTTTCCACAAACCTTTCAGGAGAAACTTTCCTTATTCTGGGGGCTTTCCAACACTACAACCACTCATCATCACTTTGGTCTTGGAGACATTCACTTTCAGACCTTTACTTTCCATAGCATTCCTCCCAAGTCTTGGACTTAACAAGTAGGTCATCCATTGTTTCCCAGGCAAATACTAAATCATCAGCATACAGCATCTCTTCCAGACAACCCATACAAAACTCCTTGGACAACACTTCTAAGACACAAATGAAAAGAAATGTACTCTCACCATAGCAATACACAACTTTTAAAAAAAAACGTTGAAAATCAAAGTTTAAAGGCGAAATGTGATGTACATATTGAAATGTAAGCGATTAAAAATAGTCACTGGTGGATTTTCTTTCTCTGCCCAAATAATGTACCCGAGATAATAAAGAACTATATGTTTTGGGTAGATATTTCTTTGTGTTAATTATTGATCACTAACAATATTCAGCGAGACGATCCTTAAAAAGTAAATACTAATTCTGTCCAGTAGAACCGGACACACAACCCGGCCAAGTAAATATCCTCCTTGGCCTTTTGGCTAAGATCAAATTGTAGTATCTGTTCCGATGGATGCTACACTCTGCAGACTGGTACCGCCTTAGTCTTCGGGCCTTGATTCCACCAGTCTGAAGTATTGTCCTGTGCACTTCTAGGAGGTCCACCTCCCAGGCTTTGCCTTCTCACCCTTTGAGAAGGGGTTAGTTTATTGCTAATCGCCTGAGGCGCCCCTACCGGAGAATGCTGACGGGGCTGCCCAGGAATTTTTTGGTAAGCCAGAGTGCTCTTCCTCTAGGGCACTGACTTTTCAATACCACTTTCCTGACCTTGGGTCAAATCTTACCGCTGTGGAAGGGAGATAAATACAAAAAAAAAAGTGGACTATCTACTACGCCAATACCTATAGTATAAAATTGATAAAAAAATGTGGCGTAGCAATACAACAAACCCAAGGCCATCCCTATAACAGATGGATTTTGAGTCCCGTGGAGCCCTAACGGCTATTTTAGGGCTCCATGGGACTCAAAATCTCTCATTTTTCGGTGAAAAAGTGGTTTCATGCGACATTGCAGGTCCTAAAACATCCTCAAAAGCTATCAATGGATATAGATGGTTAAATCTGATATAGTACTTTAATTTAGGACCATTTTCAGGCTGTGAAAGGGTTTTCATGAATGTAAAATAGCCAAAAACTAGTGGCCTGCACCTTCTGATTTTTTCAAAATTTTCAAAATGTTTGATTGTTTAGTATTATTTATGTATAAATGAACACAAAAAAATACTACTCGCATGAATCTGAAATTTTCACCCATTATGTCCCACCCCTAATATAATACAGAGCCTCAGCTGAAATAAATGATGGGTTAGGTTAGAATTCTCTTTCAGAATGAAATTTTGTCAGAGCTAAAAAGATATCTGCTGACCGACTGGAACTCTTGCTTCTAGTAAAAAGACTCCAAATGCTAGATCTCTCGGTCTGTTAAAGGAATGGCTTTGCTAAAAATCTCATTTACCTTCGTATAAAAAATGATTGCTGAACAAGAGTAGGTGCATGTGGAAAGGAGGTCCGGTAGACAGGTAGGGGATGGGGGGAGGGGGTGTACTGACAAGGTAAAATTACATTTTGTATCAAAGCCGAACAAACATTAGTTTTTTTGGGTTTTTTTTTCATGAATCCTCACATTTCTTTGAGTTCCTGGCTTGAGAAAACATTCGTCCCAGCAGGTCAACTTGTAAATATCCATCCAAGTAAATGAAATGAAAACACGAAGATTTAGAAATTGTTGTCATCCAGGTTATCTGCAAAATCCTCCTACCCCACCTCAGTTTCCACCCATTACCCAACAGACTTACATATCTTGGATGGCTATGGATTTTTTTTATCTAAATCAGTTCAAGTAGATTGAGAGCATACAACGCATGGCAATGATGAAAAGAGACTAAATATTCTGAAAAACCCTCGAATGCGGAAACCAACCCACATGACCAACAAACGCTTATCAGACACAAGTAAATTGAAATAATAATAATAATAAAAAAGAAAATCACATGAGCCCAAAGGGACTGAAACTGCCACAAATTCCATAGACTGACACCCACCCATCATTGGAGAAAAAAAAACCCACCTGTGTTGGCACCAGCCTCGACTGATACAACACAAAATGGTCGTGAAGGGTCAAGGAAGATGGAAAGACTGAGGAGGTAGAGCACCAACCAGACCTCCACTCGAAGAGTGCAAAAGTCCCGGAACCTTAGGGAGGCTTATTGTCACTCCAATTAGTAGAGTAGAAAGTGGCCCTTAGGTTTATTTTTGGCAGCCCCGTAACTCTCGCTTCCCTTCTTTAGTCCTCACATTCCATGAGCGATGTTTCTGACAAAGGAGGAAGAATTGCTGTTTTCTGGGTCGGAATCTATCCATCTAACAAAGGAGAGTAGAAAGTGACTAACTTGGGTTTACTTTCAGCAGTCTCGTAACTCTCGCTTCTCTTATTTTGTCCTTTAGTCCTCACATTCCATGAGCGATGTTTCTGACAAAGGGGGAAGAATTGCTGTTTTCTGGGTCGGAATCTATCCATCTAACAAAGGAGAGTAGAAAGTGAACCGTGGGTTTATTTTCGGCACCTTCGTAACTCTCGCTTTCCTTATTTTGTAAGATGTGACCCAAGGTCGGGTCGAGAAAGTGGGGTTTAAAAATTGCCTGGGCAGCCCCGTCGGCAGTCCCCGGTAGGGGCGCCTCAGGCAGTAAGCAATAAACTTACTCCTCCCCAAAGAGGGGAGGCGAAGCCTGGGAGGGTGGACCTCCTAGAACTGCACAGGACAGACCCATAGACCGGCGTAAATCAAGACCCGAAGGCCAAGACAATACCAGTCTATGGGGTGCAGTAATCATCGGAACAGATACTACACTTTGATCTTAGCCAAAAGGCCAAGACACCAGTCCGAGTAGAGACGCTCCAATGCTTCTGTACACTCACCTTCGGACGCGTGTGTAAATTGTAATGCTTTAAGTAGAAGCTGATATTTACAAGAGCGTCAATGACAACAGGTCGCCCAAAAGCTCCAGCGCACTCGCCTGTACATTTGAGCGATTTAAGTGGTTTTTTGGTGTTTTTATTGTTTTAGTTTTATTATCATTGCTGTAACTGGAAATTCCACAGAATTTAAACATCCTAGTAGATGGATGGGTAGGTAAAAAGAGCAATAAAATTAAAAATAAAATTAAAACATTTATTAGTTAAGTATTTATAGCGTACCAGTTTATAGCCGTCGGTATGTAGGTAGCTGGTTTAGTATACATACTAGACCACTGTGACCTGTTTGGTGAGTATGCGTTATATATTTTATTAACTATCTCTCTTTACCCCCCCCCCTCTCTATTATAATAATGATTATTATTAAAAAATCGAGTTAGATAAGCATTTACTGTATTAACTTGTATAAAATTGAACTTTTAAATTTAAATCTAATAACCTTATTTTGTCAAATGTTGAATTATGTATTTATTAAATAGTTTTGAACCAGATTCGAATATATCGTCCGGGCCTTTGGGTCTGGATTTACGCCGGTCTATTGGGGGTTGCCGGTCCTGTGCAGTTCTAGGAGGTGCACCCTCCCAGGCTTTGCCTCCCCTCTTTGGGGGGGAGTAAGTTTATTGCTTACTGTCTGAGGCGCCCCTACCGGGGAATGCCGACGGAGCTGCGCAGGCAATTTTTAAATGGCCAGAGTGCTCACCTCTCGAGCGCTGGCTTATCTAATCCCACTTTCTTGACCTTGTGTCACATCTTACCTTGTGGGAGGTAGATAAATAACTCGAATATATATATATATATATATATATATATATATATATATTGATCAAGTTCAAATGTGTTAATAAAGTGAACATAAAACCAATTTTTTCAATAATACCAAGTAGACCATTTATAAAATTACATAAACAATATTATAGTCTTAGGCCAATCAACCAACGTCTCGATGGTATGGCGTCTTGTCAAAGACCTTTGTTTATGTAATTTATATATATATATATATATATATATATATATATATATATACACACATAGTGGACCCCCCCCCCCCCCGCTATTTGCAGGCGCACCATTCTCGGATTTTCATCCCAAGCATTGACTTAACATTTTCTTCATAAATTCGGTAGAACTTACAAATATGATAATCATATTAGTCCAACGAAGGCCAATATCAAAAAAAAAAAAAAAAAAAATCGCTAATTATTCCGTGGGATTCATATTCAGTCCATACAAAAGCGTTGCTATTCCAAATTTTTGCTAACTTTATACGAAACAAATATTTAAAACAAAAAAAATTAAAAAAATTAAAAAAATTAAAAAACACTTGTTAATGTACAAAAACTTGATTTCTAGTGAAGTTTGAGGCATCAAAATCCTATTCGCAGATTTTCGCTATTCACGGGTGTGTCTGGAACGTAACCCCTACAAATCGCGGGGGGGGGGGGGGGGGGGCTACTATAAAAAAATATATATATATATATATATATATATATATATATATATATATATATACACAAAAGAAGCTTTTACTCATTTATAAGTGAAGAAGAAAATGCAGTTTAAATCCTAGAGATACTAACTAAATCCGCACATTGCAGACTTGGAATTTGTATAAGCCGACTAAAAATAATCCGCTGGAAAATTCACAAATACAAAATGGGACTCAATTATATCAGCAGTGAAGCATAAACAGGGGTTTTTATTTACTCCTCCCCAGGAGTTAGAGTGGGACCTTATTTTAAATTGTGAAATAGAAAAAGGGATCATCCGCTGTTTACCATGTAACAGTTTCAGAGATTTTAAACAGAACTGTTATTAAATTCATAGCTCTCCCGCAGTACTTTTTTTTTTTTTATGAAAATCGCTCCAGACAAAGCATGAAGCCACTTGATGTAAGGAGCTAAAAAAAAAAATACCACGTCAAAATGTTAATATGGGGCTCAGGGCTTGGAGCACGAATCCACGGGAATCCTCATGGATTTCAGGGTAACACTGGGTGTACTTGGAAAGGGTTTTAAGACTATAAATTCACAACAATTTATTTAAATTAATCACTTTACTTCCATGCCCTCCCACCCAATCAATGCTTCAGCCCAAGTTTGGTTTGGTTGTTTTTGTTTTACGACATATCAACCCTTAAAGTTATTTAATGCTGAATCCGGTCATTTTGGTAAAAGTTCTTCATATCTTCAAGTTCTTCATTCATAGTGTTTCGTTTGGTTGTTTTGTAGATGAAAATTGTTTTTGTTTTTTTGTTTTTTTTGTTTACTTTGCAGAACATGATTGAGTTTTGCAAAAAAGAAAGGAAAGAAAACAACAGCAACATCAATGTTTGGTGCATTTTAAGTCAAGAAGCCGGTATCTTCAGACAGCCTGATCTGGTAGCACCAGTCTTCAGCCTGGTCCCCACCCCAAAAATTTAATATGATAAAATGTAAATGGTAAGAATAAGAATAAGTAATATGAAGTTATGGACTCGTATTTACTTCCTTTCCACCGCAAAAAAGATGTGACACAACGTCGGAAGGTGGGTTTGAAAAGCCAGCGCCCAAGAAGCCGTGCACTCTGGCCTACAAAAAATGCCTGAACAGCCCCGGGCAATGTGGGGGGGGGGGTGTCTTCCTGCAAGTTTTATAATAAAAAGAAATACCCCGGATTTCTATTGCTTGATCTTAGCAATGCACAAGTTCCAAGTTCGAATCCAGTCGGTTCCACAGTACCACTTTCACTTAGGGATGTCGGCAACATTCTCGTGGTCCTTCCCGTAAGTACCCGATGTGTTTCAAGAAAGATTTCTAACTAAAAAAAAACACCGGGGAAACTAATGCCAACACAGGACCGGCGGGACAGTTATAAAAGTGTGTATGTGTGTGTGTGGGGGGGGGGGCTCTCCTAAAAAGTGTGGGGGGGCGGCGGTTAAACTCATGCATATATAACTTCATTATTGATGACCGTAAAGTGGGGGGGGGGGCAAGTCAAAAAGTGTGTGTGGGGGGGCTTGAGACCCCTCTGCACCCCCCCACCGGTGCTGCCGTCCATGCAACACCAGAATCATCGGATTCACACGAAAGAAGAAGAAGCAATGTACACCAACTGAAAGATTTGAACTCGTTCTCATCATCTTGTAAAACAACTGCCCTCAAAAAACGCTGCATTAACAAAAACATTGATAAAAAAAATGAATGCATAGATTTCCTGGCTTTCAGGAAGTTGTTGACAAGACATGTAAATCGAGTTGCAGGTAAAAGTTTGCACAGGTAAAATTATGTAAATATAATCCTCAGCTGTTTTTAATTTGAAGAGACGAAAAACAAACGTGTACAGAAAAACAATCACTTGCGTATAAATTGAAGTGAGGTACGGATGTTTTAAAATTGAAGTGAGGTACGGATGTTTTAAAATTGAAGTGAGGTACGGATGTTTTAAAATTGAAGTGAGGTACGGATGTTTTGAAATTGAAGTGAGGTACGGATGTTTTGAAATTGAAGTGAGGTACGGATGTTTTGAAATTGAAGTGAGGTACGGATGTTTTAAAATTGAAGTGAGGTACGGATGTTTTAAAATTGAAGTGAGGTACGGATGTTTTAAAATTGAAGTGAGGTACGGATGTTTTAAAATTGAAGTGAGGTACGGATGTTTTAAAATTGAAGTGAGGTACGGATGTTTTAAAATTGAAGTGAGGTACGGATGTTTTAAAATTGAAGTGAGGTACGGATGTTTTAAAATTGAAGTGAGGTACGGATGTTTTAAAATTGAGCCGCTGTCAGCTCAGTATGAATAAAAAGAGGGGGGTAATTTTCTATGAATTGACATCACAGAATTACAGCCATTCGGGGGGGGGGGAGTTTTTGAACTACCCACTAAACACTATCCTCAAGTGTCTTCGGTCTCTCTGTACAAGGGGTTTGTCAGGACAACCTGAAATGAGGATACTTCACCCTACAAGTAAACCCTGACCAAATATTCAAAATAACTTAGTATTCGAAGCCCAAATAACATCCCCTTGACACGGCTATACACTAGCTAATACGAGGAATGGTGCACCTTCTCCAAGTAATGTTACCTCAAGTGACAGCACTTAGCTGGATACTCCACCAGACTAGATGAATTCTTGTCCTGGAATCCGGTAAGACCAAGAGATCGCAAGAAACATATACTATAACACAGTTAATTGGTCAATTGCAGAGAGGAAAAACGAATCTTCTTAACTTCTTTACTTACTCAAGGTTTGAGAAATAAAAGAGAATTTTAATAGAATATTCGAATACCTATGAATCTCATATAGAGATCAAGTGCTAGCCCCAGGAAAAGGGGCCCCTTGATTTCTGAGAACTTCAACTGAAGTAAAATGGAAAAAAAGATGTCGGATCCACCCACGTCCGTCGCCTGTACGGGATGTCGGATCCACCCACCTCCGTCGCTAGTACGGGATGTCGGATCCACCCACGTCCGTCGCCTGTACAGGATGTCGGATCCACCCACCTCCGTCGCCTGTACAGGATGTCGGATCCACCCACCTCCGTCGCCTGTACAGGATGTCGGATCCACCCACGTCCGTCGCTAGTACAGGATGTCGGATCCACCCACGTCCGTCGCCTGTACAGGATGTCGGATCCACCCACGTCCGTCGCTAGTACGGGATGTCGGATCCACCCACGTCCGTCGCCAGTACGGGATGTCGGATCCACCCACATCCGTCGCCAGTACAGGATGTCGGATCCACCCACGTCCGTCGCCTGTACAGGATGTCGGATCCACCCACGTCCGTCGCTAGTACAGGATGTCGGATCCACCCACGGCCGTCGCCAGTATAGGATGTCGGATCCACCCACGTCCGTCGCTAGTACAGGATGTCGGATCCACCCACGTCCGTCGCCAGTACGGGATGTCGGATCCACCCACATCCGTCGCCAGTACAGGATGTCGGATCCACCCACGTCGCCAGTACAGGATATCAAATAAAAAGTTTAATTCCAAGATAAATGTGAACAAAAAGTTTCCATGTTTCTGTATGACATCATTTCAATCTTTTTGGGGCCATTTAATCAGGGTTGAGGTGTCAGAAGGTATAAGGTCCGAATCCTAAAATTCCAAAATATCCAACTCAGACTCAGGCTCTTTATTTTAAATTCTTCCAATATTCAGACTGTCTGTTAAATCTCCAGAGATTAAAAACTCCAACTCTGACTTTTAGCTTCTTACGACTCAGACTCCTTCCAAAACCTGCGACTCCGAAGAAGCCCTGCATTTAATGTCAACAATTCATTATTATATTAGATAAGATTTCCATTGGATGTTATTTACCATTAAGTATTTTTTAATGAGGTAAGTGCGAAATGAATATTACGCAGAATAGAGGCCGAATCATTTTTTTAGTGGTAAAAAATAAAATTAAAAATCGAAAAAATAAAATAAAAAATCGAAAAAATAAAATAAAAAAATCGAAAAAAATAAAAAAAATCGAAAAAAATAAAAAAATCGAAAAAAATAAAAAAATCGGGGGGGGGGGGAGGGAGAAAAGAAAAAGCAAAGAAAAAAGGAAAAGCAAAGAAAAAAGGAAAAGAAAGGGCAACAAAAAAAAAGGAAAAGAAAGGGCAACAAAAAAAAAGGAAAAGAAAGGGCAACAAAAAAAAAGGAAAAGAAAGGGCAACAAAAAAAAAGGAAAAGAAAGGGCAACAAAAAAAAAGGAAAAGAAAGGGCAACAAAAAAAAAGGAAAAGAAAGGGCAACAAAAAAAAAAAAGGGTCAACCAAAAGAAAAAGTGAAGAAAAGTAAACAAAAAAAAAAAAAGGCATAAAAAAATTTTAAAAAGTGCAGATTCTCAACTACTACATTGAGAACATTGGGGGAAAAAAAAAAAAAAAAAAAAAAAAAAAATCACTGAAATTTATTTTTCATGCACCGAAGGGAATTCACTTGTACATTTTAGGTATTTGTAGAATACTATGTGTTAACAAATTTAAAGACTTATTGAAATATCAGAAATATTGTTAATTGACATAAAACAAGTTGTTTTGTTTTTTAATAAGAAAATCGACAATCTTCTTACCTCTGTTTGGCACAGGGACAAATGAGATGAGACCGAAGACAAAAAGAGTGCATTACACAAATTTTTCAGAATGGGATTATCCGGCTGACTTAGAAAACCAGCTTTTGCCATCGTAAACAATAGAGACTAGCGTTCATGAGAAATACACACAACTATTCCAACGTTCAGAGAACACTGCTAACAAAAAGGATATTCCGTGTTGTTTTTGTTTAACTTTCCAGGAAGCTAGCATCCTGTACGGAAAAGCTATCACATCAAGTTTTTTTTTTCTCAAATAAAAACAACAAGAGTTTTCACACTGAAGAATGCATAGGCTTGTTTTAAGGATTATGACCTAAATTGTTATTCTGCTACCGATGTTAACAGGAAGTGCAGGCTTAGACATTTTGTCTGATCCTGGTCACATGACAATCCCTTTAGTTAAGATGACGGAATACAAGTCTGAACTGCATCCTCAAGTAACGATTAGGAAAAATATTCAAAATGAAAGCAATCGACAATTCGACTATCGGAAACGGAGTAAATAAAATTGATTTGTCAAAAATACGGCTCAAAACAAATTTTCATATTATGGGTTACAGGGTTACAGAGTCGGGGGTTTGGGAAGGAGTAAGAGTCAGATTTTCAAGAATGCAGGGAGTCGGAATTGAATTTTTGAATCTTCAAAGGATCAACAGACAAACTGAATATTAGAAGACTTTATAATAAGGAATCAGGCGGTACTGTTGGAACCCCACGAGTCGGAACTGTTGGAAACCCCACGAGGCGGAACTGTTGGAACCCCACGAGTCGGTACTGTTGGAAACCCCACGAGGCTGAACTGTTGGAAACCCACGAGTCGGTACTGTTGGAAACCCCACGAGGCGGAACTGTTGGAAACCCACGAGTCGGTACTGTTGGAAACCCCACGAGGCGGAACTGTTGGAAACCCCACGAGGCGGAACTGTTGGAACCCCACGAGTTGGTACTGTTGGAAACCCCACGAGGCGGAACTGTTGGAACCCCACGAGTCAGTACTGTTGGAAACCCCACGAGGCGGAACTGTTGGAAACCCCACGAGGCGGAACTGTTGGAAACCCCACGAGGCGGAACTGTTGGAACCCCACGAGTTGGTACTGTTGGAAACCCCACGAGGCGGAACTGTTGGAACCCCACGAGTCAGTACTGTTGGAAACCCCACGAGGCGGAACTGTTGGAAACCCTACGAGGCGGAACTGTTGGAAACCCCACAAGGCGGAACTGTTGGAAACCCCACGAGGCGGAACTGTTGGAAACCCCACGAGGAGGAACTGTTGGAAACCCCACGAGGCGGAACTGTTGGAAACCCCACGAGGCGGAACTGTTGGAAACCCCACGAGGCGGAACTGTTGGAAACCCCACGAGGCGGAACTGTTGGAAACCCCACGAGGCGGAACTGTTGGAAACCCCACGAGGCGGAACTGTTGGAAACCCCACGAGGCGGAACTGTTGGAAACCCCACGAGGCGGAACTGTTGGAAACCCCACGAGGCGGAACTGTTGGAAACCCCAAGAGTCGGAACTGTTGGAAACCCCACGAGTCGGTACTGTTAGAAACCCCACGAGTCGGTACTGTTGGAAACCCCACGAGTCGGAACTGTTGAAACCCCAAGAGTCGGAACTGTTGGAAACCCCACGAGGCGGAACTGTTAGAAAACCCACGAGTCGGAACTGTTGGAAACCCCACGAGTCGGAACTGTTGGAAACCCCACGAGTCGGAACTGTTGGAACCCCAGGAGTCAGTGCAGTCTTACTTTCCCGAATTGAGTGAAATGGAATCAAAATTGATTAGAAAGCCATTCATTTTGAATGTACACCTTCTTCCAGATAGTATGCAAGAAGAATTCTTAGAGTTGGTAAACGACTGTTGCAAAAAGATGCATTTGAAACTCTTTCGCTCACCAAGTTCTGGTCTAAAATGCGTGAAATTTACCCTGTTGTATATGAAAGAGTTTTGACCTCTTTACTTATGTTCCCTAGTATTTACCTGTGCGAACAAGGATTTTCAACGCTGTTGAATATGAAAACTAAACAATGATCACGACTGAGTGTCGAGCACGTGCCTAGTGTCAGGCGGAATTTCCATGAACAGAGCTTCTTTGCAAGGGCTCCCCCCCCCCGTCCGTGGAACACATTACCACGGGACTTCTTCCGTGCAGATTACAACATAGTCGCCCTCAAATCCAATATCACCAAATACTTGTTATACACCTCCCCCATAAATAATTAAACTTAGTTCATTCCATTCATCATTTTCAATCTTCTCATAATATTCTTCACCATTCAATTGACAATCCATCCATCTTATTAACCCTTATCCTCGAGTGGCTTTTTTTGCCTTGATAAGTAGGGAATTTTTTTTAGTTCAAAACAAAACTATTTACTAGTTTTAGTCAATGAACACTGACCATCATTGGCAAAAAAAAGTGATCATTTTACAAGCCATTATTAGTGAGTTTGTAGCCTGGTGAATATTCAACATTACCATGGGACTTGTTCCCTGCGGACTTCAACATGGGTGTTTTCAAATACAATGTCAACAGATTCCTGCCATGAACCGTCCCCCTCTAGTAATTCAAGCTTGGTCCATCCCATCAATCTTTCCTAATCCTCAATTGACTATCATTCTATTTCATTAACCCTTAGCCTCGAATGGCTTTTGGGCTAAATAAGTGGTGAACCGTTTAGTCAAAAAAAAAAAAAGAGTAAAAAAAGAGAAAAAAGAAAAAAAGAGAAAAAAGAAGAAAAAAAAGAAAAAAATGAAAAAAAGAAAAAAAAAAGAAGAAAAAAAGAAGAAAAAAAGAAAAAAAAGAAAAAAAGAAGAAAAAAAGAAGAAAAAAAGAAAAAAAAAGAAAGAAAAAAGAAAAAAAAGAAAACAACCTATTTACTGGTTTCATTCAATGAACACTGACCATCATTGGTGACAAATGATCAAACCAATGTTTTTGTTTTTCTTGCCTGGTTACAGTCGACAAAAAAAAATATATTTTGGGAAAAAGCCAACCAGTTTAATGAGAATGAGGATTTGGGTTTCGTGTTGGCCTTATTCACAACCAATTTGTATTTACTTTAGTAGTAAAGAAAAGAAAGAACACCTGAATATTGCATGGATTATTCCATTATGCATGTGAACCATTGGAAAATCAAAGAATATTTATAGCTGTCAGAAGAACGAGGTTTTCACAGGCTACACCTGCAGGACGAGATACTTCCCGGGAAGAAGATAAAATTCTAGACATGTCCATGAGAAATATATCAAATACTCGAGTAGATTTTTATTTACTCATTTTATTATTATTATTATTTTATTATTTGTTATTATTTTTGTTCTTTTTAAAAATTTATTATTATTTTTTTTATTATATTTTTTATTATGATTATTATTATTTTATTATTTTTGTATTATTATTTTTGTTATTTTTTATTATTATCATCATTTTTTAATTATTATTTTTGTTATTTTTTATTATTATCATCATTTTTTTACTATTATTATGATTGTATATTATTTTTTGTTATCATTTTTTATTATTATCATCATCTTTTTATTATTATTTTTATTATTATTATTTTATATTATTATTTGTTTTAATTATTATTTTATATTATTATTATTATTACTTTATTATTATTTTTATTATTATATTTTTCTATTATTATTTGTATTATTTATATTATTATTTTTTATTTATCATTATTTTTTATTATTATTTTTGTATTATAATTATTACTTTTGTATTATTTTTTATTTATTATTATCATTGTTTTTTATTATTATCATTTATTTATTATTATCATTTATTTATTTTTATTATTATGTTTTATTATTATTATTATTATTTTTTTAATTATTGTTTTCATTTTTTTATGATTATTATTATTTGTACTCCTAAAGAGTTCTCACACAAGTCATCGTCACTTATTACTCACTGATAATAACCGGTGGTGTTCCCTGGAGTCTGAGTGACAACAAGCCTTTTCTTCTTATTATTATTTATTTTATTTATTTATTAAGTTATTTACTATAGTTTGTCCCAAACAAGGCATATTGCCACTGAAGTATAAAGGGGGTACTGTGATATAGGGGCCATATTTATAGAGGGGAAACCTGGGTGAGGAGCTGAGCAGCAAGATGTTTGTTCACATTACATTTAAATTTTCGTTTTTTGGTACGGTCGGGGAAGCAGGGAGAAAAATTGATGCTCGATATATACGAGATAGAGCAATTATATAGTTATATAAACAAGTAAAAGATGAGAATAAAGATTGTAAAAAATACGATATCTACAGGGTGGGCCAAAATAAGGGTCCTATCTTTAAATTTGAATAACTTGAATTTGAATAACTTCCACAAAATAAAAGTTAAACTCACCAAACTTTATGTGTGTGTAGACTGACCCTTCCGAGATTTTTTGAAATAAACAAAACAAATTTTAGCCGAAAAACACTTCTTAAAACTTACAAAAACTAAAGTATTGTTTTTTACACTGTTTTGAGTTTTTTAAGCAAAAATAATGTTTTCTAAATGAGGGTACGTTCCTTAGGGCTAATACGGCTCATGCTTGCTTCGGAAGGGGTCCTTTACTTATTCTAAAAAAAAAATCCAAAAAAAATCAATAAATAAAAAAGTTATGAATTTTTAAAAATAGGACCCTTATTTTTGCCCACTCTATATAAACAAGTAAAAGATGAGAATAAAGATTGTAAAAAATACATATCTATGAAGTCATCAGTTGTTGACAACAAGGGGTTTCAAATAAAATTTATTTTATTATTCTTTCCTTAAGTCATGGATTTGTTTTATTTGAAACCCATTGTTCTGAACAACTGATGACTTAATAGATATTGTAGTTTGTACCAGATCAATAAATTATGCTACACTCTAAAATAAAAACCAAACAAATATTTATATATATATATATATATATATATATATATATATATATATATATACAGGATGATTCATAAGTCACTTACTGGTGATACCAGATCAGGCTGCCCTGTGGCTCCCCGAGACGAAATTCACCTACATTGACGTTTTTTTTTTTTTTTTTTTTTTTTTTTTGTAAAACTTAATTATGTTCTACAAAACCAAAAACAAAAACAACAGACCCTCTCCCTTTCTCCCTCCCCTTTTTTATTTTTATTTTTCCTACCCTACTCCCGGTCCTGGATATGATCTTAAACTACATCCGATGGTGAGATCCGGCTTACGGACTTTGGGGAATGTGGAGCCTCCTCTTAATTACCATTGCTCCCAGGTCCACCCTGACCCGGAGTGGTAGTACCTGTTAGGGTCCCAACTATGGGTTAAATAGAAACAGATATTAAAAGGGGAAAGAAACAAAAAAGAGAAGAAAACAAGACCAGATTCGGCATTAAATAACCCAAAAAGGGTTGATATGCCGTAAAACAAAACTACCAAACCAAAAACCCTGATTAAACATTTGAAGATATAAAGAACTTGAAGCATAAAAACTTTCACTATAATGACCAGATTCGGCATTAAATAACCCAAAAAGGGTTGATATGCCGTAAAACAAAACTACCATAAGTCACTTAGCTATTTATTTTTGAAATTCTAAAGTTAAAAAATACGGTAATACCAAAACAGAAAGTTTATTCAACAAATTCATTTATGGGAGTTTAAAATTACAGCAAATTTTCAAAATTTCCACCTTCGTTCTGCATGCATAGCTCCATTCTTTTTTGCAAGGAATTTACGACTCTTTGTAGCATATTTGATTGATTATGAAATAAATATATATAGAAACAAATATATAAACGAACAAATTTAAAATAACAAATAGCAGTAATTAGAGAGTAAGATAACAATTATCAAAAGTTCATAGTATGTTCGTGCTTCATATGGTAATCATTTTAAATAGCTAAGTGAAGTGACTTATGAATCACCCTGTATATATATATATATATATATATATATATATATATATATATATATATATATATATATTAAACCAAAAGTATAGATTTAGATAATTGAACCTATAGTGAAATCGTTTAAACTCAATATACGAGACAGAGCAATTATAAAGATAAATGAAGGAAGAGAGATAAAGATGTGCGGATGACAAATCTATTTAAACTTCAATTGTTCAATGCAATGTGTACTCGATAATGTTTATTTTTCTTTCCTTAAGCCAGGCTTTTCAAAGATGTAAATCTTATCAGAGGAATTACATAGATGGATAAGTTGTCAGGAGAATAATATATATATATATATATATATTATATCGATCTATAATTCTCACTCCCTTTATATATATATATATATATATATATATATGCATACATTGTTAAAAATAACAGAATTCGTCTGTTTAATTATACCTTTTATTTTTTCAAATGGTCTTTTTTGTATTAAAATAAAAAATTAATAAATGTTCCGTAGGTTTCACGAATGTTTTCGATTCTTTGTGTATCATCCTCAGGTGTCAAAAGCAAATGAACAAAAAAGCTAGAGAAAGAAGATGATTTTAAAAAGACGGTGTAGAAACGCGCATAAGACTTTTTTCGCATTATTCCAGGAAGTCGTTGACGATTTTAAATTCAACAACGCTGGATGGCATCACAGAACAAAATCGCATTACGTTAATCATTTTAAAATGTTACCACTGGGTTCATATGTGATGTTGTTAATTTTAGGTTGTTGTGTTTTTATGTAGATAGCTTCGAGTATTTTATATATATATATATATATATATATATATATATATATATATATATAAATGCATATTGGTCTTTATTCTAGAGTGGAGCATAATTGCTTCACTGAAGAAGACAATAATTACATGCGAGATTTATTGAAAAGTTAATAAGACTTAAAATTATGGTTTTGAGAATTCATAATAAAAATAACTTGCAGAAGGAGGAAAAATATATGAATTTAATTTGAAAAGTCACACATTGAAGTGTTGATGAAATGGCAATAATAAGGAGAATATTTAAAAAGAAAAAATATTTTGAAAACCTGGACAACGCAACTTATTTATGTTTTTTAAAATTATTTATTTACTTTAAAAACTTAACCTTGTGCTACACACAGCGGCATATCAACATTAATCGTCGCTAACATCAAAACGAATTTCAACTTGACTCCGATAAATATGTCTTATACTTCTGATAAGGGTGTATATCACCGAAAGTACTCAAGTTTTTCAAGTAAATAAATAATTTATTTTAAAAAACATCAATAATTTGCATTGTCCAGGTTTTCAAAATATTTTTTTTTAGATATTCTCCTTATTATATAAATTTAAGTTTTCGGTTTTCTTTTTTGAAATGACCCATCTAAAACACGCTATAAGAGATATTGTTTTATGATAAACAAGAAAAATAAATCTGAGATGCTATATCATGGACATCCTAAAAATAAGTTTCTATGAATAATAATCACTTTTTTTTTTTTTAGATACTATGATAAGAATGTTGAAAACAACTTTAGACCTCAGTCAACTGTGTCCTCGAGCCAATAAATAAACCTGTCCATATTTCAGAATAAAAAAAGATTGAAAATTGATACAGGATGTCTGCGCTAAATGGTCCAGTTCACACACACACACACACAAATAGTTCAGATTTTTGAAATAGCAAATTTTTTTGTTGTTGTTGCAACGGCGTTCACTCTGGTCAGGTTGAGCCAACTTCTGTACTGACCTGCACTACGTCTCAAATCATGGCGGCCCACACATAGCAGTCCTGAGCAAGGTCGCGCGAGATGGCTAACAACAGGGGCCGCGCGAGATGGCTAACAACAGGGGCCGCGCGAGATGGCTAACAACAGGGGCCGCGCGAGATGGCTAACAACAGGGGCCGCGCGAGATGGCTAACAACAGGGGCCGCGCGAGATGGCTAACAACAGGGGCCGCGCGAGATGGCTAACAACAGGGGCCGCGCGAGATGGCTAACAACAGGGGCCGCGCGAGATGGCTAACAACAGGGGCCGCGCGAGATGGCTAACAACAGGGGCCGCGCGAGATGGCTAACAACAGGGGCCGCACGAGATGGCTAACAACAGGGGCCGCGCGAGATGGCTAACAACAGGGGCCGCGCGAGATGGCTAACAACAGGGGCCGCGCGAGATGGCTAACAACAGGGGCCGCGCGAGATGGCTAACAACAGGGGCCGCGCGAGATGGCTAACAACAGGGGTCGCGCGAGATGGCTAACAAAATATCTATTTGAATTAGTACTATTTAGATTATTGGAACTACTATCCTAATCTTGGATATTATTCTAACAATGGGGACACATGGCACAACGGATAAAGGTGCTAAGTAATCAGTTCTAAATGGCAGTCATGGCTAACAGAACGAGAACAATCTCCCTCAAACTCAGGAACTCGCGCGTCCTGCGATGCATGAGACAGTCAAAGTAAACCATAGTTTTTTTGGGTCTGAAGCTGGATACACAGCGTCCCTCCAGCGTTTTCCCGTTGCGATCAAATTTTTCTCGATTGTTTGCTTCCACTTCACTTTTGGTCTTCCTCTTCTTTTTCCATCAGAGTTCCACTGAAGCACTTGGTTAGCAATTCTCTCTGGAGCCAATTTTAGGGCATGACTGAGCCAGCCCTTAGCTAAAACCCCTCTGACAACTTCTATTAGGCTCGTCTTTTATGGATCACAAAGCATGCCGCCTACATGTTGTCAGTACACATAAATACTCTTGTTCCAGCATGCACTTGTTCTTTCTCACATCCAGGTTCTGCACACCAGGCAGAGACGAGTCATTTTTTTGGCCGGGATAAGTTAAGTCAATACTATTCCCACCACTCAATTCAGGTTCTGGATCATCACGTCAGCCACACTACCGCAATCTCCTAAATATGTTGGTGAGTGGCATCATGTTTATGTTGAACAGTAATGGAGATAAGGGGTCTCCCTGGAAAATTCCTTTGTATATTCTTTTCTCTGCCAGGTGTTGTCCTCCAACTGTCAGTTCCAGTCTCCATCCTGCTGGTTAGTGCGGTCTCTGACTTCTTGGTTAGAAATTCTATCGCTCCATTTGATCCCTAAAATCTTTCTAAGACATTTGGGATCAAACGTGTCTAATTTTAAATAATATAATGGTAGAATGAGTTATGCAGTAGAATCAGTTTTTCTATTTCTGCTGAATAGTTCTCACTGGCAGCAACCTTTATATGAACATTTGAATTAAGGTTGAACACACATCTGACGAAGGGATATTTGCCTGAAATATAATATTATACGGAACTTCCATCAGACCACCCTGACGCAAGTAGAATTATAATATACTAAATAAATATATGTATATGTATATATGTATATAGTAATCCAGGTAAAGTAAACATCCACAGGATAAAACTACAAATAATTTCAATCGGGCTTATAAAGAGTGCTCAATATCAAATAGAGCTTTTATATATATGATTATTTTTATTTATACATGTACATGCCTGTATAAATCAAAATGTTTCTCAACCATTAAAACTATATTAAAAAAAACTTAAAAAAAACAAAAAACTTTTTAGTCCCAAGTTGTTCGGTGGAAAATCACTTTTTTGTAAGTCAATTTACTTTTTGCAGTCATTATATTAGTTTGCTTCCAAGAATTTATGCTAGTCTTAACATTATTTAAGGGATCATCAGTTGTTTACCATGAAATATATGTGTGTGTGTGTGTATTGTATTGATAAAAAGGTGCCAACTGCATAACTTATTCCACCATTTTATGTCTTAATTTGCTTCAGTACGAAGCAAATTAAGACATAAAATGGTGGAATAAGTTATGCAGTTGGCACCTTTTTATCAATACAATACACACACACACACATATATTTCATGGTAAACAACTGATGATCCCTTAAATAATGTTAAGACCATGTGATACTAATAGTACACATAACAGCATTAGTTAAAATAAGCGTCGATACGCTTACAGTTGATAATAAAATGTTTTTTCACATATTAAAAAGGCATTCTTTAAAATATGTGAAAAAACATGTTTTTATTAACTGTAAGCGTATCGACACTTATTTTAACTAATGCTGCTATTTCTACTATTACTATCACACGGTCTCGACAATATACTGCCTCCATATTACAAGGGAGGGCGTCGCCGTTGGGGAGCTCGCTCCTAAATGGTTGGTTTAGAGAAAAAATATATATATATATAACAATGTCGGATTATTTTCATTGAAGATGGACGGATATCGATCTCTGAAATATTTGATTTATTGTATATAAAAAAAAAACTACATAAATCTTGGCATCATATCGATTTCTTAAACAAAGTTGTATTTAATTATATATATATATATATAATATGAAACTAAAAGTATACTTTTAGAGGATATAACCTATAGTGAAATAGTTTAAGCTCAATATACAATATAGAGCAATTATAAAGATGAATGAAAGAAGAGAGATAAACATGTACGAATGACAAATCTATTTCAACTTCGATTGTTCAGTGCAAAGTGTACTCGGTAAAAACATGTTTATTTTTCTTTCCTTAAGCCAAGGCTTTTCAAAGATTAAAATCTTATCAGAGCAATTACACAGATAAGTTGGCAGTGGAAAAGCCTAAATTCAAAATTTGAAAAAATTAAATCTCCTTTCACTGGACACTTTATCTACGGACATTCACCAACTGGACAGATTCCATATTTTTACACGCACACTCTTACTCTCCATTACTTTATATTTTTTCAAATTTTGAATTTTGGCTTTTCCACTGCCAACTTATCTGTGTAATTCCTCTGATGATAAGATTTTAATCTTTGAAAAGCCTTGGCTTAAGGAAAGAAAAATAAACATGTTTTTACCGAGTACACCTTGCATTGAGCAATCGAAGTTGAAATAGATTTGTCATTCGTACATATTTATCTCTCTTTTATATATATACAGGGTGTCTCAAAAAAATGTACTCACTCTTAGAATGACGAGAAAACCTTTATTTATGAACATAGAGAGAAATGAAATAGCTTCAAATACATGAAACAAATGTAACATTTGCGAACATGATTCTTCAATTACATCTGTCTCATGTATTCGATGCTATTTCATTTCACTCTATGTTCATAAATAAAAGTTTTCTCGTCATTCTACGAGTGAGTACATTTTTTTGAGACACCCTGTATATATATATATATATATATATATATATATATATATATAAATTGTAAAGAAGTTAAAAATGAGACAGAGTTCTAGCAAAAAATGAGCAATTTTCCTTAAAAGTGACACCATGTAAAGTGGTTGTTGGTCAACTGGTCTGAGTCAAATGTCATTTTTTCTTTTAAGGAGTCACTTGAAAATGAGTTTTGATCAACATTACTGACACAATCATCAGTCAAGTTAGTTTAGACAAGTCAGTCAACAATCAGGGCAGATTACAAGTGGGTTAATCGGTACTCGCTTTACATTTTAGACAAACTTTAGACATTTTGTGCTGTAATCAGTTGGAAAATCAATATCCACTTCGGTTCAGGCCAAGAGAAACGCGAAACTTTCAGATAGTTATGAACACAAAAGTAACGAGAGTTTGAATTATTCAAACCAATATTCTCCTCCACATGATGATGCTGGTGGTGGTGGTGATGATGATGATGATGGTGGTGATGATGATGGGGGTGGTGGTGGTGGTGGTGATGGTGATGATGGTGGTGGTGGTGATGATGATGGTGGTGATGATGATGATGATGATGATGGTGGTGGTGGTGGTGATGATGATGGTGGGGGTGGTGGTGATGGGGGTGGTGGTGATGATGGTGGTGGTGATGATGATGGTGGTGGTGACGATGGTGACGATGATGATGATGATGATGGTGGTGGTGGTGGTGCTGCTGATGATGTGGTGATGATGATGGTGGTGATGATGATGATGGGGGTGGTGGTGGGGGTGGTGGTGGTGCTGCTGCTGCTGATGATGTGGTGATGATGATGATGGTGGTGGTGGTGATGGTGACTAATACTACTAGTAGTAGCGAAAGATTAAATCTGGACAGTAGAGGGAGATCTGTGCAGAACAGGAGACTTAGTTGTTTTGGTCACATTGAAAGAATGGGTGAGAGTTTTGGAGTCAGTAGATGTAGAACAGTTGAGGTAGAAGGTCTTTATTATTAGCGGAAGATGAAATCTGAGCAGTATTTTGTGGTACTTGCAAGCATCGGGTACAAAAGAAGTGCAGTGGAATAAAAGGTAGGTTGAGAGACGATGACCAGTTTGTGTGCAAGAAGTGTAAGACAATGGAGATGGATGAGAACTCGGATGTGTACAAAGTATATCGGGATGTCGAAGCTATTGAGGTTGTCGAGAAGTTTTGATACCTTGGTGATAACATTGAAGCACAACGTAGAGTAATTGCTAGTAATAGTATTACTGCAAGAGTTAGGAAAGGCTGGAGTAAGTTCAGGGAAATTCTGCCATTACTAACCAGCATAGCGTTACTACTGTCGACCAAGGGAAGTTTATCAAGCATGTATATGCAGCGTATAGAAGTAAAACCTTGCCAGCGAGGGTTGAGGACATGCGTTGCATGGAGGTAAATGATATGAGAATGATACACTGATGTGTAATGTGAGTGTTAGAGACAGGCTTAGATCTCATGACCTCAGGGGAAGATTAAATTCGGACAATATAAGGAGATGTGTGCAAAACAGGAGGATTTGATAGTGTGACCACATTGAAAGAATGCATTAGAATTCCTGGGTTAGCAGATGTAGAACAGTTGAGGTAGTAGGGACTGCTCACAGGGGAAGGCTAATTAAAACAGGGGGGGGGGGAGTGATAAGGATGGACTTGAGAGAACGATGAATAAATAAAGACCTGGTCAGAGATAGGTTAGTTTTGAAGTCAATTTCTAAAAGCCGTCCAACACATGCCAGCATGTAAAACTGATGTTAAACCAAATACGACAATTACAAGTGTACACCCTCCATAAAAAAAAATGACGAAAAAGAAACATTCTCATTTGCCAGTGTTTGCTCTAATACTCATATAAAATAACTTCTGAATCAGGGAAGTTAAAAAAATGAAATAAGTGAACATCTCAGACTGGAAAATTTAAAGAAAAATAAAGAAAAGAAAAAACGTATAAATCGGTAAAGTAAGCAGAAATAAAAAAGAAAAAAAAAAAAGAAAAAAAAAGAAAAAATCTCATTACGGAAATAGATTAAAGGCGGGTGGTTGTCTGACTTGCTATTTGCTTTCTCAATTTACTTAAAATGGATTCGTCCGGCAGTTTTTTTTATTTATTTATTTTTTATTTATTTATTTTTTTTTAAATTATTTATTTATTTTTTTTTTTTATATATATATTTTTTTTTTACTTATTTATTTTTATGTTTTTATTTTTACTTATTTATTTTTATTTTTTTTACTCGCTAACTTTTGTGTGACGAGACAGAGATATATTTACAAATAAGTACACATTGCTCTTTATTATAGAGTAGAAGATTTTTGTTTTCTTTTACTAATGAATCACCACTTTTCAAGGCCAAAAGCCATTCGAGGATAAGGGTTAAAGAGATGGAATGATTGTCAGTTGAAAGATGAAGAACCACACCTCCCCTGAACTGGCAAGGAGAAGTCCGGGGCGACTGGAAACAATGCCGCATAAAATGGTAACACTGACGACACGAAAAATGGATTCAGATGTTTCGAGACTTAGAAAACGATATAATATCTTTTGTAATTTGGAATATAAACATTAACATTTCATAAGCATCTTCATAAAAATCCGGATTAGAAAACGAATCGTCTCCATTTCTTCATGGAATTGCTCTTTTTCTTGACTTTTACCATTATCTATTCGGAAAAGTAGAAGAGGCTATTTTTAAAGTTTCAACCATAAATGCAGTCATGCACTCAAGGTCACCATTAAATTATTTTTGTTGAAACACAGATTCATTTTTTTTTTTTTTAAATATCGTTTCAAGGTTTCTCTTTTATTTTCTTTAACAACTTTAGTTACGACTCAGTTTTTTTTTTCTTCTATTTTTAAAACAGTCACAAAAAAATCACACAATTCAAAAAATAAAGGTCAGTTGCAGTCTCTGTGTTTGACTTGCTCAATTGCCGACCTGACAATTCACCACAAATAGCAAAGAACACAAATCAAGTGCAGTGTTGCCAATTTAGCATCCCCCCCCCCCCCCCCGGCACTACATCTAGAGATTTCGTTTGGAATCTAGCTAGTAAAATTTGGATCTAGTTTTTTTTTTAAAATTTTTCTGTAAAGTCTGGAGATTTCGTTTGCCACCTACACCCCCGCAATTTTAGATTTCAGGTAAACTACTTCCTGTATTCATTTCCTATCTAGTCCTCATATGAGACTATTTCTTGGGTTATCTTCCAAATTCTAAAATGAATGTCATTCAACTTTAGAATTTTCCTAAAAAGTTTTGAAACAATTGTTTCATTCTTAGTGTTGGATTTTGAAGATAGTTAAAATGGCAGATGCCCAAAGAGACACTACTACCACTACTACTACTATTAATGATAATAATAATACTATTATTACTACTAATAATACTATGGGATGTGATGGTGGTTAAGTGATAAACGTCATAGACTGACGACATGAGTGTACCAAGTTCAAATCCAGCTCGTTCCACAGAAACACTTTCACTTCGGATGTTCACAACCTTCACGTGGCCCCTCCTGTAAGTAGTCGCTGTCTTTCTAGAAAGAATTTTAACTAGAAAGATATCGAGGAAACCAATGCCAACAATAGGAATCACCTCATTCATAATATATGAATACTACTACTACTACTACTACTACTACTACCACCAATAATAATAATACTAATAATAAAAATAAAAGTAAAATAAAGTGATGGCACCAGCGACGTTAGATACCACACAAAATGATTGTGGACAGTCAAGGAGGATGTAAAGACCGAGAAGGGAGAGCACCATCCAGACCTCTTCTGGAATGGCACTGAGAGTATTGGAATCTTGGGAAGGTTTATTATCACTCAATCTCCAGATATAGTCAAATCCTGTCTTGTCGTTATCCTCAAACTCATCTGCTGTGGACAGTCGGTGTCCTTCAAATATATCTACTTTCTAACAGAAATCCGATACTTCCGGTCCCCCAGTTACTCTCAGATTACCTCAACCAACCGGAAATAAATACTTGCTTCCGAATTTTCTATCCCAACCCTTCCATCGGCTAATTGTTCATCGCGTCACTTCGTCTGTATAACACAATGGATCTGTTGCTCCCACATTGGCATCTACTTCCGCACACATTCGTATTGCCATTTTTTTTCGTATTGTTATTTACTCTGGCATTATTTTCCGGTGGTCTCGGGGGGGGGGGGGGGGGCAGTGTATAGTATCGAGGATAAGGGTTAATGAGGAACACTATGGGAGTACTAACATTGATCAATGGTATGAACTGCGTTTGATTATTTATGTGACAAGAATTTGTTGACATTAGATTTGAAGACGATCAAGTTGTAATCAGCAGAGAAGCAGTCCTGCAGTAATGTGTTCCATATGTGGGAAGTCCTTACAAAAAAGCTCTTTCCTTTATTTTTTTGTTATGAGAGTTAAAACAAAACAAAAAACGTGACAATGAACAATAAAATTAGGGGTGGGACGTAATGGGTGAAAATTTCAGATTCATGTGAGTAGTATTTTTTGTGTGCATTTATACATAAATAACACTAAACAATCAAACATTTTGAAAATTTTGCAAAATTCAGAAGGTGCAGGCCAAAAATAGCCATTACGGCACCACGGGGCTCAAAATCCTTCATTTTTCAGTGAAAAAGTGGTTTCATGCGACATTGCAGGTCCTAAATCATCCTCAAAAGCTATGAATGGATATAGATGGTTAAATCTGATATAGTACTTTAATTTAGGACCATTTTCAGGCTGTGAAAGGGTTTTCATGAATGTAAAATAGCCAAAAACTAGTGGCCTGCACCTTCTGAATTTTGCAAAATTTTCAAAATGTTTGATTGTTTAGTGTTATTTATGTATAAATGAACACAAAAAAATACTACTCGCATGAATCTGAAATTTTCACCCATTACGTCCCACAATAAAATCAATGAAAATAATTGCTAAAATTAATCTTAGCAAAATCCCTTTACTTAAATTCCTGCTGTACTTTTGTATAGAAATCAGTTTTTTTGTTGTTTTTTTTTTTTGTTTTTTTTTTTGCATGAGCAGGCATATTTTTTGCTTCATTATTTGTGGGGTTCAGTGCTCCGCTTGTAGTTGCACAATGTTCCAGTGTTGGCACATGTGCCATAGGTTGGTCATCCCTGATGTGATCAACGAAAGAACAAAGTGAGTCTATCTTTTCACAGTGTAACTGATATTTTAATGGTTCTAGTCATCCTAAAAAAAAAAAGTAACAAAAAAAAAACAAACAAAAAAAACTGATAGATAGGAGAAGTCTTAAGACTATCTAGTTGATATGTTTAAAAATTAATCCCACGCGAGAGTAAAATGAAAAGAGTTGTTGATTCATTGATAAATACGGCTCATCTGTTAATATTTTGATGATTATTTAAACTTCACGTATTGGCCTTCTTTTAGTATCAAAAGGCAATGCATACGCCCTGTATGAGTGTCTGCGTGGGGACTATAGTAAAGCAAGGGTTGCACAATTCCCACCTGCACTTTTCCTGAACCGGCAAGAAGTGCAAGACGACTGGAAGCAATGCCGGGATAAGCAGAGAAAGACTTGTTATTTCATAGTTTTTCTTCTAGTCTAGTTGCACAACCAAGGCTTGAGAGTCTAATATACCCTACTATTTGATTCATAGCTGGAGGGAGGATATATAGATTCATACCTTTCCCAAGGGTATTTAAAAAAAAAAATTAATGGAAATCGCTCCTGACAAGGCATAAAGCTACTTGATGTAAGGAGCTAAAAAACAATACTACTTCAAGGTCAAAAACTAGTCAACGATCAGTGTTAGATGGATAGATTCCGACCCAGAAAACAGCAATTCTTCTCCCTTTGTCAAAAACATAGCTCATGGAATGTGAGGACTAAAGGACACAATAAGGGAAACGAGAGTTACGAGGTTGTTGAAAGTAAACCCAAAGTCTACTTTCTACATTCGTGAAAGTAATACTGTAGTCCTGATAGAACTCTAACCTAGCACGCCAAGCCAACAGTTTGCACATGTAACCACTATATCCATTTTAATTGGTGTCCTTATATACGAACAACAAAAGGAATAGAATGAAATTTAAATTTTTGGCGCTTGTATTTTAAAAGTACGAAAAAAAGTTTTTTTTGTCTTTTACTGTTTTAGAGGTAAATAAGGGGCAATTAACTCCTATTTGACAATTGTGTTGAGACTCGTAAGTGTGCACTCTGATTTTATGTAAGCAAAATCAGCTTTTCCACGCGCCCATAAGCAAAATCAGCTTTTCCATGCGCCCATATGCAAAATCAGCTTTTCCACGCGCCCATATGCAAAATCAGCTTTTCCACGCGCCCATAAGCAAAATCAGCTTTTCCACGCGCCCATAAGCAAAATCAGCTTTTCCACGCGCCCATATGAAAAATCAGCTTTTCCACGCGCCCATAAATAAATAAATTTTAATATTTCCCGAATAGGTAATTTTGATTTGTCAAATATACTTTTATGTCTAATCAACGTTTTACTTGCACATGTGCAACGCCAACTGAAGCCATCAGTTTTTACTAGTGATGGCACAGGTCGCATCTCATGGCCACAGTTGCAGGTTTCTGCACCAGAAATAAGTCTTGTGTGCTTGCAAAAAATCAATCTGTTTCGCACTGTCTGATGTAAAATACAGTATGTCTTCAAACTTGAAAGAGTTAAGATCCGAACACTTACGAGTCACAACACAATTGTCAAATAGGAGTTACTGCCCCTTATTTACCTCGCAAACAGTAAAAGACCAAAAAAAACTTTTTTTCGTACTTTTAAAATACAAGCACCATTTTTTTTAAAAAAGCTATTTTGATAGGTTTGGTTCGTTTTACATCCTATGAAAACTTTTCAAGGGCGAAACGCTGTTATAACGGTTCATTGTTTACGATTAGTTGGACAAAAGTAGTTTTTTTTTAGCGGGGGGGGGGGGGGGGGGGGGACAGGTTCATGCCTTCCCAAACAGAACAAGCCGCGCGTGCGTGGTCTCCCTCTGTATGTGACTCGATGTGACGAGTGTAAAATGCAATAATTTTTGACCCCCCTTTAACACCCTGGGGGCGCGAACCAGAATTTTTCTGAGGTCAAGGATGCTCATTTTATATCCAGAACAATTGCCTCTACATTTTGGCCAAATTTCAGAAAAATTGAATGGATGGATCAAACGTTATGGGAAAAAAGGATCATTTTTTGCCATTTTGGAGGCTTTTGACGCCCTGGGGGCGCGAACCAGATTTTTTCCAAGGTCAGCGATACTTATTTTTTTGCCTCCACATTTTGCCCAAGTTTCAGAGAAATTGAATGGATGGATGAAAAGTTATGGGGCAAAAAATGTCATTTTATGCCATTTCGGAGCCTTTTGACCCCCTGGGGGGCTAACCAGATTTTTTTTCAAAAATCGGAGAATGTCATTTTCTAACCTGACCAAAGTTACAACTTCATGCAAAATTTCAGAGAAATTCAATGGATGGTTGCGGAGAAAAATCCGGACGGACGGACGGACAGGCCTCAAAACATAAGTCCCCTGATTTTATAAATCGGGGGACCAATTAGTGCATAAACGAGTACAATAGATCAATAGGATTTGAACTTGGCAGAGACTTTGTTGGTTTGGTCACATTGAAAGAATGGATGGACATTCTTCAGTTAGTAGATGTAGAACAGTTGAGGTAGCAGGGTCAGTTCGTCGGGTTAGGCCAAGGAAAACATGGGAGAAAGTGATAAGGAAGGATTTGAGAGAAAGGTGGATAAATAAAAACCTTTTTTTGTTGTTTGTTTTTTGGTTTTGCAGAATATGATTTAGTTTTGCAAAGAGGAAAGAAGAATAAAACATCAATGTTTGGTGCATTTTGGGTCAGCAAACCGATATCTTCAGACAGCCTGATCTGGTAGCAGATGTAGAACAGTTTAGGTGTTAGTGTCAGTTGGTAGAGTAAAGTCAAGGAAATCATGAGAAATGGATTCGAGAGGAAGAGGGCTAAATAAATAAAGACCTGGTCAGAGATAGGTTAGAAGTCAATTTCTAAAAGCAGTCCAACACATGCCAGCATGTAAAACAGACGTTAAACAATAGGATGATAGCCAATCCCATAGTCTATAGACAGTATCTATTGGGCACTTACACACCAAGGCTATAAAAAATTTATACTTGGAAAAAGGCAGGATTTATTCTAAGTGAAGAATTGTTTGTTTTTTTTTAATTCGCATTTCGAGAGTTCAGTTTTATTTGATCCATTTTGTTCTTTTAATAATTTCTTTTTGCGCTTCTGTACATTGTTCTACGCCACAAAAACAAATAATCCAAATTTTTTGATTCTCAAATAGTTACACTCATAGAATTTCTGTAGAGTTTTTTATTTTGTTCTAATTATACTTATTACATGATGATATAAGGTTTGTTGTTTAAACTACAGCAGCGTAAAACACTCACAATGTTCATGTATTGTCTTTTGTGAACCTTAGTTTCGATGGTTTGTACACCTAAATCCAAAATATAGTGAGTGTTTTGTGCTACCGTAGTTTTCATGCAGACACCAACAACATGGCGTCACCCGTAATGCTATTATGTAGTAGAGAGAGACAGAGAGTGGGGGGGGGGGGGGCTGAAAGAAAAGAAACAAGATGAAGAAAGAATAAGAAAATAGAAAAAAGTAAAATAGAAAAAAGTAAAATAGAAAAAAGTAAAATAGAAAAAAGTAAAATAGGAAAAAAGTAAAATAGAAAAAAGTAAAATAGGAAAAAAAGAGAGGGCAAAAGAGAGAAAAGAGACAAAGAACAAGAAAATAGAAAAAAGTAAAATAGAAAAAAAAGGCGAAAAAGAGAGTAACGGCTAAAGAGAGAGAGAGAGAAGGCTAAAGAGAGAGAAGGCTAAAGAGAAAAAGAAAGAAAAAGAAAAAGAGAAAGAAAGAAAAAGAAAGAGAAAGAAAGAGGAGAAAGAAATGGAGAAAGAGGAGAAAGAAATGGAGAAAGAGAAAGAAAAAAAGAGAAAGAGAAAAGAGAAAGAGAAAGGAAAAAAGAGAAAGAGAAAGGAAAAAAGAGAAAGGGAGAAAGTAAAAAAAGAGAAAGAATAAAAAGAAAAAGAGAAAAAGAAAAAGAGAAAGAGAAAAAGAGAGCAAAAGAGAAAGAGAAAAAGAGAGCAAAAGAGAAAGAGAGGAAAAGAGAAAGAGAAAGAAAAAGCAACGAAAGTAGAATCTTACCATTGACACATGGATAAATGTTTTAATGCCATTATTTGGCCTTCAATAAGAGTTCTTCAACTTAAGCAAATAATCTACTAATTCATATATAAATAGCGTATAATAATAACAATAATAATAATACTACTACTACTAATAACAATACTACTACTACTAATAATAATAATAATAACAATACTACTACTAATACTACTAATAATAACAATAATAATAATACTGCTAACAACAGTACAAAAGCCTCCTGAATGACTCATTGATGCAGAATAAGCTAACCGACTCCTACTTTATGGTGGACAATTTTTTCTGTCTTACTCTTAAACGAAAAGGGTAAGTACAGGCTGCAAGTTTGATTCCCGTGGGTGGAGTTGGTAAGGTCTTGGGAAGATTGCGAATTGGAAGTGAAACGCGCTAAAACGCTCGCAGCGCGGCAGCAGCAGCGTGTTACCCTCCTCATCCGCGGAAGATAAGTGTTATCTGCTTTTTTAGTCTTAAATCGTTTGCTTTACTTCAAAAAACGAAAGACTTCTATTAAATCCAACTTCTACAGACTTTAGAGTATCATTAGGGTTAAATAAAAGTGTTTAAAATCAAGGGTTAGGGGTAATTAGGATCTTTTTAAGAAGATCCCCGCCACTAGTGCTAAAGTTAGTCGGCCTCTAAAAATAACCCCGCTTCCAACGGAGACAACTTTTCAGCTTGCTAAATTCTTTACGCGTTAACCCTTTTCACACAGAATTTGCTCTCCGAAAGGGAACGTGGTTGGAGTGGTCAAAGGTGGAATTCAAAACAGTGGTTCTATTTATTTACTGCTCAACCAAAAACCTTACATCCATGAAATTCTGTTCCGAGGAGCTGTCCATGTCTGCCCCAACGACCCTAGATTGGCAACCATTGCACGCTTGTTGACAGCTACCTCTGCGAGTTCGTGTGGAGGCAACGATACGGGGAACTGACCTATTCGCGCAAATCATAACTGATTTAACACAATTTTATCTCCAAAACAAAAAAAAAAACATGCCTTATACATTCTTATTTTGCTAATGTTTTTAAGCAAAAGTGGCTGTATAGCGGGGCTATATTTAGTGGCGGGGATCTTCTTAAAAAGATCCGGTAATTAAATCAAGGGTCCCTAAAGGGAGGAATCATCATCATATTTGGTTTAACGTCCGTTTTATATGCTGCCATGCGTTGGACGGCTTTTAGAAACTGACTTCCAAACTAACCCATCTCTGACCAGGTCTTTATTTAACCCTCTTTCTCTCAAATTCATTCTAATCACTTTCTCTCATGTTTCTCTTAGCTTTACTCTGAACTAAACATGATCCCTCAACTGTTCTACATCTACTAACTCAAGAACTCTTACCTATTCTTTCAATGTGGCCATACCATCGACGTCGTCTGTTCTACACACATCTCTCTATACTGTCCAGATTTAATCTTCCTCTAAGGTCATCAGAACTAAGCCTGTCTTTAAGACTCACATTACACATCCACTGTATCATTCTCATATCATTTCTCTCCATGCAACGCATGTCCTCAACTCTCACTTGTCAGGTTACATTTCCATACAGCATCAAACTGCATACACATGCCTCTCCCGTTTATCAACAGTGGTAGCAAAAAAGGGGGGTCATTATGTAATGAGAGCCGGAAGGAGGCAATTTGAGAAGAGGAGCTAATGTTCAGGGAGGCATGAAAATTACTTTCAAAGATTGGGGAGCGGTATTTTCGTGGTGATATGAAGATAGGGTTTTCTTTTCTTCCCTGGAGGGGAACTAGAACAGACCCCGTTGATCTTTAAATCGACTGACTGCCCGTTTGCACTTAGTGAGTATTTATTTACCTCCTCTCCTGGAGGTTAGGCACAAGGCCAGTTTTATCTTACTCCCACACGGTAAGATGTGACCCAAGGTCGGGTCGGGAAAGTGGGATTTGAAAAACCAGCGCCCGAGAAAGTGAGCACTCTGGCCATTAAAAATTGCCTGGGCAGCCCCGTCGGCATTCCCCGGTAGGGGCACCTCAGGCAGTAAGCAATAAACTTACTCCTCCCCAAAGAGAGGAGGCAAAGCCTGGGAGGGTGCACCTCCGATAACTGCACAGGACAGACCCATAGACCGGCGTAAATCAAGCCCCGAAGGCCAAGACAATACCAGTTTATGGAGTGTAGTATCCACCGGAACAGATACTACACTTTGATCTTGGCCAAAAGACTTAGTGAGTAGGTCATGTTCAATATTGCTAACACGAAAGTATGGAAGGAAGTGAGGGACAAATTTATTACTTAAAATCTGAGGAAAACATTGTTCATAAAAATGGTTGACCATGGGTCGCACAGGCGGTCTGCCGATCACATGGTTGAAATGCTTGAATCACGATTTACACAAGATCATTTTAAATAGGTATTCTAAACCAATTTATTTTTATTATATCCAAAAACATTTAATGTGGTCACATACATCTTCGCAAAGCGCAAAGCATAAAAAAAGATACCAAATTTATTTTGGTAGCTAAATGAGTCACCCAATTATGACCATTCAAAGTTTGTTAGAAAATTTGCTGGCTAGTACACGGGCGCAGGATTACCCCTCTTGGTGTGATGGACTCGTAGACATGTAAAAACTTTTAATTTGATCACACAAACAATTATGACCATTCAAAGTTTGTTAGAAAATTTGCTGGCTTGTGTGCTATTGGTCCAGAAGAGAATTTTCAGTGTAAAACTAAAAATGACGGCTTTGAACAAGTGAAATAATTAGGGTGAAAGATTTGGGGGTCATCTTAAATTGGAAGCTGTGCAGCGAGATGATTTTTCACATTAGTTTTAAATTTCTGCATGTCTGTACAGTCGAAGAAACGGAGCAAGGAGGGAGTTCCAAAGTCCGGCAGCACAAGGAAAGAAGCTATTGGAGTAGAAGGCTCTCTAGCATCTGGGGACCTCCACAGTGAATGGATGGGATTTAGCTTATTGTCGGGTTGGTCGAGTGTATTAACGTCGTGGGGGCATGTATGTGGAAATTTTTTTTTTAAATACCTGCGGGGGCTCTGAAATACCTGACTAGTACACAGGCGCAGGATTACCCCTCTTGGTGTGATGGACTCATAAACATTATATGTAAAAACTTTTAATTTGACCACACAGGTCTTTGCAAAACAATGACAGCAAATTTATTTTTGGGAGCTGAATTGGTCACCAAATTATGACCATTCAAAGGTTGTTAGAAATTCAAAGGTTGTTAGAAATTAGAAAATTTGCTGGCTTGTGTGCTATTGGTACAGAAGAGAATTTTCAGTGTATAACTAAAGATGCACACTTTGATCAAGTGAAAAAAATCCTTAAAATATAATGTCATCTTGTGGTAAATGAAAATTAATCATAATGGAAGTGATAATTATCAAATCAAACCAACCTAAACATTGGACAAAGTCTTATTAACCCTTGATAAAACGTGCAAAAATGACCGAAAAACGCAATTTTCTACATACAAGATTCATTTCAACAGCTAACACATTGAATCTTCTTAGTATGATTCATAGCAAAGTAGAGATCAAGCTAGATTTTTTTTTTAATAGTAAATCAATAAAAAACATCAAACTCAGATTTGTAAAAACAGACTGAAACAATTTGATAATATTGCAATCATTAAAGTTTTCATCTTGGATATTTTTTTGAGAAAGGCAACTTAAAACCCTATATTAAGCCCGCCATATTGACAAGTGACCCCTTTTCTTTAAGATGGGAATATCTTTATATGCATAAAAATACAATATCGTGTCCACCAAATTTGAAAAAACACCAACACTTTCTCACATAAAAAATAAATCACCCATTACCAAAAATAGAAATCTTGTAAGATTTTCATGCCTGAGACATCTCTCTCCGAACGCTGGACGTAGTCCAAACTGTTGCGTCACGTTTTCGTACTGACACCGGGATGAAAAATTTTTCCTCTTTTCATAACGCTTATGTAAATGTGGTTAGCAAAGTATGACTTACCCCAGCCAGGAATGGATTCATAAAGAAACAGAACCTGAGTGAAATGGCTAGTTATAGCAAAGACCTCCCATTACTTCCTGATCTCTCTGGCAGAAGAGCTCACTGCTCATTGAAATATCAAATAAATGATTTTTTAATAATCATCCGGACACCACACAAACAGCCAACACCACACTTGCTGTTATGTAAGATTTTAAGAAAAAATAAACAGTAAGTCCCATTTCGATTTCGATTTATTATTTTTGTTCCTTCCAGCTTACATCTTACCCGGGACTTTGCATTGCCCTCAGCCTTTTTAAAAACATACTACTACTATTCCCAGCAATGCTTCAAGCAAACTATCATTCTCTATTATATATATATATGTATATATATATCTGGCTTTTCCGCACTGCTATCGCCTTGCAAATTTCGCTACTTGAAAAATTGCTTCCCTGCAGACTACAACATGGTCGTCTTCAAATTTAATGTCAACAGATTCCTGTAATGATCCATCTCCAAAAGTATTTGAACTTGATTCATCCCAGTAATCATTTTCAATCCCCCATCTCAACTGACAATCATTCAATCTCATTAACCCTTATCCTTGCATGGCTTTTGGCCTTACTAAATGGCAGTCCATTAGTATAAATGAATTTAAAAAATGAAAAAAAAAACGAAAAAAAAACCCAGATGTGTACAATGACAACTACTTTATTATATATTTTCTCTTTCTACTGATACAGAAACTTAAAAATGATTGTCATAGATGACACATCTAATTTTGATGAGAGCTACAACATCAGAGAAGGGCAATCATTCATCCACGAATACTTATCAAACAAAAAAAATTGACCTTTTTCCTTTTTTCCTCACTATTGTAGAGAAGAGGAAGAGACTGATCATTTTATTCTGAAATGACTACGCAAGGAGTGGTAAGTAATAAAATTGTTTCCATTAACAAAAATGAATGAATGGAACCCTTTCATCATATCAACACGCTGCGTGTGAGATATGGTTAGGTCATCTAACACGGAGATAGGATTTCTTTATAAAATAAGTCACTGTCTCGCAAATTTTATGACACAGCAAATTTGCATAAAACTAAGATGAACAAAAGAACAAGGGTTTTGGATGTGACTAAGCATTTCTAAAAAAGGCTCTGTCTGTTGATCGGTCATGTGGCGGTGGTGAAGTGGATATCGATGCAGACTGACCGATCTGGGTGTGCCAAATTCTAATACAGTCGTTTCCATAGAACCATTTTCATTTATGGATGTTGGCAAACTTCACGTGCTACCTCCTGTAAATACCTAAAAGAATTCTTTCGGTGCTTGTTCAGTGCTTCGGCCATACAGAAAACTTATTTATTTATGAAAACAATATTATGTACTTACTCAGTAGTATTTTATTGTTCAATGTTGAAAAAACTAGGAAAAATTATCCGCTAGAACTTTAATTACAAGTATTTTCCCATTTTACGTATCGCTTCGATGAGTATGGCTCCATCTTGTTTCGTTGGACACAAATCAAGGGCATATAATAACGCGAAATGCCCTTGATTTGTGTCCAACGAAACAAGATGGAGGCATACTCATCAAAGTGACTGCTATGATACGTAAAATGGGAAAATACTTGTAATTAAAGTTCTAGCGGATAATTTTTCCTAGTTTTTTCAACATTGAACAATAAAATACCACCGAGTAAGTACATAATATTGTTTTCATAAATAAATAATTTTTCCTACTTTTTTCAACATTGAACAATAAAATACCACTGAGTAAGTACATAATATTGTTTTCATAAATAAATAATTTTTCCTACTTTTTTCAACATTGAACAATAAAATACCACTGAGTAAGTACATAATATTGTTTTCATGAATAAATAATTTTTCCTACTTTTTTCAACATTGAACAATAAAATACCACTGAGTAAGTACATAATATTGTTTTCATAAATAATTTTTCCTACTTTTTTCAACATTGAACAATAAAATACCACTGAGTAAGTACATAATATTGTTTTCATGAATAAATAATTTTTCCTACTTTTTTCAACATTGAACAATACAATACCACTGAGTAAGTACATAATATTGTTTTCATAAATAAATAATTTTTCCTACTTTTTTCAACATTGAACAATAAAATACCACTGAGTAAGTACATAATATTGTTTTCATGAATAAATAATTTTTCCTACTTTTTTCAACATTGAACAATAAAATACCACTGAGTAAGTACATAATATTGTTTTCATGAATAAATAATTTTTCCTACTTTTTTCAACATTGAACAATACAATACCACTGAGTAAGTACATAATATTGTTTTCATAAATAAATAATTTTTCCTACTTTTTTCAACAGTGAACAATAAAATACCACTGAGTAAGTACATAATATTGTTTTCATGAATAAATAATTTTTCCTACATTTTTCAACATTGAACAATAAAATACCACTGAGTAAGTACATAATATTGTTTTCATAAATAAATAATTTTTCCTACTTTTTTCAACATTGAACAATAAAATACCACTGAGTAAGTACATAATATTGTTTTCATAAATAAATAATTTTTCCTACTTTTTTCAACATTGAACAATAAAATACCACTAAGTACATAATATTGTTTTCATAAATAAATAATTTTTCCTACTTTTTTCAACATTGAACAATAAAATACCACTGAGTAAGTATATAATATTGTTTTCATAAATAAATAATTTTTCCTACTTTTTTCAACATTGAACAATAAAATACCACTGAGTAAGTACATCATATTGTTTTCATGAATAAATCATTTTTCCTACTTTTTTCAACATTGACCAATAAAATACCACTGAGTAAGTACATCATATTGTTTTCATGAATAAATAATTTTTCCGTATGGCCGAAGCACTGAACATGCACCATTCTTTCTTTTACTAAGAAATCATCACTTATCAAGGCCAAAGGCCACTCGAGGATAAGAGTTATTGAGATGGAATGATTGTACGTCGAAAGATGATGAATATTATGAGAGGATTGGGAATGATGATTGCTAGGAAGGACACGAGTTTATGCTTAAGTTTGCCAGATCGTTTCATCATTTCTTTGTGTGTCTGTGAAACACGTAGTCATACGACAGTTTCCCACTTATTAACGCAGTTCTTTGCATTATTGTTGTACTCTGCCAGATCTTTCAAGCTGCACCAGTTGTGCAGTAGGGGACAAACAAGGCAGTGTTGCATCGTATGGTCCTACTCTCCACATTCACAGATGGTTGGGTCAGTTTTGTAGCCCCATCTAGTCATAGCAACTTTTAATTGCCCCATTCCCGTTCTCAGGCGGTTGAGTGTTTTCCACTGGATCCAGGGTGTCTTTGAACCGAGAAGAAGGGCCCCAGAATGGGGGGATTCCGATATGAGTAGGAGGGGGGCATGCCTATTGGCCCTAGTCTTGAAAAGACCAAGTCTATAGGCAGGAGGAAAACAGTCAGCAGGAAGAGAGTTCCACAAACCTGCGGTTCTTGGAAATTTTCTCACTATCAATTTAACAAGCAAAAAAACTATGTACTATCCGGCTGCTATTAATTTTATTATGTATTTGGTCATTATTGTCGGATAAAATAAGGATATCATCGACATAGCATACAGAAATAGAAGGTATATATATATATATTTATTTATATATATATATAGCATTAGATAAAATGAAAGAATAAAATAAGGTGCAAATCAAATTTTATTACAATTCAAAGTTCAAGCAAATTAATTGAAAGTCCTTAACCCATGGGTTATCAAAGAAAATTCTTCTCATCAGAGGGTCATTACCGCAGTGGTATTACAGTGAGTAAATAAAACTTTACTTTGAAAAAATAAAAATATAATAATAATAATAATAATAAACAAAATTAATAATAAAATTAATAATAAAAATAAATATATGTAACACAAATTGTATCAGCTATTAATGCTCTATCCAGTATATTGAGCTTCATTTTTATCCGGATGTTCACTAATTAAAGATATTAGTTGCCTCTTATATCTTTTGTTGTATTAACCTTATATATATATATATATATATATATATATATATATATGACATACAAAAAGCCCATGCAACAGTTGGGCGAATTGTTGAGTTCTTAGGTCTTCCGCTGTTTCCTTTTTTATTCAAATCTTTAATATAAACATATTGTAATTTTAAAAACTAATAGTTTTCATCATAGTTTTTCATCTCCCTTGAAAATTAATGAACATAATATTTTAAGAAAGGTTTTGGTTAATTTATCCTTTTTTTTGGGGGGGGGGGGGATTAAATCACTTTAATTACTGTTAATATTGACAAAACTATTGCATATATATATAGGAAAATATGAGAATACAATTACAAATGAATAACATCAAACATTAATTTATTATAAACTGTTTAAAAATAATTAAGCAAATTAGGTCTACAAATAGATGTGTTTGGGTCTTTGCTCTCTACTGTACAGTATTTGAAAAGAATCTAATATTGATTTAAATCACCGTTTTGATGGTAATATAGGCATGATAAAGGAAAAAAGCTTTCGCACGTATTCATTTAAACATAAAAGTATCATTAAAATTTACTATCTTAATCATATTTTGTCTATCATTTTAAAGGAATATGATTGGCTCATTTTTTTTTGCCAATGTTTTTGTTAGAATATCTAAGACTTTAAGAAGACCTTGTATAGAATATCGTACTCAATCGTACGCACCAGTAGCTAAACATGGGAAATGGGATATAATATTAAAATTAAAAGTCGTACAGAGAATAGTGGCTAAACTAATAAAAGCATTAATGGATCTCAATTATAAGGACAGGTCAGAATGCTTAGGTTTAGCTACTTTACTAAACAGTTTAAATGTGTCCAAATTCCTTCCAAATTTTGAAGTCATTCTTTTTTTTTTTCAACTATTAATAAAAGATTAAAAGATTAAAATGGCTGACTTGTTTACAAATAAACAGAAATGCATTATGGTGGATTCAATTTCATAATTATTATTTTAAAATAGGATTTTTTTTTAAATTTCGTTTTATTTTTTATGTTATTGCATTTCTGATTTCAATAAATATTAATAGTAAATAAAAATAATAATTCGATGTATAATTATCGAAGTTCATGTTGACGCAAGAAATAAGTGCGCGCGCACACACACACACACGTGAAGTTATCTCATAATATTATTACTATAGAAATTTAATTGTGTAGTATCTGATAATTATACACAATACCAAAAACAAATTCTGAGGAATTTTTAACTTAAATTGATCATTTTTTATGGTACCTTAATGGAATGTTAACACAACGTGACGAAGACAATGGAGATTTGTTTGCAAAAAATAACAAAAATGAAAAAAAAATGGCAATATCAACTGGCCTTCATTTTCCTCAGACTCGACTAGCCCTGACTTTTTCTTTGTGGGGATATCTCAAAGAAAAAGTTTACATCAACAAACCTGAAAGTCTACAGGAATTTTAGGAGAACATCAGGAATGAAGTCGGGAATTTAATTGTAATCGAGTGATTCTGCAATCTTGTTATGGATAACGTTTTGAAAAGAGCACAAATTTGTGAAACTGAAAATGGAAAATATTTAAAAGATGTTATTTTTCATAAAAAATTTTTTATTTTTGTTGTGTTTTTATTTTTTTTAAAACAAATCTCCATTGTCTTCGTCATATTATATTAAAATTCTATTAAGGTATCATCAAAAAAAAAAAAAATCTATTCAAGTTAAAAATCCCTCAGTGACTTTTTGGCCACCCTGTATATTTAAATACAAAATATGTAGACAATGGAAAAATTAAGATCATAAAATCGTGGATGATGGACTCTTATAGCTAGGAGCAAAGTGTAGTATCCGTTCTGATACTACATTTAATCTTTTCTGTCCTCGGTCCGTGAAGTAGAAATTCTTCTAGACTGCAACAATTTAAATTTTTATCCCAATCCAGAGTGCTCCCCCCCCCCTCATTGAAGGGAGCTGTATTTTCCCCATATTAAAATAAACGATCTTGTGTCTAAACTCTACCCTCGTGGGGGGTGGGAGGGGGAGCAATTAAACAGAGACTCGTTATTTTCGTACTTGAAACCATAAAAAAAAAATAATTATGTGAATTAATTTTTTTTTTTTTTATTAAAATTGTAAATACTTGAGTCTGCTGAGTAAATATTTTTTTTTTTAAAATGACAAAGGTAAAAAATGTTTAAATTTTGTTCAGATAATAAATGTCTTACCTCTGATCATGTGATAGTCACACCGAAGCTTACAGATCCATTTTTTTTTTGGTTTGTTTTTGTTTACTTCAAGTTTACAAGTTTGTCCTCCAACAAGAATGTAATCAGGGTGGGGCGTACAAGTTAAAGATATATTACAGACATTACGACACACAAAACCTCATTACTATACAAAGAGATAAAAACAATGATAAAAACTATCTACTTTACCTTTGAAGGTGACAATAAGATGATTGCAGGTTTTATATATATATATATATATATATATATATATATATATATATATATTTTTTTTTGTATTTATCTTTGACTCTATACACATTTACATATATTCCCTCTCTACATAAACCCTACCACTATATATATATATATTTCTCATAATTTATAGACTTTCTCGTCTTTTGTCATTTTTTCGTTTGGTCTTTACGAAGCCCATTTGGGCGAAACGTTGAGCTTTTTAGGTCTTCCACTTATATATATATATATGTGTGTGATTATTTTTATTTACACAGACATGTACAAAATCTGTGACACTGGCATGTTGATGTTATCGATCAACAGCTGTTATAAGCTGAGATATCATCAGGCAGAGTTAAAATCCGATCTTAACCTTAGATCATAACAAAAATTAAAAAGTTGGCAATGCCAACTGGCCTTCATTTTCCCCAGACTAGACTAGCCCTGACTTTTTCTTGTGGGGATATCTCAAAGAAAAAGTTCACATCAACAAACCTGATACTCTACAGGAATTTTAGGAGAACATCAGGAATGAAGTCGGGAATTTAATTATAATCGAGTGATCCTGCAATCTGTTATAAGCTGAGATCTCATCAGGCAGAGGTAAAATCCGATTTTAACCTTAGAACATATTTTTTTCCAAATATGATCTACAGTTAGATCGGATTTTAACTCTGCCTGATGAGATCTCAGCTTATAACAGCTGTTGATCGATAACATCGACATACCAGTGTCGCAGATTTTGTACATGCCTGTGTAAATAAAAATAATCATATATGAAAGCTCTATTTGATATTGAGCACTTTTTATAAACCCGGTTGAAATTCTTATGATTACTATCCTGTGGATGTTTACCTTGCCTGGATTATTATATATATATATATATATATATATATATATATATATATAACCGACAACTTATGTCTGGATATCTTTTCGCAGATCCTTTCCATTGTCCGGATCAGAATCTTACTTTCGGAGGGGAATTGGCTGATGAATCTGTTAAAGTTAACTTTAATACCAGCAATAATATACTAAAATGTCTATAATTCTAACTATAGTTTCGTACTTATTATATAATTCCCACCTAAACCACCTATAATACGAACACGTGGTCTTTACCTGATTCACCTCATTCCCCTGAAGATGGATCCGGATGGGTCTGAAAGTAGTTGAGACACAAATGAAAACTATCGCAGGTTCATCGGCCAATTCCCCTCCGAAATTAAGATTCTGATTCGGACAATAGAAAGGATCTACGAAAAGATCTCCCAACATAAATTGTCGGTTATATTTAACAAGACTTGCCTTCAAGAAAAGATACTGCCTAAATATACATATATATATATATATATATATATTTCTTTTTAACAAAGTTGACCCCAAACAAGGCATGCTGCCACTGTAGACATAAGGGGATACTGAGAATTAGGGTGAAAGCTTGGAGTGGGGGTGGAGAGTGGGAGTCATCCTAAATTGGGAGCTGTGCAGCGAGATGCTTGTTCACATTAGTTTTAAATTTCTGCATGTCGGTACAGTCGGGGAAACAGGGAGGGAGTTCCAAAGGCCGGCAGCACAAGGAAAGAAGCTATTGGAGTAGAAAGCTCTCTAGCATCTGGGGACCTCCACAGTGAATGGATGGGATTTAGCTGATCGTTGGGTTGGTCGAGTGTATTTACGTTGAGGGGGCACCAGAGGAGCAAGTTCATCGGAGCACAATCCATTAAAGTACTTATAAAACAAGCATATATATATATATATATATATATATATATACTAGCAAAACCTACACGTCCTCTGGGCAGCAATTAATCGGAAGTTAAAAAATGATTTTACTTAGAGAATTCCAAAATTTTAACAACTTTGATAAATTTGTAGATTAACACACTCAGCTAAATTACAACCACCGCTTAAAAAATGAGATTCTACTTTTTAGGGTCATGTTAACTTATTAGGGCAGTTAACTCATATATTTTTTAACATTAACCCTAACTTTGACTGGCAAAGTTGTAAAACCACACGTAATCAACTATATATAGAGTGTGTTTTGGCAGTAGTCTGTTGGATTTATAGCATGTATTCGAAAATATTCAAATGCAAAATTGAATGAAGGTTAACATGTTTTGATATATATATAGTTGGGATAAATGAAAAAGAACTTTCGCATTTATTCATTTAGATATATATATATATATATATATATATATATATAACTTCTTTGTAATATAGTAGGAAAAATCCCAGCAGAGTGCTCGATTAATTAAGAATTAAAGTTAAAAATTAAGAGCATAATATTTATTTATTTTGGTACAGAAAAATTAGTACAACATTCAGATGACAACAGAAGCTGAAGAGAGCCGGATGGCTAAGACTTTCCATGCTTGAAACTGACTGTACGAATGTTGTACTAATTTTTCTGTACCAAAATAAATAAATAAATAAATATATATATATATAGATATATATATATATATATATATATATATATTAGCTGGCTCTGCCAGTTCGCTATCACTTCACTACTTGAAACAATTAAAATAATAAAAGTTAATCTATGTGTGTCTGGCTCGCTTCAATAGTTATGCATGCAAATTTATTTTTATGAGCAAAGAAATGGAGGCTCAGTCTTAATAAATGGTAATAATAAAAAAGGAAAGAATTTCTTTCTTTTCACTTTTAATAGAGACAAAAAATATTCCCTTGTTTTTAATAATTTTGTGACTAAAATAGGAATGAATCTACGGACACACAGATGCTTTATTTACAGATTCAGGAAAGAGAGAGAGAAAGAAAGCGGATTAGTCTATTTTTTTTTTTAAGTAAAACATATTGTGCATATTTGTTGTTGTTGTAAAACTTGACTCGCGCATCTGTTCTTTCAGTAAGATTTAACTTGCACATATTTTAGGCGTGGCGGTCATCAAGAGTGTCAGAAGAGGGAAACCATGCACCATGTTATTTCAATTGAAATAGTGTTTGTGACATAAGTCCCGTGATTTTTCAGACAAACCAAGTAAATGTCAGTTAAGACCGTTTTTTTGTTGTTTTTTTTTAATTTTTACTCTTACCACTTATCAAGGCCAAAGACCATTCGAGAATAAGGGTGAATGAGACAGATAGTGTTGTGATGGGATACCTGACTCCCCTCAAGGCTTATAAGTGTACTAGTCTGTGGTATATATATGCTACGAACAGTGGACTGTATTCGACGGTATTCGAGTGTATTAGGCTAATCCTATTGGATTACCGGAAGTGCTATTGTTTTGTACAAGATATATACGTTGTAATAAACCATCGTCTTTTAAAGACTTTACACTCTGGTTATTCTCGTTATTATAACTTTAGAGCAAGTTATATCAGATAGGTTGACAGTTGAATGAAAATCTCCACAGCAATTATTCCTCCTTTGTCAGAAAGATCGCTTATGGAATACGAGGACCAAAGGACAGAACAGGATGGGAAGCGAGAGTTGCAAGGCTGCCGAAAGTAAATTCAAAGTCCACTTTCTACAGTATATAATTTTTTTTTTTTTTAATGGTTAGGGTTTAGGGTTAGTTTGCCTAAACATGGAGATACATTATAAAAACTTGCTTTATTGTTGCTATTTGATTGGGAAATTATGGATCAATGTTTCACCATTGAATGATCGATGGTTTTATTGTTGAGAATCATCGCTTTTTATTAGAATCGAAACAATAAGGAACCGAGACAAAATTCAGTGATAAATACAATTTACAAAAAAAAAATGAGAAAGCAAAGAGTTTTTACCTGATCATTCTGAAATTGGTAATTAACTCCAAGAAACTTACCTGAAAAATAAGAAAAAAAAGAAAAAATCAATTAAGACAAAATTTACAAGATCTTTCAAATTGAAAAGTTCAAACTGAAAAGATTTTTTTCTGTCAAAAAAAAAAAAAAAAAAAAATGTAAAATTGAATAATTTAAATTTTACTCTTTTTTTTTTACACTTATTAGGTCATGTAGCACGCTTAAAAAACAAAACAAAAAAATGTAAAATTAAATAATTTAAATTTTACTCTTTTTTTTTTGACACTTATTAGGTCATGTAGCACGCTTAAAAAACAAAACAAAAAAATGTAAAATTGAATAATTTAAATTTTAATCTTTTTTTTTTTAACACTTATTGGGTCATGTAGCATACTTAAAATACAAAAAACGAAAAAACTTAAAATATTTTGCATTTGGCTTTGAAACATTTCAGCAATGAAATTGAGAAATTTTATTTTTTGTGCAACAAAAACCAATTGCCATAATAGATCCTCCTCCACTATAATAAAGAACAATGTGCATTTATTTGTGTGCGTATATATATATATATATATATTTATAAAATACAGAAATTCAATGTAACATCAGTACCGTCGGTTTCAAAGCGGGAGGTTGATCCCAATTATCGTCAGCTGATAAACATATTCAGGAATGGTGGGACTTATCCGAATAAGTCCCACCATTCCTGAATATGTTTATCAGCTGACGATAATCGGGATCAACCTCCCGCTTTGAAACCGACGGTACTGATGTTACATTGAATTTCTGTATTTTATAAATATATATTTACGCTCTTAATCCTTCGAAATCTCGGATTTCTTAATTAATCGAGCACTCTGCTGGATTTTCCCTGCCCTACCACACAGTACTTATATATATATATATATATATATACTTATTGTTGCATTCCAATGACCATAGACAAAAAATCAATCCAAAACCATAATTTTCATTTGTTCTTTCAATCTCTTTATTTTCATAATTCAGCAAATACCGATATTGTTTATTCGTCTCACAAATTCTTTTTTTCCCCAAATTTAATACCTTTTCTAAATCTTACGCACGTTTCACAGCAAAGTCAAGAGAAATATACAGACTTTAGTTTAACATTTCTGATTATCAGAGCAGTAGTTCATTTAATGGTAATAGGAAAACATTATTCCAAAGACCAGAGGAAGGAAAATAGGAAAAATTTAAGAAGCCTGGACAAAAATAACGGCAAGCTAAAAAAATCTAGGACCTCCCTCCCTCCAAAAAAAACTCCTTGCTCTCGAAATTATATATATATATATATATATATATATATAGTCTTGGAAGTTTTTCAACCACTAAAACTATATATATAAAAAATAAAAAACTTTGAAAAAAAAACTTAAAAAAAAAACATTTTAGTCCCAAGTCGTTCGGTGGAAATCACTTTTTTGTAAGTCAATTTACTTTTTGCAGTCACTATATTAGTTTGCTTCCAAGAATTTACGCTAGTCTTAACATTATTTAAGGGATCATCAGTGATTTACCATGAAAAACTGTTTCGGGAATTTAAAAACAAAACAGTATTTTATTTCATGGCTTCCCAGCAAAGTTGATCATATATATGTGTATGTGTATAGACAGTGTGATGATGTATGGAAGTGAAACCTGGCCAGTTAGACCTGAGGACATGTATTGCATGTTTAATATACTGTAAAACCTTAGTTATTCAGAGAACAATATTCTATATATACATCTAAAAACACTTATTTGGAAACAATCGTTTCTGCCCATCTCAAAGAGCAACATTTTCATGATATATAAAATATCAATTTTTCATGAAGATGCTTCCTCGGTGCATAAAAGTTCGCGCATAAGGCTGAAAATACTAAAGTGCATCTAATATTCATTTATCTTTTATATATTATCTTTTTCTCAGAATTTTTTCTCTAAGGGAAATACTTGTTTAACCTTATTTTTGCACGACTAAACCATATGTTTAAAATCCATATTTCAATTTTGATCAAAATCCACCAAGTGATTTTGATTCTAGAAAATGTCTACATTTAAAGGTTTAAGCTTCATCAACTGAAATTCTGGGAATCTTGTTTAATTGCTGTCTAAGAACAATGGATCAAATTTCATGCAAATCTGAAATATTTGAAATTTTAAATGAATAGTTGTGTCCATATTATGCCCCCTAACAACTCTTTAAAATACCCCAAAGAAACTGAAATTATAGGAACATTTATTAATTAATACCTAATGTTATGGATGAAATTTCATCAAAATATAAATGTATCTGAATTTTTACGAAGGATTCCCTCACCCACCCACACATTTTTCCATTATTAAAAAGTTTAAATTTTTTACAAAAAATAACCAACATTAAGAATTAAAGATGTGGGTGGGAAGAAGATAGAACAAAACGTACAAAGGCAGAATAAAACGTACAAAGACAGAATAAAACGTACAAAGATAGAATAAAACGTACAAAGGCAGAATAAAACGTACAAAGGCAGAATAAAACGTACAAAGGCAGAATAAAACGTACAAAGGCAGAATAAAACGTACAAAGACAGAATAAAACGTACAAAGACAGAATAAAACGTACAAAGATAGAATAAAACGTACAAAGACAGAATAAAACGTACAAAGACAGAATAAAACGTACAAAGGCAGAATAAAACGTACAAAGATAGAATAAAACGTACAAAGATAGAGAAAAAGAGGAGTTCATGTTATTTTTAAATTTACATGGTGATATGGGGGAAGATAAAAGAAAAAAAGAGAGAATACAGTGGAAAGAGAAAAAAAGGAAAAGAATCTTATGTGTTGGTCTGAATGAGACATGTCTGCGATAGGGAGGAGGAAACATATATACAGAAGAAATACATAATTTTAGACAAAAACAAATTTTCTTTAATGAACATGTATGTCACGTAAACAGAAGAGAAAATTTCCAAGAATTAAAAAAATATAAAATTAATAAATTTCTAATTAAAAAATTCATATTTTTGGACACATACGCGTTTTCTTTAAGAAATATGTACGTAAAAGAACATTTATTTGAGTATTTTGTAAAAATGAAAAAAAATCTATGTTAATTTTATATCTGTACATATAAAGAAAGCAAATTGATAAAGCTAAAAAGACTATCACCGCGCATGAATATGCCTATCTCTCCAGTGAGCTAAACGCTTGCGCGTGAGAACACACACACACACACACACACGCACACACGCACTACAGGTAAATTGCATCTTCGTGTAAGCTTATCAAGTTCAAGGGGCAGAGATTTTAAGGAGACTCGTGCAACGTCTCAAACCGCTGATTGTACTGTATACTTTGCCACAGATACCACAAGAACTTGTCTGATTTGCAGTGATAATCAGCTGATAGTAAACTTTCAGTTGGAAAGCGTGACTCTGCATACACAAAGAGTGAGTGTACGGACGATACTTGTCCGCAAGATTACTATCAAGGAAAAAAAATAACACTTTCATTTTTTGAGATTTTTTTAATTTTTAATTTAAAATTTTTTTTTTTTTTTTTTAATTTAAAAAATTTATTTTATTTTATTTTTTTTTTTTTTAATTTAAAAATTTTTTTTTTTTTTTAATTTAAAAATTTATTTATTTTTTTTTTTTAATTAAAAATTTTTTTTTTTTTCCAAATGAGTAACAGCTCATCAAGGCCCGAATGCAACTCGAGGACAAGGGTTAGTGGTTCGTGTCAGGTGGATGGTGCGACAAACACCATGAGGATTGCAGATGATGGTTGGATCTGGGCAGAGTTTGATTATTTAAGAGGGCGGACCAACAAGAATTTATTAACATTGAACTTGAAAACGATCATCTTGTAGTCAGCAGGGAAGTAGCCCCGTGATATTGCATTCCACAAACAGGCAGTTCTTGGAAAGAAACTCTGTTCATGGCAGTTCTGGTTAACCCCATGACTTATCCTGTCGATTTTAACTTGATGAACCCACCTTTGGCTATGATAACAGCCCTGAGGCGACCTCTGGCCTTTGTCACCGTCTTGCGACAGGCCCCAAAAGACTGGTGATCCTGGCCTTTAGCTCATCTTAAGCTAAATGAGGGTTGAGGACATGCGTTGCATGGAGGGAAATGATATGAGAATGATATGATGGATATGTAATGTGAGGTTTAAAGACAGGCTTAGATCTGATGACCTCAGAGGAAGATTAAATCTGGACAGTATAGGGAGATGTGTGCAGAACAGGAGACTTCGATGGTATGGCCATGTTGGAAAAATGGATGAAAGTTCTTGGGTTAGTAGATGTAGAACAGTTGAGGTGGCAAGTTCAGTTCACAGGGGAAGGCCAAGGAAAACATGGAGGAGGGGGGGGAGTGATAAGATATATACTCTTTTAAATTTTAATTATCAACGGACACGTGTTTCGTCGTTTACGACTCATCAGCGTGGCTGAACCTAGCGAGATTATGAAACAAGGATCCTAGAGTCTGAAGCCTAAAGCTCTACCACTGAGCCAATCCTGCTAGTGTTGGAATATATCGCTTTTTCATGGATGTTATTTATTTGTTTATTTTGTTTGCGATACTTTTGAACGAATTCAATTATTTATACGATAGAGCATTTTACCTTAATGCTAGTTGGGAATAATTTTCCCTTCACTCATGTGATGCCCCCAGATGGGGAGCGACATATACATTTTTAAATTTTAATTATCCATGGGCACGTGTTTCGTTGTTTACAACAACTCATCAGAAGTTGTTCAAAAGTAAAATAAAACAAAGTAAACAAATAAATGACTGACACACACACACATATATATATATATACATATATTATTAAAATTGAAAATAGAAGCCTTTATCAATGCAAGATTACTTTATTTTTTTTTTTCTTTACTTTAATCTTATTAATTTCGGAATAATATTCCATCATCAGAGTTGACCAATATTGTGTCATTTTTTTCAAAAAATAAAAATAAACAAACTTTGTTTTTTGATATAATGTCCTTGTTAATGGGTGTTATCCGTGGAGATGTTGTTAGCGGTTATGAATTCAAATTCTGGTTGTAGAACGAATAAAGCATTGGCATGCTTGAAGTTTAAGAAGATGGGTCGTTCATTTAAAAGCATTGCTGGGTCAGTATTATTAAGATTGAAAATAGAAGCCTTTACTGGTCAATTCTGATGATGGAATATTATTCCGAAATTAATAAGATTAAAGTAAAAAATAAAAATAAATTAATCTTGCATTGATAAAGGCTTCTATTTTCAATTTTAATAATACTGACCCACCAATGCTTTTAAATGAACGACCCATCTTATATATATATATATATGTGTGTGTGTATTATAATGAAATAAATTCCAGGAGGAAATCCGGGTATGAGAGCTCAATGTAATAAACAGAGCAAGAATAAAATAAAATATAGTAACACGAAATTACATAATCATCGATGCAATAATTTATTTCAAACTTGTGGTATTGTCAAGCATCCAAGTGAGATGATTACATTTTTGAAAATGAGAAAAGAGAAATTCACACAATTCAAATATATATATATATATATATATATATATATATATATATATATATATATATATATATATATATATAGAGAGAGAGAGAGAGAGAGAGAGAGAGAGAGAGAGAGAGAGAGAGAGAGAGAGAGAGAGAGAGAGAGAGAGTGAGTGAGTGACAACATATCTAATACATATTTAGAGAGAAGGGAAAATTTGAAGCATATTTAATCTATAATTTTATGGGGGGGGGGGGTTACATGATTAATGATGGAAGGCAATAGAGAGAGGGAAGAAAAAGCCATATATATAGAGAGAGAAATTGGGAAATTGTAAAGGGGCAGGGAGGGTATTCAATGTCTCTCAAGAAATCAGGTCAGCGTGTCAAGATATCACCAACCCCAAAAACCGCCTCTGCCACTTGGAAATCAACGTCCACTGTCGAGTGTGAATTTCTCTTTTCTCATTTTAAAAAATGTAATCATCTCACTTGGATGCTTGACAATACCACAAGGTTGAAATAAATTATTGCCTCGATGATTATGTGATTTCGTGTTACTATATTTTATTTTATACTAGTGGAACCCGTCGCCCGGCGTTGCACGGGAGAAAGTACTACCTATTGCATGACGTCGAATAAAAAAGAAACGGCCTATTGTTCTTCCCCCACCCCCTCTACCGTGTTGGCGAATGTTTTAAATTTAAAAAAAGAAAGAAAAAAAGTGGTAGAGTAGAATGGGATCGAACGCTAAAACTGGCGATCATGAAACCTGCCTTCTTAATGACTGCGCCACGGTGTAGAGTTAAGAATACATATAGGCCAATTAAGGTAAGTTTGTTTATTGGAATGCGTGTTATGTTAAGATTTAGCTTCTGTCGACCAAATGTAAAGTTCAACAATGACACGGTTTAGGTCATTTTTAGTTGATGAAATAAATGGATTTGGGCAAGTTTTCTATAATATGCGTGTTAAAGTTGTATGATTTTTAAAGTGTAAATGTATCGGGGTCTACGAGTATCTTGGCGCTTATTGAATTAAATAGAAATTGGATTCGATCAAGAAATTGTAGCCGCCATGCTGAATGATTAAATGTTGCAGGAACTGTGTTCGTTAATTTCATTCGCTTAATTCCAGAATGAATATAAATATAGAAGTCATAGATAGAAATAGAAATAACGTAATCTGATATTCGCGGAAAATCATCGGAGTGAACGGGAGCGGTCATTAAGTCATTGCGTATTGCTTTATATTATGTAGTAAATTAATACCAATCATATAATAAATAAGAACGGAGTCTTTTGTGAAAATTAAACCGTGTTTATTAGTTTCCGGTGTCGATGAGTGGAGTGACAGTACAGAATTGTTAGGGAGAAAAGTTTTTGCTACCACCTATATAGAGTCGTAGATAGTGGGCCAAATGTAATATTTAGTGTTAGCTGGAAAAAAATAATAACACATTTACTAAAACACGCTCGAGTGAATAAGTGTAGTATAGTGGTGAGTTTTGTAGCCTGTGATGCATGTGGTTATTTTCCTATTCGCCAAGAAGGTTGGTTGTTTGGTTGTTTTGTTTTACGGCATATCAACCCTTTTCAGGTTATTTAATGCCGAATGCAGTCATTTTGGTGAAAGTTTTTATGCTTCAAGTTGTTTATATCTTCAAATATTTATTCATGGTGTTTAGTTTGGTTGTTTTGTTTTACGGCATATCAACCCTTTTCAGGCTATTCAATGCCGAATGCAGTCATTTTGGAGAAAGTTTTTATGCTTCAAGTTCTTTATATGTTCAAATATTTATTGATGGTGTTTGGTTTGGTTTATCTGTTTCTATTTAACCCATAGTTGGGACCCTAACAGGTACTACCACTCCGGGTCAGGGTGGACCTGGGAGCAATGGTAATTAAGAGGAGGCTCCACATTCCCCAAAGTCCGTAAGCCGGATCTCACCATCGGATGTAGTTTAAGGTCATATCCAGGACCGGGAGTAGGGTAGGAAAAATAAAATAAAAAAGGGGAGGGAGAAAGGGAGAGGGGCTGTTGTTTTTGTTTTTGGTTTTGTAGAACATAATTAAGTTTTACAAAAAAACAAAAAAACAAAAAACGTCAATGTAGGTGAATTTCGTCTCAGGGAGCTACAGGGCAGCCTGATCTGGTATCACCAGTCGCCAAGAAGGTACAGGGGAAAAATCGTCTTAACTTTATATATTAGATATATATGATTGTAAACTGATATAATGCCTCCAATTATTTATACATTGGAGTAGGTTTTTTTTTTAAATTCTTTTATAGGCAATTTTTTTTTTTTTTTTTTTTATATCTTAACAAGTCAGAAAATGCCACACTGATTTCTAACTTGCCTCAAGAAGTGAAGAAGATTATCTTTATAAACATTGGTTTAATGGCCCTGAAGAATTCTCAAATTAACCAGAGCCATTATCTTAACATTTTATCTGAGAAGAACTTGCACCTTCAAAATATTTTTTTTTTTTTTTTCTTTTTTTTTATCTCCTCGTTGCAGCAAATTAACAGCTATCTCCCAAAGGTCTAACTCTCCTTGCCAGAAAATAAAAAATAAAAATAAAAATGAAGATAAAATCAGAGAAAGAATGCTGCCATTTACATTAAGATTTACACCCAGATAAGAAGCGAGTTGGATTCATACATCGTAAAATATAAATGGAGGATTTCATTGAAAGAAAGAAATGCAGGTGTTTACCAAAGAGATTAAATATCTTTGCAAACGATAACAGATCCTTCATGATGTTTTATAAGATAAATATTTGTTTAGAAATTTTTTTAGATGAGGATTGATAATTTGTGTAAATATATATATATATAGTCTCGGAAGTTTCTTAACCATTAAAACTATATAAAAAAATAAATTAAAAAAATAAATAAAAAAACATTTTAGTCTCAAGTCGTTCGGTGATAAAATCACTTTTGTAAGTCAATTTACTTTTTGCAGTTACTATATTAGTTTGCTTCCAAGAATTTACGCTAGTCTTAACATTATTTAAGGGATCATCAGTTGTTTACCATGAATATATATATATAACGGCCAAATATACGATACTCATAAATATTGGCTCACGGGATTTATATAGAAACATTTTTTTATTTTTAATATTTTTTTTATATCTCTTTAAATCACAGACTAGGGAAGAAACTCTGTCCATGGAAGTTTCGTTTCGTCTTGGGCACACAGAGGGAGAAAGAGAAATCATTTACAGTGGTAGTAGCGAGGTGGGTTTAAGTTGTGAATGTTTTACAGGGGGGGAGGGGGGGGGGCTTAGTTGAGCACCTGCCATGAAAATAACAGTAGAGCAAAGAAAGACTAGCAACATCTATTCTGTGAGAGAGTGGTTTTAGGAAAGAGAAGAGAACATTCCCCCCCCCCCCCACTAGATTTCAAAGTCGATTTTGTACTGTCAATGCAGAAAAGGGTGCTCTGAACGGCACCTCCCCATATGTGGCAGCAGTACCTCCCCATCTTAGGACGTATTTAACTCTTGTACAGGTAAAGGATTACGTCAGGCGTGAGATACTTTCTGGAGCGATAGATTGATCCAACCATTTTTCCAGCGGTCTTAGCAACAGATTTGATGTAAGTCTGGAAGGCACTTTTTTCTTCTTTTTTTTTTTTTAATAGAATAATATACTTTAAGAACAAATTGCCTGATCAAGTTAAAAATGCCCTCTCACCCCCCCCCAAAAAAACGAATTGCATACTCTCTCCATAGAACTTCGTCACATGATTGAGAACAGAACTACCACCTAGTGGACGACTGTGCCACTGTGCCAACATGTTTAAGGCATCTTCAGGGCACTAATAGTTTGCAAGGAGGTTTCGCCGTCTTCTTACATTTAGTATCTGTTATTCCCAAATGGTCACCCATCTGGTACTTGCCAGGCTCAATGTCGCTTAACTTTGGTGATCTAACGAGAACTGGTGGGTCAACGTGATTATGTTGTATGGCTTAAAATAGCTGTAATACAAATAATTTCAAGAACAAACTGGACGGATTAAAAAAAATAAAAATAATGGTAAATAAATAAAAAAAAATTTTTTTTGGGGGGGGGGTCTATCTGATGAAATATTTAGAATTTTATCTGTATATTCATATTTATTTATTTTTTTATTAAAACTGTGTTCTGCGGCTACGGTAGTCAAATGACATCCCGTAGCTGCAATCAATCCTCCATGCTAGTCCTAGGCCATCTGGCCTTGTCATGCGCAAGTTGTCGTAGGCAATCAAGTTGTTTCGCTGTACGTAGTGGTCCTAGTCCCGCCTGCTTGAGGTCAGCACGTAGTGTGCCCAGCAGATTTGTGCAGTGCCGTCATAGTCGCATTGGTAGGCTTGCGAGCCAGTAACGGCAAAGTCTAGTGCCTCTATTCATATATTCTGTGCAATTTCTTTTTCTTTTAAAGTTGTTATGAGCTTATTGATTAAACCGAGAGATGCCTGAAGATATGTCGGTCTACGGTTTCTATTTAATTTAGAAGCTACCACTTCAATGTATTTAAAAAAAAAATTAAAAAAATACTCGTGCACAGAGCAGAACGCAAACATACAAATCAACCAACCACATTGTTTTGCGTCAAAAATCAAACTTCTAGAATGTTCCATGAAAATTGTTTAAAACTTCAAGACTAATCAACAAAATGATTCACACCACTCGCTTCTAAACTTCTCACCGGATGACTAAGAATTTCCCGCGCACCTAACTCCGACAAGCCATGGTCTCACATAAAAAAAAACAAAAAAACTAACAATTGTTTTGCTGCTCAACTTCTCACCTATAAATCTAGCCCCTATCCCAGTAGCCCTTTACACTTCAGTAGCAAAAAAACAAAAAACAAAGAGTATGCGTACAAAACAAATAATAAAAAAAGGATTTTAATAATTTCACTCTTAAAATGAACCAAAACTTTACGTCGACACTTGCCAACGTGCAGATCTCTGAACTATTGCAAAATATTACCCTTTACTGAAGGAAAGTATATAAAAAAAAAAATAAAAAAAAAAAAATAAAAAAAAATTTAATAATAATAATAATAAAAATAATAATAAAAATAATAATAATAATAATAATACTAATAATAATAATAATAATACTACTAATAATAATAATAATAATAATAGCTATTCCTCATTTCATGTATTTAACAATAACCCTAAAAATAACCCTTCATACGTAAACATTTTTTTTTTTTTTACAAAAGTCTTATACAAATTATCCAAGACAACATTGAACTCTTCTCTCTACATTTTTTTCACTCAGTTACAAGTTACAAGTTACAACAGATTAATGAAAACTACATAAATCATCTGTGTTTTGTTTTAAATAATTCCTTTGAAGAAGTTCAATTAATTTTTCCCCTTTGAAACATTGTCTATTTTATTAGGTCTTATTAACTTTGCAATTTGTATGTGTGGTTTCGTGAAACCTCCTCTGAATATGGTATACAAGCAACAGACACTTTGACTAGTGATACAGGCCAATCCATGGAAAATCATGAAAAAAAAAAATCTATGAAAAATCATGAAAAAAAAAATCCATGAAAAATCATGAAAAAAAAAATCCATGAAAAATCATGAAAAAAAAAATCTATGAAAAGTCATGAAAAAAAAAAATCCATGAAAAATCATAATAAACGAATAAATAAATGAAATCTATATATTTTTTATATTTTAAAATTTTTTTATCATAGTTCACCCCAAACAAGGCAGGCCGCCACTGTAGACGTAAGGGGCTACTGAGAAAGAAAGGGGTGATTCAACCTAAATTAGAAGCCGCGCAGCGAGATGTCTGTTTATGTTGGTTTTAAATTTCTGTATGTCAGTAGCGTCAGGAAAGCAGGAAGCAGGGAGGGAGTTCCAGAGTCCAGCAGCATGAGAAAAGAAGCTTTTGGAGTAGAAAGCTCTACGGCATCTGGGGACCTCCACAGTGTATGGATGGGATTTAGCTGATTGTCTGGTTGGTCTAGTGAATTTACGTCGAGGGGGCACCAGAGCAGCAAGCTCATCAGAGCACAATCCATTGAAGTACTTGTAAAACAGGCACAATGAAGCAACATTGCGGCGATGGGACAGAGGCTGGAGCTTGGTGGATAGTGAAGGACCTATCAAGTTAGCAACTCTTTTTTGGACCTTGTCTAAGAGGGAGAGACTAGTGGATGATTGTGGCAACAATACTCCATGCATGGGCGGATGGTGGCTTTGTAGAGATATAGGATAATGTCAGGTGTGAGAAGTTTACTGGCACAGTATAGAGAGCCCACCTTCTTTGCAGCAGTCCTGGCAATGTTTTCAATGTATTTGTTCCAATTCATGTTATCTGTGAAAGTTAGGGTGAGGAGTTTGAATGATGAACTCTCAGGTAGGGTGTTATTTGCCATGGCAATCTGTGGTTGAAGAGGTTTCTTGTAGTTATTGAAGGAAAGTAGCTTTGTCTTTGCGGCATTAAAAGTTACCATCCATTTTTTACCCCAATCCACTACAGACTGGAGGTCATTTTGTAAGGATTTAGCTATTGCTTGAGATATGTGCACATCGGTTTTGTCCACATGACGAGAGTAGAGAGTGGTGTCGTCAGCAAATATTTCTATCTCAGTCGCAATTGCATCAGGGAGGTCATTTATGTCATCCTTTTCCTTTCAGTTATATTTCTGCGATGTTTCTTCTTATCCTTCAGGTATCAGGTCTGTTTGCAGACATCAATGATCATGGCTCTCCAATATCTTGTTTCACCATGATGATCTTTGCAAAGAGGTTACCTATAGTGGGTTGCAATTACAGGGCAGTGGTCTTAGCCATTGTACAAAAATCAGTATCATCTGCCTAACACAAAACGAAGGGTTGACCAGTTTCTAAAATCCATTAGGTAGCTCAACCCTCCATCAATCACCTGCCTGCCATGACTTCATGTACTTTGATCGGGGGAGGGGGGGGGGGTTTAAGTGGGTACTCTACCTTGCCCAAGGGTCTCCCACAGGCTAGCCGAGGGAAAGAGGCGCCTTACTGCTCCTGTTGGTGGAAATGTTTCCACCCCACTACCCTGCGATGTTTATCAAGGTTAATAAAGGAAATAACAGCTTTAAACAGTTACACCTTGAATAGATAAGAAAGTTAATTATGGAAGAACATTTTGAAAGCTCAATTGGTTTACAAAGCGACTATTAAACTCTCAAAGCAGACAAGTGGCAAGATCTGTTGCAAGATGTCTCGTAATGAGACACTGTCTAAAAAATAAGTGGATTTATACTTTTTTTTTTTTCATATCAAATTGTTTGATGTAAAAAAATTTAAAAAAAAAAAAATTTTTAGCAACTTGTTTTGCTGACTAATTCCATGATACAAGTAAGCGATGCACTACCTTGTGTGCCCGTACCCAGGATATACAGGGTGACACAGAGAAGACGGGCGTTTTTGAAATGGCTATTACTCAGCGGAGAGAGGAGGGAACATATGTCTGATAGGTACCATTCAGTCTGTGAGGTCTTAGAATTTTTTTTACTTTCTTTTCAGTTGAAGCCATGGCGTTGTGGTTGAGTAAGATTGTGTGACAACCAAACAGTCAGACCATTAATGGACGTTCTTCGCTCTCTCTCTTGAATGACCGCTGCATTTCCAGATTTGCTGACATTCCGTGCCTCCCCTAGTTTACGTAATTTGTTTATGTGTAGGTATCAGAAACCAGCCAGTTTAGTGTGCAAAAATGGGTAAATACTAGTGATTCGACGATTCCAATATTTTTTTCCAATTCCGATACAATTACCGATTCTGTTCCTAAATTCACGATTCTGTTTCTAAATTCACGATTCTGATACAATTACCGATTCTGTTTCGAAATTCCCGATTCTGATTCTAAATTCCCGATTCTGATTCTAAATTCCCGATTCCGATACAATTTCTGTTTCTAAAATCGTTTAATCGTCTAGAAAAGTAGAATTTTCTTAATTTTTTTTTTTGGGGTGGGGGGGCTTAGCGAAGAGTCCTCATCTACATTTAAATGTATTTTTCTTTCAAATTGTACAAACTTCTTAATATTTAGACAATATTCTTTCATTTAAGCAAACATTGTTAAAAAATAACAGACATTTTCGGCTTGATTATACTTTTTTTATTATTTCAATTTTTCTAATGATCTTTTTTGTGTAAAATGGTTAGGTCCAATGCTCTACTAACTGATTTATTTTTATTTTTTAAAATACTGATAACCGAAAATACTCAATTCTTTTGACGGAAGAGTATTGCTTTATGCAAAGTGGAAACTATCAAGTGTGATCCCCATATAGGCGAGCATATATATAGAATATAATTATCCAGAGAGATGTTTCATTGTTTATGACTCATCAGGGTGGTCCTTTCTCTCATATATATATATATATATATATATATATATATATGAATTATGACAATATATGTGTTTACATATACTATCAGTACCTTTTAATTAGCACTCTCTTCAAGAAAATTCAGCTCGATGATTGTCAACCAGTAACAATAGAGCATGTATAAATAAATCAGGTTCATTTTATATTCCAATACTGTATTTTAAAAAAAATTTTTCACATTTTCAAAAAACATAACATTTCTGTTAGATGTATATTTTCAACTCGTTTCTCTTGAGGTGGGCCAACTAACATTTTTACACACACACATTATATATATATATATATATATATATATATAGTCATCCACATACAGACTGTTTCGCAGCTCATCAGTGCGGCTAGACCAGTTAGTGTCTCAAGCCGGGATCGAAACGCCACCGTCGAGCTGACAGTCGGCGATGCTAACCCCTACGCCATCATGCGACACTGACTGAATGTAAGAGATATCTCAATGTAACGAAATGTAAACATTGCAAATGCCTGAGCTCGAAATTAGTTTTACCTAATGAGCATTGCCTTAAAGCTAATGGCCGTTGACGATACCCTTACAAAAATAAGCTCTACCCGGAGGGAGCTTTTTATAGTCATCCACATACAGACTGTTTCGCTGTTTCACAGCTCATCATTATATATATATATGTATATGTATGTATGCATGTATGCATGTACGCGAAAGAAGTAAAAAAAGAGCTGTCGGTTTAGAGTCTTTGTTAGACATAAACAGGCAAATCCCATCAACATTTTGTTTATAATTGAAATCATATCTTCATATTCTCATGACTCAGCATATTTTTTTTTTTTTTCATTTTTGTGAAAATGAGATCAGATGTAAACAAGGAAAAGAAACAATTTGAATATTATTGACTTGAATAAATATTGTCTGGGAAAATGGTATTTTGTTTCATCGGTTGACTATGAGAGAGAGAAGGGACAGAGAGGGTGGAGAGAGAGAGGGTGGAGAGAGAGAGGGTGGAGAGAGAGAGAGAGAAAGCGAGAGAGAGAAAGCGAGAGAGAGAAAAAGCGAGAGAGAGAGAGAGAAAGAGAAAGCGAGAGAGAGAAAGAGAAAGCGAGAGAGAGAAAGAGAAAGCGAGAGAGAGAAAGAGAAAGCGAGAGAGAAAGAGAAAGCGAGAGAGAAAGAGAAAGCGAGAGAGAAAGAGAAAGCGAGAGAGAGAGAAAGAGAAAGCGAGAGAGAGAGAAAGCGAGAGAGAAAGAGAAAGCGAGAGAGAGAGAAAGCAAGAGAGAGAAAGAGAAAGCAAGAGAAAGAAAAGGAGAAAACGAGAGAGAGAGGGGGGGGAAGAAAGAGAAATAGAAAGGAGAAGGAAGAGAGAGAGAGAGAGAGAGAGAGAGAGAGAGAGAAAGCGAGAAAGAGGTGGGGGGGGGCTAGATGACTTAGATAACAAGATCCAATAATTCCATGCCGGATGAAATCTAATCAACTGATGTAAATATCAAATAGAAATGATTAAGTTTCATCGCTTTTTTTGCTGCCAATCGTTCAAGTATGGATGAATGGTAGATCAATGGTCTGGAGATGCAGCTGCATTGAGGTTCAGTTTTTACGCTTTTAGTTAAAACAGTTTGCTGCTTCTCTACAATAAAAACGAGAAAAGAAATACTACCGTATGTTTTAAATACTCCATTTTACTGTGATATTATTCCAATAGCCATAAACTCTTAGAATCTCGTTGCATTTCGAGAACAAATATTTTTTTTTAGTTCGTTTTAAATTTTACACCGGAATGAATAAATGCGAAAGTTGGGCCCATTTCTCACACTAACGATGAAGTCAAAACGTTTTATTTCATGCTAATTGAACTTTTCACAAAAGACGCACAATATTTTTTTTTTTTATATACTACTTATGGACAAAGATAACTAATTTGCATATTGGTGTTGAAAAAGGACATTTTATTAATTAACTATTATTTGTTATTGTTTTTTTCTTCTTCAATTCAATGAATGATTTGGTTTTACTCTAACAAATGGTTTTATTTCGCAATATTGTTTTATTTCCTGGACAAATATTTGGTATTTGTGTTCAGATGTTCCTTTCTTTGGAGGGACAGACTTGATTTTCAACAAGTTGCCATTTATTTCTAAATCACAAGTGAAAAGGTAAGTTGATTTCTTTTCGTTTTTTACGGTCAGAAAATTCTGAGCAAGCACTAGTAATGGCGGAGTTATTTTAAAGAAGCACAGCAATGTTTTTGGTGTTTATCTGGTAAAATCCTCCACTCGATAATAAAGAGCAATGTGTATTTATTCGTATATATATATATATCCATCTCGTCACACTAAAGTTAGTGAATACAAAATTGCCTGACACTTTTTTCCTTTTCTATACCGATTTATACGTTTTTTCTTTCCTTTTTTTTTCTTTTTTATATCTTTGTTATCTTTCACAAATATCTTTGATGTTTGCTAACATCCGGCATCATATCTTTTATGTCTAGCCGCCCTCCTACCTCCCAATAATAAAAGGAAGAAAATTCCATTTCCACACCAGCTCTACTTACGTACTGAGCACTGTTGAAATAAATATTGAAAATATATGTACATAATATATTATACACGTGTACACTACACCCACCACAAAAAAAAAAATTTGAAAAAAAAAATTATGCTTAGCCAGTGTTCGTACTAAAATTCATATAAAAAATTTTCTTTTTAACTTTCCAGTTTGAGACGTTTTCTTTACTTTTTCTTTTAACTTCACCGATTGA
>OY744534.1:83486849-83544349 GCA_963556195.1 Sepiola atlantica | reverse complement strand
CATATCAACCATCTATGGGTTATAATACGTTGCTCTCAGAATACGTTGCTCTCAGAATACGTTGCTCTCAGAATACGTTGCTCTCAGAATACGTTGCTCTCAGAATACGTTGCTCTTTGGAGACATTACTCTTTGGAGACATTACTCTTTGGAGACATTACTCTTTGGAGACATTACTCTTTGGAGACATTACTCTTTGGAAACATTGCTCTCTGAAGACATTGCTCTCTGAAGACATTGCTCTTTGAAAACATTGCTCTTTGAAAACATTGCTCTTTGGCATTGGTAATCTTCTTTGTTCCCAAGATGATTGACCCTCAGCCACCACCTTCTAGTATCTATTTGGGGAGAAAATAAAAAAGGAGAAATGAGGTTTGATTTTTTGAAGAATCAAATTGAATAATACGGTTGGGGATGAACTTATAGATATTAGGGCATGACGTGACCAGCTGATCGATTGATCGAGTTTCTCTAATCTCCCGTCTAGCTGAAGTAAGAGCCGAAGTAGAAGAATAGCTCAACCACCATGGTAACTTCCTAAGAAATCATGGGCCGCCACCCACGACCTACAGGTGGCCCCGTTTTCGGGGGAGGGGGGGGGGTCTCCTCTGCATGGGGTTTCAGTCGGCAAATTCATTGACAGAGTGAGGCCGGCCAGGGAAGATATTGAAGCAAGCGACTGGACAAGAATGTACAGAGTGAAGTTTGGAGACAGTTGACTCTGTGAAATAAATATACCAAGTTCAAGACTAGTTATAATAGATTAGTTATAATAGATTAGTTATAATAGATTAGTTATAATAGATTAGTTATAATAGATTAGTTACTCATTAGTGTAGTGCAGTTGAAATACAAAATCTCTAACCTAGACGCCTTTATTTTTTTGACACCGCCAATTCTTTACATAATTAAGTGAGTATAGGGTACGAAGTTCATTAAGCCTATGCATACTCTCCTTACTTCATTAGGCCTGTATCATTACAACTGGTTTATATCAAAGAATAAATAAACGCCTTTATTCGAAAGAACGCATTGAGCCTGCTCTCAGCCTGCCAGAACTTCCTGATGTACTGAATATGTGCTTTTTAAATTTGGCAGTTAAAGAAGAGTACTAAGAATAGGGTGGCAACAAAATAAATATTCACCTGAACTTTTACATTTAAATCTAATATTCATATTTTACCAAATATCGAATTATGTATTGATTGAATAAATTCAGTTATGAATAAACTAATACCATATAAAGTGTAAATTAAACTTGTGTATACTTTTGTTGCATGATCGCCTGGCCTATTATAGGGTTGGCCATGAGTAACGAATTAACTAAAGCCACATAAAGTGTAATTTCTATACTTTTATTGACTCTGACTCGTTTGGTTCCTTTGTTTCTGCAGACTCCTCAACCCCGTTAACAACTTTTCTAATTAAAATGGTAAAATGGTAAAATGGTTAAGTGCTAAAATGCAAAAATGGGTAAAATGCTAAAATGGGTAAAATGGGTAAAATGCTAAAATGGTAAAATGGGTAAAATGCTAAAATGGTAAAATGGGTAAAATGGGTAAAATGGGTAAAATGCTAAAATGGCTAAAATGGCTAAAATGGGTAAAATGGGTAAAATGGTAAAATGGGTAAAATGCTAAAATGGCTAAAATGCTAAAATGGCTAAAATGGCTAAAATGGCTAAAATGGGTAAAATGCTAAGCTTTTACAGTATGTTAAGATCTGAAATTTGTATTTTTAATTCAATTCAGTCCTTTGTTTCTGCAGACTCCTCAACCCCGTTAACAACTTTGCTAACTAAAATGATAAAATGGTAAAATGATAAATTAGTAAAATCCTAAAATCCTAAAATGATAAAATGATAAAATCCTAAAATGCTAAAATGCTAAAATGCTAAAAATGCTAAAATGCTAAGATTTTACAGTATGTTAAGATCTGAAATTAGTATTTTTAATTCAATTCAGTCAACTAGTTGTCCTCGTGGGAAACCTTAGACGAGCAGAAAACTACCCGTCATCCGTCATCTATTAATCTAGATCTAAGTATTCTTTTTAAACGTATAACTTACATTACATAAGTATTTAATATAAATTTATTGGGATTGTAAAAGCTAATAGTTTTCATTTGAATTAGCTCCCTTAAAAATTAATTAACATATTTTAAGAAAGGTTTTTATTAAATCACTTTAATTACTGTTACTATCGAAAAAACTAATGCATATATATATAGTAAAATAGAACAATAAAATTACAAATGAATAACACCAAACATTAATTTATTATAAACTGTTTAAAAGATAGTTATGCAAATTAGGCATACAAATAGCTGTGTTCGCTCTCTATTTTATATATAGTTTTTCAAAAGACTATCTTGTATTGTTGATTTAAATAGCAGTGAGTCGTTTTGCTGATAATATAGGTGTGATAAATGAAAAGACTTGCATTTATTCACACACACGAATATATATATATATATATATAACAGAGTAGGGAGTTAAAGAATAATAAACCTTGAACTTGGACATTTTTTTTTTTTTTCGTTTGTGCTCAAACAAGTTTGTGATTAAGTGGGTGAATGTTTTGGGGTCATAGGTTTTCGAAGAGAATTAATAGATATTAATTAAATGATAAAAGAAAGGAATATAAATGACTTTTTTCAAACGTTCTAATAGCTGGGCTTTGATGTTCAAAGGGATGTCCTTTGATTTATTGTAAGAATGTATGTCAGATAAAAATAGAAGGGTATGGGGAAAAGGAGATAGGAAAAGGGGAGAATAACAATGGGAGACAGTAGGTGAGGGTAACGAGGGGAGGTAGTAGGGGACGGTAATGAAAGGGAGCATAACGAGGGTAACAGTAGGGGAGGATAACGGTAGGGGAGACAGTAGGGGACGGTAACGGAGGTGGGGGGAGACAGTAGGGGACGGTAACGGAGGTGGGGGGGACGGTAGGGGACGGTAACGGGGTAGGGGGGACGGTAGGGGACGGTAACGGGGTAGGGGGACGGTAGGGGAGGGTAACGGGGTGGGGGGAGACAGTAGGGGACGGTAACGGAGGTGGGGAGACAGTAGGGGGCGGAAACGGGGTAGGGGGGAGACAGTAGGGGGCGGAAACGGAGGTGGGGGGAGACAGTAGGGGGCGGAAACGGAGGTGGGGGGAGACAGTAGGGGGCGGTAACGGAGGTGGAGGGGGGGGGGGAGACAGTGGGGGACGGTAACGGAGGTGGGGGGAGACAGTAGGGGGCGGAAACGGAGGTGGGGGGAGACAGTAGGGGGCGGTAACGGAGGTGGGGGGAGACAGTAGGGGGCGGTAACGGAGGTGGGGGGAGACAGTAGGGGACGGTAACGGGGTAGGGGGACGGTAGGGGACGGTAACGGAGGTGGGGGAGACAGTAGGGGACGGTAACGGGGTAGGGGGACGGTAGGGGACGGTAACGGAGGTGGGGGGGGGGAGACAGTAGGGGACGGTAACGGAGGTGGGGGGAGACAGTAGGGGACGGTAACGGAGGTGGGGGAGACAGTAGGGGACGGTAACGGAGGTGGGGGAGACAGTAGGGGACGGTAACGGAGGTGGGGGAGACAGTAGGGGACGGTAACGGGGGGACAGTAGGGACGGTAACGGGGGGGGGACAGTAACGGAGGTGGGAGGAGACAGTAGGGGACGGTAACAGAGTAGGGAAAGACAGTAGGGGACGGTAACAGGGTAGGGAAAGACAGTAGGGGACGGTAACAGGGTAGGGAAAGACAGTAGGGGACGGTAACGGAGGTGGGGGGAGACAGTAGGGGACGGTAACGGAGGTGGGGGGAGACAGTAGGGGACGGTAACGGAGGTGGGGGGAGACAGTAGGTGACGGTAACGGGGTAGGGGGGACGGTAACGGGGTAGGGGGGACGGTGGGGGACGGTAACGGGGTAGGGGGGACGGTAGGGGACGGTAACGGGGTGGGGGGGAGACAGTAGGGGACGGTAACGGAGGTGGGGGGAGACAGATGGGGACGGAAACGGAGGTGGGGGAAACAGTAGGGGACGGTAACGGAGGTGGGGGGAGACAGTAGGGGACGGTAACGGAGGTGGGGGGAGACAGTAGGTGACGGTAACGGGGTAGGGGGGACGGTAGGGGACGGTAACGGGGTAGGTGGGACGGTAGAGGACGGTAACGGGGTAGGGGGGACGGTAGGGGACGGTAACGGGGTAGGGGGGACGGTAGGGGACGGTAACGGGGTAGGGGGGACGGTAGGGGACGGTAACGGGGTGGGGGGAGACAGTAGGGGACGGTAACGGAGGTGGGGAGACAGTAGGGGACGGAAACGGAGGTGGGGGAAACAGTAGGGGACGGTAACGGAGGTGGGGGGAGACAGTAGGGGACGGTAACGGAGGTGGGGGGAGACAGTAGGTGACGGTAACGGGGTAGGGGGGACGGTAGGGGACGGTAACGGGGTAGGGGGGACGGTAGGGGACGGTAACGGGGTAGGGGGGACGGTAGGGAACGGTAACGGGGTAGGGGGGACGGTAGGGAACGGTAACGGGGTAGGGGGGACGGTAGGGGACGGTAACGGGGTGGGGGGAGACAGTAGGGGACGGTAACGGAGGTGGGGGGAGACAGTAGGGGACGGTAACGGAGGTGGGGGGACAGTAACGGGGGGGGAGATAACAAAGAGAAACATATGGGGAGGATAACGAGTGGAGACAGTAGGGGGGAGATTAGGAAAGGATAATGAGGATACAGTAGGGGAGAGTAACAAGGCGAGAGTAGGGAAGCATAAAGAAGGGGAGACAGAAGGGGAGTATAAAGAGAAGAGGGAAAGGAAGGTAGAAAAGAAAGTAAGAAATAAATCCGAAAGAAAACCTTTAGAAAATAACAGTAGAATTGAATGCAAGGCCACCCTGCAAGTTAGGTTGGCAGCGTAAAGATATATTTTAAATGCTCTGGGGCTAAAATGACAGTGAGGGGCAGTCATAAAATATCAGCTCTAATGAATGGCTTTGTAGAGTTGCGGATTGAAAAGAAAAGTTCTCAACTTCCTGCGTCCATAATAAAACTTCTCGGCAGTGACAATTATTCACTTGCGTTGTAAATGGAGACAAAAAGAAAATTACGAGTTTCTTTTTTGATAACGGAAGAGAGAACCGATAGGAAATAATGAAACTATTAGTTTTGCCCCCCCCCCTACCCCCCCCCCCCAAAGGATTCGTAAGGATTAGCGTGCAAATAAAATAAAAGACTAAAATGAAACTCATGCTTCATCAGAAATGTAGTATTGGTGGACTCACGGATGCCTTACGTGCTCAGCGCCTTAGGTAGTTCAGCCATGTACAGCCACCTCTTGCATCAACTCCGTAACATGTCCGGATATCCCGACACTATGAAGCGTGGCTTTATTTGTCTCGCTCCCACGGCGGGGAAACTGACAAGATCGGGAAAGTGGGATTGAAAAGTCAGTGCCCTCGAGGAAGAGCAGTCTGGCGGAACAAAAAACTGCCTAGGCAGTCCCGTCGGCATTCCTCGGTAGGGGCGCCTCAAGCGATTAGCAAAACGACTAAACCCTTCTCAAAGGGTGCAAAGGCAAAACCTTGGAGGGTGGACCTCCTAGACCTTCACAGGACTGTACCTTAGCTCGACAGAACAAGCCACCTCAAGAGTGGCCTAGAGTCTGCCGATCAGATTTTAACACGAAATTGACCAAGGATGCTCTGGCTTGAATTTGTAAAAAGAAATATGACTGCGCGCAACCTTATTGATTTCAACTTTTTAGAATGGACCACATAGAGAGCACACGTGAAACATTGCCTGGTGTTGCCAACCCCAGAGTCCGTGACATCCTAATTACTAAAACTGGATGAAGAAAAAGCAGTATGTCGTAAATAGAAAATTTAACTGGGCGTTTATTACAAGCAATTTTCAGCAAAAAAACAAAACTATTTTTTCTTTTCTTGAATCATCCATTAATTGATAATGAAACATTCTCAAAGTTTGTGCACAGTGATGCTCACGCATTCATTGCGGCCAGAAGCTCCAATCTTGAGTGGCCAGTGTCCTTCTCCAGAAGAGTCTTGCTTTGACGTCTGGAGACCACAGGAGCATTTTTCGAGCAAATGCATTGTGTCGAGATACATGTCCAGCCAGCACCGAAAGTCGGTATTGATCAACTGCAGATATGCGTTCAAGGCACCAATATAGCATTTTTTTGGTTCATAGTCTTGCTACGATATGTTGTGGACGATGCATAGCATCTTGGTGTATGATCCATCAAGTTTCTTAGATCGAGCAACATTTAGCGTCCAAGAGTCTGACTCGTAGAGTAGGATGGATTCGACCAATTTTTGAATATTTTGAGTTTTGTCTAATTCTCATTTCGATTTTGATTTTTACTTCTCTAAAGCCCAAAACTTGGCTCTTTTCGTCACTCTGCACAGCCTAAAGTCGTTGGTTTCATGACACTTTTTTCTTCTTTTTTTTAAACAAATAACAACAACTTGTTTGAAATTTTTGCTTCACTTTGAAAAACAAGGAAAGACAGAAAGTGGATCTTTTCGTCGCTCTGAACAGCCAAAAGTAGTTTAAAAATTTTTTTTTTTACATATTTCACCCCAAACAAGGCAGGCCGCCACTGTAGACGTAAGGGGCTACTCAGGATTAGAGTGTAGGTTTTGGGTGTCATCCTAAGTTCAGAGCAGTGTAGCGAGATGTCTGTTTACATTAGTTTTAAATGTCGGTACTGTCGGGGAAACAGAAAGCAGGGAGGAAGTTCCAGAGGCCGGCAGCACGAGGAAAGAAGCTATGCTATTAGAGTAGAAGGCTCTCCGGCATCTGGGGACATCCACAGTGAATGGATGGGATTTAGCTGATTGTCGAGTTGGTCTAGTGTATTTACGTCAAGGGAGGCACCAGAGTAGCCAGTTCATCGGAGCACAATGCATTGAAGTTGTTTTCATGACGTTTATTAAAAAAACAAAAACAAACAACAACAACGGTATGGAGACATGTTTGGAATTTTCACTCCACTTTGAAAACAAAGAAAGTAAATATCTACCAGAGACTTTTTCACTTAGAGTCTCCTTTATAAATGTTTGTGGTTTGGCTTCAGGCTAGCGACCTGTCCCCGTAAAAGATTCTTGCTTCGAAAACAGTCAAAATTATGCGAAATTCAAATTCTTATGAATGCGATGGATCACTTTGACTGCCTCAGGACATGGGACCGTACTTAAGTCTAAGAAAAATCTCATTCTTGATAACAACCTTCCAGAATTTGTTGAGAGAACCGATTGCGCTCCATGCCGAGCCAATACGCATATAAATATTATAAACAGAGTCGGTGAATCCTCCTTGAGATTTGAAGTCCTGAACAAGTTTGATCGGTAAAAACATTAAAAAAAAACAAAAAAAAAACTAAGATCTACTTAGCAAAAGCAACAAATAAAACAAATATGCTATTCTCCATCTCCACAATCAGACCATGTATGGAGTACTGTTGTCATATTTGGGCTGGTGAATCTCTGCCCCAATTGAGGGTTCTTGATAAGGTGCAGAAACGTATCTGTAATTTGATTGGGCCCCACCCTTTCTTCTTCTCTACACCCTCTCTCTCATAGACGTGATGTTGCTAGTCTCAGTCTTTTCTATAAATACTATTATGGCATGAGTTCTTCAGAATTATGTGATCTGTTCCCTGCTTCTTTTGTTCCAGCTCGTTTGACTCGTTGGTCTAGTGGTCTCCATCAATTCGCTGTTTTGATACCTCATTGTAATACAGCTTCCTATTCCAGTAGCTTCTTTACCAAAACTGCATGCTTGTGGAACTCTCTTCCTGCTGACTGTTTTCCTCCTACTTATAGCCATGGTCTTTTCAAGACTAAGGCCAATAGGCATCTCCTGTCTTTCCAATAATTATATTTGTTCTTTTTAGCTTCATACCTTGTCTGGAGCGATTTCCATACAAAAATTAAAAAAATGAATTAAATAGATTTATTTAATTTGGACAAAGAATGTGGCTTTGTTGATGTCAAGCTGAGGTGTGGTTCTGTTCAGTGCTAGGAGGTCCATCCTCCCAGGCTTTACCTTCTCTCTGAGAAGAGGTCAGTTTATTGTTAATCGCCTGAGGTGTCCCCATTGGGAAATGACGACGGGGCTGCTCAGGCATTTTTTGTAGGCCAGAGTGCACTTATCCTAATGCATTGGCTTCTCAAAACCACACCTGACCTTGTGTCTAAACTGGCAAAGAGGTAAATGCTAGTAAACATAATTTCATCCAATATTACACTATTTAACGTATGCTTACTTAAATTGAACCGTGTTCAGGCTGTTTGAGATAGGGTTGAGCTTCCATCACGGTCTCCTGAACCTCGAACCCGTGAAATTCATCGAGATGCCTGAACACAAGTTTAATCCTGGCAATCAGCTCCTTGGTGTTTCATGCTGTACGGTTGGTATCTTATTCAACTGCGCTCCACACATAATAGTCCATGGGATTGCAATCCAACTCAAAAGTTTCGCTAAGAAATCAAACTTTTCAGTTTGATTTTTTAATATTTCTACAGATGTGACAGAAATTCTTGGTACTAGCCAGGGGAATTGTTATTATCCTGAGAGACGTTTTCAATGGTGAAATTCACGATCTGCTGCAATTAGAACATGCCAGTTTCCCTTTGTTCAGGCTGCTAATATTTTGTACGAGCACAATGTTTTAACATTCACGTCACACACACTGTTTTCAGCGGGGGGGGGGGGGGGGTTATAATTAAAAAATAATTTTTTTTTATATTTTTTTTTATATTTTTTAATTTTTTTGTTATAATTAAAAAAAAATTTTTAATAATTTTTTATATTTTTTTATTTTTTTGTTATAATTAAAATATAATTTTTTTTATAATTTTTTTTTTAATATTTTTTAATTTTTTTGTTATAATTAAAAAATAATTTTTTTAATAATTTTTTTTTTAATATTTTTTAATTTTTTTGTTATAATTAAAAAATATTTTTTTTTAATATCTTTTTAATAATTAAAAAAAAAAAAATTTTTTTTATAATTAAAAAAAAATTCTTTAATTTATTTTAAAGGTTTAAGAAAAAGCATGAGTTTTTATGACATTTAAGTTAAATTAATTTTAAGTTTTATTCTTGTTTAAGTCTATTTAAAAAATCAGATCTTGGCCTGCCATGTTGCTTACTGAACTTTCTCAGCACATCAGTGGCATTAATAATGCCAAAATCTTTCTTCAAAATATCCGTCCTTAATCCTACCCCTAACCCTAAGTCAGGGTGGTAATACGGAAAAAATCTCTTACCAACTTTGTTTTTTTTTGTGTCATGCGTCACCCATTTTGTTCAGGATCGTTCAATTTTTAGGAACACTTAAAGCTCAATTTAGCCCAAAATGTCTCTAGAAGAGGAAGACAATCATTTAAAAAAAAAAAAAAAAAAAAAAAAGAAGAAAAAAAAGAAAAAAAAGAAAAAAAAGAAAAAAAAGAAAGAAAAAAAAGAAAAAAAGAAAGAAAAAAAAAGAAGAAAAAAAAAGAAAAAAAGAAAGAAAAAAAAAGGACGTGTGTTCTCACAACAAAATATAAACACCTCTGAATATTTATGGCCTTATGAACTGGTTCATTGATGCTGATAATATCCCAAGACCTTCTGGTTGTTCTTATATATATATATATATATATATATATATACTAGCAGAGCTACCCGGTATTGCCCAGGTTAGAGTGTGGGATAGCATCATATGCAACATCATGGTAGGGAGAGTTTACTTTAACAGCAATCTTGATGCTGTCAGCGAAATATCTTACTCACCGAGCTATTCAGATATATGTTAATACTCTTAAACTAACGCTAATAAATAGATTAATTTCATTGTGTAACATATTTGAAAATTGTCATTATCTTCTTTAAGGAGCAGCCAGATACGCAAAAAATACTTCCATTATGTTCACATGCAAATTGTGCATGTGAATAGTTATATTGAAAGTACACTTCCTAGTATGTTTTCGTTTTTAGGGACAGACATGCACAGACAGAGAGGTGTTCTCCTTGATTATATATATATATATATATATTATATTATTTGAATCAAAGGGAAAACAGTTTTCAGTGGAGGGGTTGTACTCCCGGGGACCATCTTAATATCAAAATTTGCTGAAATTTTGGGAATAGACATCATTTCTGGTCATTTACCTATGTTTTAAATTTCAGAAAACAGTTTTCAGTGGTGGTGGGGGGGAGGGAGCGTTGAAGTGATATATTTATTATATAGCCTATAACCTTCACTGAGAGGTCAGTAGTCCACATGCCAATTTTCAAGCAATTCTGTCCAACGGTTTGGAAGAACATAAGACAAAGATCAGGCAGACACACACACATACAGTTACTATTTTATATATATAGAAGCTTTAATATAAGATTAATATCTGTCTCTAAATCCTAATTTTTTTTTCAGCTAGCCATACTAAAAGTAATGAAAAATATTTATTAAGGCAGTATGAACTTCTTGGCCTTTGGGCCAGGAACAAAGTGTAGTATCTGTTCTGATGGATACTATGCCCTATAGACCGGTACCGTCTTGGCCTTCGGGGCTTGATTTACACCAGTCTATGGGTTTGTCCTGTGCAGTTCTAGGAGGTCCACCCTCCCAGGCTTTGCTTTCTCACCCTTTGAGAAGGGGTTAGTTTATTGCTAATCGCCTGAAGCGCCCCAACCAGGGAATGCCGACGGGGCTGCCCAGGCAATTTTTAAAGGTAATAGGTGCTCTTCCTCTAGGGCGCTGACTTTTCAAATCCCACTTTCCAACCTTGTGTCACATTTAACTGCTGTGCGAGGTAGATAAATACTTTGTTGAAGACTATTTTAATGCATGTGTGGTATTTGTGGTTCCACCGTCTAAGTGGACTCTTAGAAAGATGTTCAAAAAAAAATGTTCAAAAAAAAATGTTCACAAGAAAATGTTCAAAAATAATGTTCACAAGAAAATGTTCAAAAATAATGTTCAAAAATAATGTTCAAAAATAATGTTAAAAAATAATGTTAAAAAAAAATGTTCAAAAAAAATGTTAAAAAAAAAATGTTAAAAAAAAAATGTTAAAAAAAATGTTCTTGTTTATGCTGATGAAGAAACTCAAGAAATCTGTCTCGAAAACTTACATACACTAACAACTTTGCTAATGTCGAATTTTTGGAACGTATATATGCCTAATAAGTCATAATTTTGTATCTTTGAAAGTTGCTATCTAAATATACATACGAGGCCCGTCTAAAACGTATCTGACCTTAGGCCAGAAAAAATATTTCAAATACGTGACAGGATTGGGACCCTAATCCCCTCTAAAGTAGGCTCCTTGCGCTTGCACATACCTAGCCCACCGATCCATCCCCTGCCGGAAACACCTCTGGAAGTCTTCTTTTGGAATGGTGTTAGTAAACATGAAACATGTCTGTGGATAATAAATATGTATTTATAAAAAATATTTATAAAAATATGTCAGTAAAAGAATCCATCAAAATACCTATCGGTAAAGAATCCGCCAAAAAAGAACACGCCAAAATACCCATCGGTAAAGAACACGCCAAAATACCCATCGGTAAAGAACACGCCAAAATACCCATCGGTAAAGAACACGCCAAAATACCCATCGGTAAAGAACACGCCAAAATACTCATCGGTAAAGAACACGCCAAAATACTCGTCGGTAAAGAACACGCCAAAATACTCATCGGTAAAGAACACGCCAAAATACTCATCGGTAAAGAACACACCAAAATACTCATCGGTAAAGAACACGCCAAAATACTCATCGGTAAAGAACACGCCAAAATACCCATCGGTAAAGAACACGCCAAAATACTCATCGGTAAAGAACACGCCAAAATACTCATCGGTAAAGAACACGCCAAAATACTCACCAAAATATTTTCAATAAATTCACAAAATTCATTTGTAGGCATCAAATTTAGTGTACAAATAATCCATTCTCTTTAATGAATCTTTTACGTAAACAGTCCGATCGCAATGGGAATTATAGAAATACAGTTTAAACACAGGAGAGAAACTCTCCTGTTGTTGTTATTCAACAAATCCGTCACTGCTGATAACGGAAAAGGAAGTATTCTCATCAAACAACTTATTTCTATAAACAAGCAGACTTGCTTCACGGGAAACTTATAAAAATAATTATATTATTTTCATCCAACAAGTCTATTTTCGGATCGTAGAATCATAAAGAATAGTGTTATTGTTAGCGAGAGATTACTTTTAGGCAGTTCTGTTCAGCTGAAGACCAACACGTAAAAATGGTCGACAAAAAAAAAAAAAAAAAAAAAAAAAAAAAAAAAAAAAAAGATGTCTTTGGTTTTACTATTGGGGGTCACCACTTATCAAGGTCAAAGCCACTCAAGGTTAAGAGTTAATGGGATGGGAATGATCACTAACCGAAAGATGAGGAACACTATGTAAGTACTACCATTGACTAATGGTATGAACTGCGTTCGATTACTTTTGGGTTGGTCCATGTTGAGATTGGATTTGAACATGACTAAGTTGTAATCAACAAAGAAGCAACCACACGGGCATGTGTTCCGCAGGTGGGAAGCCCTTGAAAACAAACTCTGTCCATGAAAATTCTGCCTGACGCTAGATACATAGAGAAAAAGAAAAGTCTTTCTTTTTTTTTTTTTTCATTGTAATAGAAAGAGTTCTTGCTGTGAATGTCTTACAAGGAGGAGCAAAAGACTGGAGCTCAGTCGAGCACCTTCCTTGGAAATAACAAGAGTAGATATAGACAAGCTGAGCATGTGTCTATTTTTGCTACTATTAAATTATTATCAATATCCAATATTCCCGTTCAACGTGTGCTGTATGTCTGAAAGGAACTGGCAGCAACTCAATCATCTGCACTCACTGTTCAGGTTGGGTCCACAAAAGGTGCAGTGGCATAAAGGGCTCTCTCAAAGCAGATCCTCACTTTAAGTGCTTTCGTTGCACCGGCATGGCAAGACCAATAGATGGCAGACCACTGACGGAGATGGATACTGGTGACAACAAGCTGGAAGTAGTGACAGACTTTTGTTATCTTGGAGATGTGCTGTCATCAGGTGGAGGCTGTGAACTCGTGGCAGCTACATGTTGCAAGTGTGCCTGCTACCAATCCTGACAAACAAACACCTGCCAACAACTACGAGAGGGCGTGTATACTCCTCATGTGTCAGAAGTGTGCTGTTGTATGGCTCAGAAACTTGGGCTGTCTCTGCTGGCATACTAAAGAAACTGCGCCGTAATGACAGAGCAATGGTCAGATGGATCTGTTTGGTGAGGCCTGAACAGTACGTTTCTTTTGAATCCCTGCTCTCACAGGTCGACTTGAAAAGCCTTGCGGACATCATGCGAAAGAACAGACTGCGTTGGTTGGGTCACATTGAGCGTAGCGATGGGTGGATTGCTAAAGTCCGACAGTTGAATGTGCCAGCAGAGAACATCACCACTGGCAGACCCAAGTTTACTTGGGAGGACGTAGTCAAACGTGATAGGAAGGCCATGGGTATGGATTCCATCAAGCCTTGCCAAAGACAGGAGTGGAGAGGAAGACGTAGATTTTGAGACTAGACAATCAGGCCCCACCCTCATCAGAGGATTAATTGTGGCCTGATTCAACAAATAAACCGGTTGTTGTTGATGATGATGATGATGATGATGAACATCCCCAGCAAGAACTCGTCTAGCTACAACCACTGGTTTACAGGTCAAAAAATAAAAAATAAAATAAATCCTAAAAAAGAAGACAAACTTATTTTTAACGAGATGGCTTTGTCTGCTCGTTGTCGCTTTGCAATTCCTATTCACTACTTGAAATCAATGAAACGAAACTAATCGATAAGAAAAAGAAGACTGCCATTGCTACCTCAAACTTAAGCTTTCTTTCTCTCTCTCTCTAACATATATAACTTTCAACAAGATAAACAGAAGGTAATATTGAGTATTCGAAGCAGAAGAAACAGCAGCCGGCGCCAACAACTTAAATAATGAATTCTGAATTGTTGACCGGTATCAAGCTTTGAAAGAAGCCGTCACCACTGCTACACTACCTGGTTCCATTTTTTTTCTTCACTTCATTCGTTCCTCTCCTCCCACCTCCTTTTTGTCATACAGCGAACGCGGCCGGACACACATACAAGTATCAAGCTTTGAAAGAAGCAGCAGCAGCCGCGAACCGGGCCGGACACACGTACGTTTACTCTTAATATATAGATTCATAGAAATTATGAAATTATGAATTTAATGTTGGTGAGGCTTGATTGCCTCATAAACATTAAATTCATTAAATTTTGGCCCGTTTTTAATCAATGTGTGAAAACGAGAAATATTTTCTCATATCTTTTAATGAAAAGAGATTACAATGTCAGGTGTACTTTCTCAGCGGGGAAATGTTTATTTGCGTTGAATTGTGACTAAATCTCTTGAATACGAGAGAAAGAAAATATTAATTCAATGAAAGGAGAAATACATAAGCTTATATCTTTCTTTTCTTTAACAAAAATATGCCCAAATAACATTGACGCAATCATTGTCAGATCAGCAAAGTTAAGCGCCGGTGATTCTGGTCAGTACTTAGATGGGTGACCATTTGGGAATATCAGGTGCTGTATGCAGACACTTCATCCGGTGTATAAATATGTACCAGCCTTGCTGGGAAAGATCACCGTGACAGACTAGTGTCCTGTCACGGTGATAATCTGAACTTATGGTCTGAACTAACGCTATAAGACCACAGAATAAACAAGGCTGACAAAAATAATCCTCCTACTACTCCTCCTAATAATAATCCTCTTCCTACTTCTAATAATCCTCCCCCTACTCCTCCTCCTAATAATAATCCTCTTCCTACTCCTAATAATCCTCCCCCTACTCCTCCTCCTAATAATAATCCTCTTCCTACTCCTAATAATCCTCCCCCTACTCCTCCTCCTAATAATAATCCTCTTCCTACTCCTAATAATCCTCCCCCTACTCCTCCTACTAATAATAATCCTCTTCCTACTCCTAATAATCCTCCCCCTACTCCTCCTACTAATAATAATCCTCTTCCTACTCCTAATAATCCTCCCCCTACTCCTCCTCCTAATAATAATCCTCTTCCTACTTCTAATAATCCTCCCCCTACTCCTCCTCCTAATAATAATCCTCTTCCTACTCCTAATAATCCTCCCCCTACTCCTCCTCCTAATAATAATCCTCTTCCTACTCCTAATAATCCTCCCCCTACTCCTCCTCCTAATAATAATCTTCTTCCTACTCCTCCTCCTAATAATAATCCTCTTCCTACTCCTAATAATCCTCCCCCTACTCCTCCTCCTAATAATAATCCTCCCCCTACTCCTAATAATCCTTCCCCTACTCCTCCTCCTAATAATAATCCTCTTCCTACTCCTAATAATCCTCCCCCTACTCCTCCTACTAATAATAATCCTCTTCCTACTCCTAATAATCCTCCCCCTACTCCTCCTCTTACTTCTAATAATCCTCCCCCTACTCCTCCTCCTAATAATCCTCCCCCTAATAATAATCCTCTTCCTACTCCTAATAATCCTCCCCCTACTCCTAATAATAATCCTCTTCCTACTCCTAATAATCCTCCCCCTACTCCTAATAATCCTCCCCCTACTCCTCCTCCTAATAATAATCCTCTTCCTACTCCTAATAATCCTCCCCCTACTCCTCCTCCTAATAATAATCCTCTTCCTACTCCTAATAATCCTCCCCCTACTCCTCCTACTAATAATAATCCTCTTCCTACTAATAATAATCCTCTTCCTACTCCTCCTACTAATAATAATCCTCTTCCTACTCTTACTAATAATAATCCTCTTCCTACTCCTCCTACTAATAATAATCCTCTTCCTACTCCTCCTACTAATAATAATCCTCTTCCTACTCCTAATAATCCTCCCCCTACTCCTCCTCCTAATAATAATCCTCTTCCTACTCCTCCTCCTAATAATAATCCTCTTCCTACTCCTAATAATCCTCCCCCTACTCCTCCTCCTAATAATAATCCTCTTCCTACTCCTCCTCCTAATAATAATCCTCTTCCTACTCCTAATAATCCTCCCCCTACTCCTCCTACTAATAATAATCCTCTTCCTACTCCTAATAATCCTCCCCCTAATAATAATCCTCTTCCTACTCCTCCTACTCCTACTAATCATCTTACTACTACTTTTATCATTTAAAAATATTTTTTAAATGGCGAGATTATTGGGGGGGGGGGGAGAATTCACATGGCTATTGTTATCCAATTAAGCAGATTTCTTCCTTTGTTTCCGTGTCATTTTACTTTTGTTTGTTTTTAAACAATTCCTGTTGAAGAGTTGAATCATGAAGAATGGACTCATTGTTAGCGAGCGATTACCTTTAAGGCAGTTCTGTTGAGCTGAAGGCCAACACATAAAAACGGTCGACAACGAAGAAGTAAGATTGGCTGTTGATTTAGAAAGACCAGCAAATATATTTGCTGGTATTAAATTATTCTTAATAGACAATATTTCCGTCCAACATCCACAGCAAGAACTCGTCTACTTCCTCCAACCACTGCAAAGAACTTTCCTTTCTTCCTCCGTGTACCTAAAACCAAATGAAACTTTCCATGAACAGTGTTTCTTTCCAGAAAACTTCCCCATCTGTGGAACACAATAATGCGGAACTGCTTCCCAGCCGACTACAACATGGTCAACTTCAAGTCCATTATTAACAAATACATATCAAGCTGTCCCTTTAAGTAATCAAATTCTGCCCTTTCCATCCATCGTTTCCAATCCTCTCATAGCATTGTGCATCATCCAACTGACAATCTCAGTAATCCTTATCCTCAAGTGGCCTTTGGCCTTGGTAAGTGTTGACTCATTAGTATATATATATTTTTTTTAAATACATGCCAGTATGTAAAACTGACGCTAAACCGAATATGATGACAATGATGATGATCATGATAATTCAGCAAATCAAAAATATCAGAATATCGGGTAATATCTTTGAGAACTGCGACATTGTTTTGGTTACAGACACGCAGACGCAAAATAATAATTAAATGAAATAAATCCAGAAAGATAGTCAAAAGAAATATAGAAGGTAGAAAAAGAGATTGCAAAAAAAGAAAAAGAAAAAAACGGCTTCATAGAGCACATCTAAGTGATTTAATCCGGAAAGTGAGGCGAGGTAAAAAAAAAAAAAAAAAAAAAAAAAAAAAGAGAAAGTTCAAAATATCCAACTTTGTACATAATAATAAAAGAGTCAATTAATATTCATCATCAAATCAGCGAATTAAGGTAATAAAACTGCAGGAGCAAATGAAATAAATGTATTAATGTGTATACATGTCTTGTATATATAAAAATAGATTTATTTAAATAAATATTTGTAAAATTAAAATGAAAAATGAGTGTTTACTTAGTTTTTGTTTTGCGTATTGACCCTCTTTCTACAGTTAAAAAACAAACGTTTAGTTGCAATTGAGTCTACGCACCAAAATAAATGTTGGTGCTTCTTTATTTTCGCTCAGACATGTCAGGCCTCTCTTAAAAAAAGAAAATAGCTAAAGAAATTCATAAACTTTGTAATGTACTTATGTGGTAGCTTAAAAGAAGACTGTACACCAAAAATTACGCAAATCCATCCAGTATTTATTAAATTAAAAACACAATTTTATCTATCGGTCGCCATTTTTTTTTAACCAGTTTCGGTTTCTGATTGGGCAAGGGAGATAACTCAAATTTGTTGGTTTTCTGGAAAATGACTCATAATTTTTACGGCCACAGGACTCGTGTTCTTAGATATAATTAAATAGTGTGATGAAAAGAGAACTCTTCTATCCCCTTCTATGTTTCGGAAGTGAATTACTTCCCTTGATCACTTTCTTTTTTTAGTCAGCCATTGTTTTCTCGTAGAGACTAGATCCCTGCGTAGATCTTTGTCGAATAAAGCTTCTTCAAGCAAACACAGTCTTCTTAAACTCATTCTATTCTATCCTTTTGACTAACTCATTACAATTTATTCGACAAAAATCTAAGATTGAAAAAATACCTCAAACCTGAACGATTGGACTTAGACCCATCAAAACTGGACGCTGCCGACACGTGGCGACACTGGAAGAGGTCTTTCAACATTTTTCTTGGCGCTGTCAACGACTCAACTAACGGACGAGTTAAAACAATTTGTTAATCAACCTCGTGTCTCCGTCAATTTTTAAACACATATCGGACATCGGTGATTATCATTCAGCTATGAATGTCCTGGAAGAAGTTTTCGTCCAGCCCATAAACAGCATTTTCTGCCGGCATTTATTGGCAACTCGTCGGCAACAGGCCAACGAAAGCGTGGACCAATATTTACAGTCTCTTTACAATATTTACAGTCTCTAAAAACACTCTCTAAGGACTGTGATTTCCAGTCCGTGACAGCTATACAGGCGAGGGATGAGTACATCAGGGATGCATTCATAAATGGGATTTGGTCATCCCACATCAGACAAAGACTCTTAGAAAACAAACGTCTCGACTTACACACGGCGTACAACCAGACATTAGCACTCGAGACAGCCCCAAAACAATTAACTTTGTACGCTCAACCAGTCTACATATAAGGAGCAACCCACGATAGCGGCACTCTCCGGACAGAAATGTTTTTTTCTGTGGAAACCCGAGACATGACAGAGCGAGGTGCCCTGCTAAAAACTATTTGCAAAAATTGCAAAAGAAAAGGGCATTTTGCTCGTGTCTGCAGGTCACCTACAGCGGCTGCTATCAATTGCGGTGAGTCCCTTCTTGCTTCATCGGTTTCTTTTAACTCCTCGGAGAGTCTATCTCGTTCGTCCTTATGGGGGAAAATCAAAGGTGAGTCTATGCTGATACTCGTTGATACAGGGAACTCCGAAAAATTTTATTCATCCGGATAAGGTTAGGGGGCTCGGTTTGGCGGTCACGCCAAGCTCTGAGAGGATTTTGATGGCTAGCCGTTCTCATTCGTCCTCTGCTCTCGGGCACTGTGTCGTGTCTCTAACTCGGAGTACAGGAATGTGAAACTATCAATTATGGCCAATCTATGCTGTGACATCATTCTCGGGCATAAATTTCTATGCCAACACTCCTCAGTGGAAATATCTTTTTGAGGACCCCTCCCCCCTCTCACTGCTTGTAGACTGACCGCCATTAAAAATATCCCTTACCCCTCTCTGTTTACCAATCTAATCTCGGACTGTCGCCCGATAGCTGTTAAATCCAGGAGACATACCCTACCTGATTCTAAATTTATCCAATCGGAAATCTTCCATTCATCCTCTGCCAAGAGCTCACGAAAACCCCATCACCGAGAATTCAGTTCCTACTCCTCCTCACTCTGAGGGTGGCCTGAGGATATCTTCAGAAGATGCCGATGTGCTGAATCTTCGACGCTCTACCAGAATCCGTCAAAGTCCTCAGTATTTAACTGAAAACTATCAGCCCGTGGCTTTCTTTTCAAGAACTTTAACGTCTGCCAAGCAGAAGCACTCCTCTGTTGAAAAGGAGGCCTACGCTATTGTTGGGGAGATCCTTGATGCTTATCCTCTTCCTCGAATGGAGGACATGGTAAATGAGATTGCCACTTACAAAATATTCAGCACTCTTGATCTAACCAGTGCTTACCATCAGGTTGCTATCAAGCCAGAAGAACGAAAATACACAGCCTTCGAAGCTAGTGGATCTCTGTATCAGTTTCGTCGAATCCCGTTCGGAGTAACCAATGGAGTAGCGAGTTTTCAACGAGTCATCGATGACATCATCAAGCGAGAAGATCTTTGAGGAACCTATGCTTACATCGACAACGTTACCATTTGTGGAGAAGATCAGACTATGCATGATACTAATTTGAAAGAGTTCATGAATGCAGTAGCGAAGTACGGACTGGCGCTGAACAAAGACAAATGTAACTACTCACTTACTTCTGTAGACTTGCTTGGGTATACCATAAGCAATGGCTCGGTAAAACCTGACTGATAGGCTCAAGAGATTGGTGAAGGGGAAGCGAGAGTATTCATCAACTACTGTTAGTATGTAGCGGTTGCAAGTATTCGAAGGTAATGGTCCCTTGAAGTCTACGCTTAGTCTTTCAAATGGTTGACTCTCTTTTATGAGAGTCTGAGGTGCCGCATTAAGGAATCTCGGTTTTATCTCCGAACAAACTTTACAGGCCCTTATTACCACTCTTACATCTTCCACAGAGTATGGCAGATTCTTGCTCCTGACAAAATGTAGCATTCGGGTGACACCCGGGTGACATAAGTCTGCGTGCAAGGTGTGTAACTTGTCGGCAGAGGTGGTAGTAGAGCAAATGTGAGACAAGGCGTCTGCAGCAGCGTTTTGTTTCCCGCGGCGATATGCAATGCCATAGCTAAAGCAGGCAAGTTCCAACTTCCATCTTGTTATCTTCTCATTTTTTATTTTACTCTGAGAGTCTTTAGAACCCTTCTTCCCAAGTCGAACACACAGCCTTGATCCTTCCCTGGGTGGCGGAGAATGTGATAAAAAGAGAACTCTATCCCCTTCTATGCTTCGGAAGTGAATTACTTCCCTTGATCACTCGTTCTTTTTTTAGTCAGCCATTGTTTTCTTGTAGAGACTAGATCCTTGCGTAGATTATTGTCGAATAAAGCTTCTTCAACTCATTCTATTCTATCCTTTTGACTAACTCATTACAAATAGTTTAATAAAATGTTATGTTTTTATCTTATATCGTACTTATAAGTTGTTTTTCCGATATTGGAAAAACAAAAAAAAAATTGAGTCATGTACGAAAATGCCCAATCAGAAACCTCAACTTGTTAAAAATAAAAAATTGGCGACCAAGAGATAAAATCGTTATTTTATTTTTTAATTTTTTATTTAATAATTACTGAATGAATTTGCGTAATTTTTGGTGTACAGACTTCTTTTCAGATACCACATAAGTACATAACAAAGTTTATAAATTTCTTTAGCTATTTTTTTTTAAAGATGGCTAAGATGTCAGGGCGAAAGTAAAGAAGCATCTAAATTGTATATCATTGGAATAAGAATTGAATTAAGGGGTATATAAAAAAGAAAAAAAATAATCAATTAAATAATAAAATCGATAGAATTTTAAAACTTTAAATAGCATAATGGAAAGGCATATTTGTTTACTTAAATAAAATGTTAAATTAAGAAAATTTAGCTAAAAATATCAGCATTTCATAATTCTATATGAAAAAAAAAATATTTAAAATACTCGTTTCAATCAAAATAGTAAGAATTTTCTTTGGTGCTTATCCACTTTAGCGGATACTTTAGAAAAAATAAAATATAATAAAACAAACTGAGGAATATCTGTTTGATGTACGTACCTGTCACGGGCTGAATATATCCTATATCAAAAAGCACGTAAATTAATCAAGTAGTTTTTTTGGTGGTTTTTTATAAAAAAAATTAAATTTTAGCGATTTACGAAGAGGAAGTGCAAATATGACAGCCATTTTTATTTATTAAAAGGGGGATAAGCGTAATTCATTTAAGGTTATTCCCCCTTGAATAATCTCCAAAATGGCTATCATATTTGCACTATGTTTCCGTAAATCGCTTAAATTTAATTTTCTTTTATAAAATAAAAACTACTTGATTAATTTACTTTCTTTTTGGTATAGGATATATTCAGCCCGTGACAGGTACGTACATCAAACAGATATTCCTCAGTTTGTTAGTTTTTCGAAAGTATCCGCTAAACTGGATAAGCACCATTTCTTTTTACGGGCGCCACGCGCGAATATATATTCCGCTAGTTTCGTTTGATTGTCTTTTATGGCGACTGCTGCTGATAGTAAGTGTTTTCTTTACGTTTTTGGCCCACCATACTCGATTTAAAAAAGTAAAGCATGGCTTATCGTTAAGACGCCATGACAAGATAAACACAGCTTTAAAAAAAAAAATTTTTTAATAAAATGTACTTTGTGTGACATAAATTTCATTTTTCCTTTTTTTTTTACAAATGAATTTGAGAACTTTTCTTTAATAAAAATGGTGCTTGTACAGAGAAGCGTCCGTATTAAATTATCAATACTACAACAAAAAAAAAAACAGTATTATATCCTTACGCAGCAGATTTAAATAAGTGTCCTCACCAAAAAGTAGGAAAAATGATCGAGTAGAATTTTAATTAAAAATAAAAATCAGTTTCATCGTATTTTGATTACTACCATTGATTTATTACTTGTTAATATGACAGACTGAGTTATCTCCCTCTGAATTTCGTGTTTTTCGCTCGAATCAATGGCCGACCCGATTAAACGATATAACGGATTTTTATTTTTTTAATTACAATTCTACTCGATAGTTTTTGCTAATTTTTGGTGTACAAACCTATTTTTGCTTGATACATAAGTATTTCAAAGAGTTTTCCGGTTAATTTAATTGGAACTGCGATTTTCAGCGTTTTTCATGTGTACGCTTCTCTGTACAAGCACCATAAAAGTTTAAAAGAAAAATTGAAAAAGATATGAGTATTTTTCATTGGCGTTTTATCAACAAACCTAGCTATTTGCGTCCAATCATTTTATACACAAAACATTAAAACAAAAGTACCTTAACAAAAATTAGTCATAGTTTCATATAAAAAAAATGGTTTTGCTCAATAATTTCCGGGCTTTTATAACGACAGCCAACAGAACGAAAAAGGAGTAAAAAAAAAACAAAACAAATGTGCAACAAATAAATGTTACCAAAGGCAAGATAAGTTACTCTTCTACTAACCTGGATAAGTTTATTTGTGTTTTAACTTATTTTAAAGCGTTTTTTTTTCTTCTTCAAAACGACCCTGGTGTGCACCTGTTCAGTTAGAACGCAAAACGAAATTGCTGTTCATAAGCCCTGCACGGGGATCCTTGATAATCGGTCAAAAATCGAAAAATAAACAAAATACTGTTAGAAACACATCCAATAAATGTCACCAATCGTGGGAAAATGTAATGTTCTACCAGTATTTTGTTTGATTTTCGTTTTTTGAGCGATTATCGAAACTGTACTTTCAGACATTTTTTTTTGTTCTAACTGAACAGGTGGACGAATTTAGGAAAACTCGTCACAGGAAAATTCGTAAACGGAAAATTCGTAAACGGAAAATTCGTAAATGGAAAATTCGTAAACGGAAAATTCGTCACTTTTGGCCAAGTAGGAAAATTCGGCAATTATCGAATAAATATCGATTGAAAATAGATTTTAGAACCGTTTTTACAGGAGATATACTTGTACATACGAGGCTACCCACCTCACCAGCGGAGAACATTTTTTCATATTATTTTTTGGGTACTTGTGCAGTTTACGAACCGGGCTATTTTTTAGATAAGATTTTCAAGTTGAATTAAATTTTTACTTCAAAATCACTGTGAGAAAAAGTGGTTAATCCATCGTTTCACAACTAAAACGGCAGACAATGAATTGGCTGTATTTTTCTGATTTTTTTGTTCCGACCATACAACGATTTATTTGAAAGAAGAATTTCTTTTTTTAAGTATTAAATAAAGTTGTTAGTTAAAACAAGTTTTAGGCAAGATGAAATAAAAACACTGAATTAGTTAGAAAACAATTTTGCTTTTTTAAATACATGGAAATTTTCTAAGAATTTAAAGCCAGTTACTCGATAGTTTATAAATTCCTTTCAAGTTTTGCACACACACGAAGTAATTGATGTTTTGTCAATTAAAATGGCTGACTTGTTTACGAATAAATCTAAATGAATTATGATGGATTTCATCTCGTAACTTAATTACGAACCAGGCTTGAAATAATAACATTATTTAGACAACGATTGTTTACATGAAGAGAATGGGGAGGGGGGTTGCTTTGTTAACTATTCTGTACTTTCACGTAACGATTTAATAAACGGAAGATATCGTAAAAATTGAATTTAACTTGAAAATTTTATGTAAAAAATAACCCGATTCAAACCTTTAATTTCGTAACGTAATTACGAACTGGGTTGAAATAACTTTATTTAGAAAGCCATTCTTAACATGGAGTGGGGGGGGGGGTAACTATTCTGTACTTTTACCTAACAATTTAATAAACAAAAGATATCGTAAAAATTTAATTTAACTTGAAAATCTTATCTAAAAAATAGCCCGGTTAGTAAACTGCACAAGTACCAAAAAAATAATACGAAAAATTGTTCTCCACTGGGGAGGTGGGTAGCCTCGTATTTACAAGTATATCTCCTGTAAAAACGGTTCTAAAATCTATTTTCAATCGATATTTATTCGATAATTGCCGAATTTTCCTACTTGGCCAAAAGTGACGAATTTTCCGTTTACGAATTTTCCATTTACGAATTTTCCGTTTACGAATTTTCCGTTTACGAATTTTCCTGTGACGAGTTTTCCGGGCACCCAGGTGGACACCAGGTTTGTTTCGAACAACAACAACAAAAAAACGCTTTAAAATAAGTGAAAACACAAATAAACTTATCCAGGTAGGTAGAGGAGTAACTTATCTTGCCTTTGGTAACATTTAATTGTTGACTATTTGCTTTTTTGTTTTTTTGTTGTTTTTTTTTTTTTTTACCCCTTTTTCGTTCTGTTAGCTGTCGTTAAAAATGCCCTAATTTCCTGATCAAACAACACCGAAATAATTATATTTAACGTTGAAAATCTAAGGAGAAAAATAATTTGGTCCTTATACAACTGAAAGCATTTCCAAATAAAAAAAAAACTCTGTGCTTATCCAGTTTAGCGGATACTTTCGAGAAAAAAAAACACAAAAAACTGAGGAATATCTGTTTTATGTACGTTCCTGTCACAGGCTGAATAAATCCTATACCAAAAATCACGTAAATTAATCAAGTAGTGTTTATTTTATAAAAGAAAATTAAATTTTAGCGATTTACGAAAAGGAAGTGCAAATATGACAGCCATTTTGATTTATTCAAAGGGAGATAAGCGTAATTCATTTACGGTTATCCCCCTTTGAATAATCCCCCAAATGGCCATCATATTTGCACTTCGTCTTCGTAAATCTCTAAAATTTACTTTTATTTTATATAAAAAAACTACTTGATTAATTTACGTGACTGGTACGTAAATCAAACATATTCCTCAGTTTGTTTGTTTTTTCGAAAGTATCCGCTAAACTGGATAAGCACCAAACACTCATGTATATACTTATGTATCAGACAAAAATAAGTATCTACACCAAAAATTATGAAAATTAATCGAGCAGAATTTTACTTTAAAATAGAAATCAGTTTTATCGTATTTTGTCGACAGCCATTAGTTATTACTTGGTTAAAGGAGAGACTGACTTACCTCCCCCTGCTTTACGGGTTTTTCGCTTTTATCAGTGGCGGATCGGTAAAATATAATAAAACTGATTCTATTTTGAATTAAAATTCTACTCAATAATCTTTCCTAATTTTTGCCCGATACGTAAGTATATCAAAGAGTTTTCCTGTTAATTCAGTTGGGACTGTAATTTTCACATGTGTAACTGCGATTTTCACTTGTGCTTTCAGCTGTATAAGCACCAATAATTTTGTAAGAAAAAGATTCCCGGTCAACGCCGGGTGAGTACAGTTAGTATAGATAAATACCTGGACTTGATCAGAGAATCGAAGGAAAAAGGGGGGGGGGGCATTCGATTAATCGTCAAATCGTGATTGGAGCTCCCGGAAAGATCCTAAAGAACTCATCAAGGGAAAATGAGAAACTCCGAACGTCGGAGTCGAGCGATCCAGATGACAGCACAGTTGAAATATGCTGGAATCCTGAAAAGAGTCCTGGAGCGTTGAAGAGGTTTGATGTCACTTTTAAACTCCAATGGAACGCATCACACACTGCAGGTATGAAGTGATATTGTACAATCCTTGCAATGATAACAATTCAATGAGTGCAAATAATAGTACTTGCTTTCACTTGATCTCCATTGAGATTAGCAAAAATTGTGATGGTGATGTTTGTGGAATCTCAAAACGCGGATAAAAGCAGCCGTGAAGGATATTAAACAGGTAACACTCACAAACTAAGCCAATTTATTCCGATTGCACAGGTGATGATGAAAAAAGGTAAATAACAAAGATAAAATAAGTAGGTTTTATCGTCCGTCCCCCCCTCCCCCCCCCCCCCCCCCCCCGCTAAGGTATTTGTATTTCTTTTCGCCTTCTTTTCTAGCGAACGAACTGTACCGAATGACATAAAGCTTAAAACAAATGAGAGGCACACTTATTTCTGAGGTCAAAAGTCTTTGAATAACTTTTGGGGGAGAAGACTTAGGTGGTCAACGCCACATTCATCACAACCTCACCCTCATTCGAATCACTTTGAGGGGGGGGTGTGATCCAGGGTCATCTATCTTCCAAAGTTTAAGACTTTGGAGAGAGAGAGAGAGGGAATGTAGGAAGAGAGAGAGAGAGGGAGGGAGAAGGAATGTGAAAGAAGAGAGAGAGAGAGAGAGAGAGAATACGAGAGAGAGGGAATGCGAGAGAGAGAAAGAAGGGGGGAATGTGAGAGAGAGAGAAGGGGGGAATGTGAGAGAGAGAGAAGGGGGGAATGTGAGAGACAGAGAGAGAGGAGAATGTGAGAGAGAGGGGAATGTGAGAGAGAGAGAGGGGAATGTGAGAGAGAGAGAGAGGGGAATGTGAGAGAGAGAGAGAGGGGAATGTGAGAGAGAGAGAGAGGGGAATGTGAGAGAGAGAGGGGAATGTGAAAGAGAGAGGGGAATGTGAGAGAGAGAGAGGGGAATGTGAGAGAGAGAGAGGGGGGAATGTGTGAGAGAGAGAGAGGGGAGAGAGAGAGAGAGAGGGGAGAGAGAGAGGGGAGAGAGAGAGAGAGAGGGGGGAATGTGTGTGAGAGAGAGAGAGGGGAATGTGTGAGAGAGAGAGGGGGGGGGGAATGTGAGAGAGAGAGAGGGGGGAATGTGAGAGAGAGAGGGGGGAATGTGAGAGAGAGAGAGAGGGGGGAATGTGAGAGAGAGAGAGGGGGGAATGTGAGAGAGAGAGAGAGAGAGGGGGGAATGTGAGAGAGAGAGAGAGGGGGAATGTGAGAGAGAGAGAGAGAGAGAGAGAGGGAGGAATGTGAGAGAGAGAGGGAGGAATGTGAGAGAGAGAGAGGGAGGAATGTGAGAGAGAGAGAGAGGGAGGAATGTGAGAGAGAGGGAGGGAGGAATGTGAGAGAGAGAGGGAGGGAGGAATGTGAGAGAGAGAGGGAGGGAGGAATGTGAGAGAGAGAGGGAGGGAGGAATGTGAGAGAGAGAGGACGGAATGTGAGAGAGAGAGGGCGGAATGTGAGAGAGAGAGAGAGAGGGCGGAATGTGAGAGAGAGAGAGGGCGGAATGTGTGTGAGAGAGAGGGCGGAATGTGAGAGAGAGGGGAATGAGAGAGAGAGAGGGGAATGTGAGAGAGAGAGAGAGAGAGGGGAATGTGAGAGAGAGAGGGGAATGTGAGAGAGAGAGGGGGGAATGTGAGAGAGAGAGGGAGGAATGTGAGAGAGAGAGAGGGAGGAATGTGAGAGAGAGAGAGGGAGGAATGTGAGAGAGAGAGAGGGAGGAATGTGAGAGAGAGAGAGGGAGGAATGTGAGAGAGAGAGAGGGAGGAATGTGAGAGAGAGAGAGGGAGGAATGTGAGAGAGAGAGGGAGGAATGTGAGAGAGAGAGGGAGGAATGTGAGAGAGAGAGAGGGAGGAATGTGAGAGAGAGAGAGAGGGCGGAATGTGAGAGAGAGAGAGAGGGCGGAATGTGAGAGAGAGAGAGAGGGCGGAATGTGAGAGAGAGAGAGAGAGAGAGAGGGCGGAATGTGAGAGAGAGAGAGAGAGAGGGGAGTGAGAGAGAGAGAGAGAGGAGGGGGGAATGTGAGAGAGAGAGGAGGGGGGAATGTGAGAGAGAGAGGAGGGGGGAATGTGAGAGAGGAGGGGGGAATGTGAGAGAGGAGGGGGGAATGTGAGAGAGAGAGAATGTGAGAAAGGAGGGGGGAATGTGAGAGAGAGAGTGAATGTGAGAGAGAGAGAGAGTGAATGTGAGAGAGAGAGAGAGTGAATGTGAGAGAGAGAGAGAGAGTGAATGTGAGAGAGAGAGAGAGTGAATGTGAGAGAGAGAGAGAGTGAATGTGAGAGAGAGAGAGAGTGAATGTGAGAGAAAGAGAGAGTGAATGTGTGAGAGCGAAATGCTAATATTTTTTTACAGGATTATAGCAACTGCAAATAAAAGAAAAATAAACTAATAATTACCCGGTGATGCCCGGGAATAAATAAGTACCCCATCTGTATACCTACTCCTAGGGTTTATAAGTGTATCTTCTGTGATTTCTGAATTTTAGCCGGAAAAGTAGACACTGTTTTTTTTTTTACATTAAAGACCAACAATTTTATAATTTAAAAAAAAATGTTTTATCCCATTTGGCTAGGAATAAAGTGTAGTATCTGTTCTGAGGCCACACTTAATCTTTTCTGTCCTTTTGTCAGTTAAGGAGAAATCCCTTTTAAACTGAGGCAATTTTTATTTTTGTCCCAATCCATAGTGTCCCTTTTTTAGGAGCCGAATTTTCCCCACATTAAAAACCGACTTTGTGCCTAACTTTGCCCTTGTGGGGATGCAAGTAAATAGGTATCCCACTAATAAAACAGTTAATATATATATTTATATAAGCAACATTTTTGAGTATGTTTGTTTTAAGAGTAACCTGTAACGGTTTTAAATTTATGAACATCATTGTATTATCTGAGTTTCACAGATTCTTGAAGCGAATGTCTAGGTTGTAGAACCCCCTCTCTCTTAACCCACCTAAAAAAAACGATGCAATTCTATATTAAAATATTAATACATTTGAAAAGTACATTTATTTAATGCTATTAAAAAGTCAAGCTCCGACACGTTGCTTTGAATATGATGCATAATTTTTAGCCGAATTAGCATTGAACAAATAATATATATTGACAGGTTCTGTATGTAAAAATACATCATGTAATGGCTCCATTGTTTTGAGGCCAATCACATATGACTTGAATATGACCTTTTAATGTGAATGCCGACGTGGGCGGGCTGACAAGTACAACATGCATTCAATCCAGCCGATGCTAAATTACTTGTGTATGCATGGAATATATTTGAGGAGGAGGAGGATGAAAAAAAAACAGAAATAACGTCACAAACAAGAGACTACAATAACTAAAAACAAATTATTATACAATAATAAAATGCACAACTTTTCAAAAGAAAAAAAAACAAAACATTACTATCTGAGATGTGGAATCATAAGGTATCCGAGCCCAGACTCTAGCCATATCATAAGGTATCCGACGCCAGACTCTAGCCATTCCAAAAGGTATCTGACGCCAGACTCTAGCCATTCTAAAAGGTATCCGACGCCAGACTCTAGCCATCCCAAAAGGTATCTGACGCCAGACTCTAGCCATTCCAAAAGGTATCCGAGCCCAGACTCTAGCCATCCCAAAAGGTATCCGACGCCAGACTCTAGCCATTCCAAAAGGTATCCGACGCCAGACTCTAGCCATTCCAAAAGGTATCCGACGCCAGACTCTAGCCATTCCAAAAGGTATCCGACGCCAGACTCTAGCCATTCCAAAAGGTATCCGACGCCAGACTCTAGCCATTCCAAAAGGTATCCGACCCAGAGTCTAGCCATTCCAAAAAGTATCCGACGCCAGAGTCTAGCCATTCCAAAAGGTATCCGACCCAGAGTCTAGCCATTCTAAAGGTATCCGATTCAGGTGGTACGTTTGCTGTCTTTCTCAGCTGCGCTCCACACATAATAGTCCATGGGTCTGCAATCGGGCGAGTTGAGGAGATGGGTAAGATTAGTGAAACAATTATCAATTCTATCTAGAACACACTGTACAGTGTTATATCATTAATACACTCGGTTTAACGATAATTTTAACACATCCTTCCGTAGTTGACTGCTAAAATGTTTGACAAACGACACCAAGGTCATGAGTTCGCTTCCATAGTATGACAGTTTGCTTCTTTTTTTTTTTGTAAATAAAATAAAATTAAACATTAAAGTCAAAGAAATCTACCAAAATTCAAACAACAAATCAAATTATACTATTTTTTCAATGCTGAATTCAGTCGGAGGTGGGGGTAGTGTTGTATCTTTTCTGTGTGTGGTCATGACACTATTCTCCTAGGGATTACCTTCTACTTTTTTATGGGTGTAGGAGGTGGGGATGTAGTGTAGCATTTGTTCTGTTATGTTGGCAAGAGACCATCCTCCCAGGCATTACCTCCTCATTTGGAGCCGGGTGGGGTCCGCAGTGTAGTATATGTTCGTTTGTCAAGACAAGCTCATCTTCGCCGGGTAACGGGTCAAAGTATTATTTGTATATATACTCTTCATTAACCCCCAACACTAACTCAAAGTCCGGGTTGTTGTTCAAAAATATTATTAGGATTAGGGTCGGGACTTTAAATTCGATTCACTTCATAATTCCGAGGCGACGGCTGGACCCTAAATTCGGCTTCCCCTTCATGTAAAGATCGTATGTCAGTTAAAATGGCTTTTTGAAAAAAAATGTATTTTATTTATTTTTTTAATTTTATTTTTTTACTTAAAACAAGGCATATCGTCACTAAAGCCAGATTTATAAAGGAGGGGGATACCTGGATGGGGAGTTGGGCAGCAAGATGTTTGTTCATATTACATTTACATTTCTGTATGTTGATACTGTCGGGGGGGGAACTTTTGGGTTTGGTTGTTTTGTGTTACGGCATATCAACCCTTTTTCAGGTTATTTAATGCCGAATCCAGTTATTTTGGCAAAAATATTTATGCTTCAAGTTCTTTATCTGTTCAAATATTTATTCATGGTGTTTGGTTGAAAGGGGAGAATGGGGGGGGAGGGAGAGGAGGAAGGGAGGAAATTGTTGTTTTTTTGTTTTGCAGAACATGATTGAGTTCTGCAAAGAGATAAAAAAAAAAAAAACAATAAAACATCAATGTTTGGTGCATTTTGGGTCAGGTCGGGGGGGGGGGGAGAAAAGAAGTTATCAGAACAGAAAATCTTCTGGTATCTAGGGACCTTTAAAGTGAAGGAGTGGGATTTAGCAGCAAGTCGGGTAGATCGGGGTGGGGTATTTTTGTTTAGGGGTACAACTACAGTAGGTTTCTCCGAGCACATTCCGTGGAAGTACAGGGTGGGCCAAAATAAGGGTCCTATCTTTAAATTTGAATAACTTGAATTTGAATAACTTCCACAAAATAAAAGTTAAACTCACCAAACTTTATGTGTGTGTAGACTGACCCTTCCGAGATTTTTTGAAATAAACAAAACAAATTTTAGCCGAAAAACACTTCTTAAAACTTACAAAAACTAAAGTATTGTTTTTTACACTGTTTTGAGTTTTTTAAGCAAAAATAATGTTTTCTAAATGAGGGTACGTTCCTTAGGGCTAATACGGCTCATGCTTGTTTCTGAAGGGGTCCTTTACTTATTCTAAAAAAAAAATAAAAAATAAAAAAAAATAAATAAAAAAAATAAAAAATAAAAAATAAATAAATAAATAAAAAAGTTATGAATTTTTAAAAATAGGACCCTTATTTTTGCCCACCCTATACTTATAAAATAAGCACAGGGGTGCAATTCTGCGGCGATGCGACAGGGGCTGGAGCTTGGCGGACAATCCGGGAACCTATTAGGTTAGAAATTATTTTTTGCACCCAAGAGGGAGAGGGTAAAGTTTGGTGCATCTACCTAGATGTGCCAACAAAACTCCATGTGTGTGCGAATGATGGCTTTGTAGAGATATAGGATACTGGCAGGTGTGCAAAGTTTTATAAGTACAACAAGACTGAAATAAATCCTCTATAGGTCCCTATTAACTCGTCTCCCCACGAGGGCAAAGTTAGATACATGGTCGGTCTCTTTTTAGTGGGGGATATCCATCACCCCAAAAACGGGCATTCTGGACGGGACAAAAATAAAAAACGTGTCCCAGTCAAGAAGGATCTCCCTCCTCTGACGTAGGACAGAACAAATACTAAACTATTCTGTATTTTCAGCTAACAATTTAATAAACAAAAGATATCGTAAAAATTTAATTTAACTTGAAAATCTTATTTGCACAAGTACCAAAAAAATACTATAAAAAATAATATAAAAAATATTCTTCACTGAGGAGGGGGGTAGCCCCGTATTTACAAGTATATCTCCTGTAAAAACGGTTCTAAAATCTATTTTCAATCGATATTTATTCGATAATTGCCGAATTTTCCTACTTGGCCAAAATTGCTGAGTTTTCCTTTGACGAGTTTTCCTAAATTCAGAGAAGCGTACATATGAAAAACGCTGAAAATCGCAGTTCCAATTAAATTAACTGGAAAACTCTTTGATATACTTATGTATCAAGCAAAAATAGGTTTGTACACCAAACATTAGCAAAAACTATCAAGTAGAATTGTAATAAAAAATAAAAATCCGTTATATCGTTTAATCGGGTCGGCCATTGATTCAAGCGAAAAACACGAAATTTAGAGGGAGATAACCCAGTCTGTCATATTAACAAGTAATAAATCAATGGCATTCACCAAAATACGATGAAACTGATTTTTATTTTTAATTAAAATTCTACTCAATCATTTTTCCTACTTTTTGGTGAGGATACTTATTTAAATCTGCTGCGTAAGTATATAATACTGTTTTTTTTTTGTGGTATTGATAATTTAATACGGACGCTTCTTTGTACAAGCACCATTTTTATTAAAGAAAAGTTCCCAAATTCCAAATGAAAAATGAAATTTATGTCACACGAAGTACATTTTTTTTTTTTTTTAAATATTTTTAAAGCTGTGTTTACCTTATCATGGCGTCTTAACGATAAGCCATGCTTTACTTTCTTAAATCGAGTAGGGTGGGCGGTTTATTCAGAGAATTGATGAATCTGGATATATGCCGTATTACTTTGAGAAGACAAAAACCACTAACAGATGTGACGAAAAATCGTAACAACTGGATACATAGAATAGATACAGAAAAGTAATGTGACCCTGTGACCCTAAATACAGCCCTCTCAACGATATCGTCTGATGGGTCCTAGATATAACTGGCTTTCTGTTGATCCTCGAACCAGTTGGCCTCGACAGACGGGTTGGCAAACGGCTCGACAGTGTTTCTCTTTTCGAACAACAAGTCACTGATATGAGATGCGACTTTTATCAATGCATATTTGTAAAAATATTGGATAATTCAATTAAAAATTGCTGATTGACAATCCACAAGATCCAATTATTGAACCAATGAAGGTTTTGTCTTTTATTAATTCTGATTTTTTTAAAGGCTTCCGGTGGAAAAAGATTGAAGAAAGCGTCTACGGATGCCTGAAAAGTGATACAACAATTTTTTTTTACTCATATTAATTTCAGACTTTTCTTTCATCGTATTCTAATAATTAACATAATATAGACTATTTGAAAAATAAGTTATTTGATTGTTTTCAAAACTTAAAAAAAAATTTAATTGAAAAAAATAAACAAAATAGAATAATCTTTTTTTTTCAAGAAATAATGTTTCTGAGAACCGGAATGTGTTTTTTTTAATTTTATTTAATTTTTTTTTTTTTTTTTTTAAATAATTAGTGAAAATAATGTTTTTTGGGAGGGTTGGGTTTAGGGTATTTCCATTTCGAAGAAAAAAGTTTGATTCCGGAAGTTACTCCATTTGCAAGAAAAAAGGTTTTCACTATTATTACAAAAAAAATGTTTTGAAAACAATCAAATAAAAACAAATAAATTATTTTTCAAATAGTCTATATTATGTTAATTATTAGATTATGATGAAAGGAAAGTCTGAAATTAATATGAAAAAAAAGAAAAGTCTGAAATTAATATGAATAAAAAAAATTGTATCACTTTCAGGCATCCGTAGACACTTTCTTCAACCTTTTTTTCCACCGGAAGCCAGCGTTCCTTCTTGTTATGCGCATCTGCCAAAAAAAATGACAAAACTTATTTTAAGTATTTATCTGCACTTTTCCTCTGACGTTTATTTTTAACATCAAAAATCGTAAAGCAGGTAACAGTTGGACTAGACACAGGTGTCCAGAAATCAGGGTCCAGCGATATATGCAACAACAACCCACATTGGAAAAGAAAAGAGAATGGCCAAGAAACACCAATTGATGATGACACCGAAGTGTACTTAAAGATATGAACAGAGGCAAAGTGGACAGTCGAGTATCACATTAGACGGGATGCGGGTGAAGATTGCTATCGGTGATATTTGCTTCTCATCTTTTTCATTCAATTTTGGTATTTAGGATGCTGCGAGTGTCGCAGACTCCAGGGAGGGCAATACAAAGCCGGGTTGAAATCAGAAGTTATATTGTTTCTTATGCACTCTTCTTTGGTCTACCACATCTTCCTCGGTCTACGACGCTCTCTAGTGTTTTTATTTTCTCATAACACAATTTGCACTTAGCGCAAAAGAAATACTCTTCCATAAAAGAATTGAGTGCTCTTGGTTATCAGTATCGTTGAAGAAAAAGTTTGAGCGCCAAGTTAAAATAATGATTTATTATGCAAGAATTCATTCAAAAACAACAATTATTTTTATAAATAAAGACCGTCATTGTCCACGACCTTCTGCCAATAACTGGCAAGATTTCTGTTAAGTCAACCTAACAAATCAAAATCGAGTTATTTCCCTTGAATTAAAAAGTACGAGTTATTGCCCTTAGATTAAAGGGTCGTCTGCCAAACAGTGAAAAGTAAACAGAACGATCTCACAATCAAACAAGCATCTCGCATTCAACGGTTTTTCTACATTCTAATTTTATCAGCGTGTTTGTAAAATAAATCTGTTAACGGTTCTACTTCGTACTTCCTTCATTTTTCTGAGTTGTAATTGAACCGAAACGTATAAACTTCAAGACGTAACAATTTCAGATTTCGTCAAAGTACCAATCCTTTGGCTTGGAACCGAAAAATTCTTCAACTTTTTCTTTGCATTACATAAGTGAAAACTTTCTCTTTGCATTACATAAGTGAAAACTATTCCGACTATTTTTTATTATTTAGTTAGATTTAGTTTGTTGAAGTTTAGATTAGTTTTATGTTGAGGACAAAGTTTGTGTACCGTGTTAAAAAAAAAAAAGATTTATTATGCAAAAATTTATTTAAAAAAAAACAACAACCATTATTCTTCAAAATAAAGACCATCATTGTTCACGACCTTCTGCCAATAACCTGCAAGAGTTCAGATTTTGTAAAAGTACCAATCCTTCGGCTTTGAATGAAAACATTATTTTTTTAAAAGTCTTAAATACAGAAAACACAAGACAACACTAAAACAACACCACATGATGAAGTGTTTTTAATTTGTAAGAAAGCGACTCACAAGAGAATGAAAATCTTCACAGAAGCGATTCACAAGAGAATGAAAATCATCACAGAAGCGACTCACAAGAGAATGAAAATCATCACAGAAGCGACTCACAAGAGAATGAAAATCATCACAGAAGCGACTCACAAGAGAATGAAAATCATCACAGAAGCGACTCACAAGATTGATATGGATAAAAGCTGACAATATACATAAAATAAAAATAAAATAAGTGAACAAACCAAAAAATATAAAAGACAAAATCACATCCGGAACACATCAGTAGACTAATATTTCGAAATAGTCTACTGGGCGTGATTCTGCGCGTGATTTTGTCTTATGCATTTGGTGGTTTGTTCACTACCCTAATCACAAGGGAATGCAAATCTACACAGTAACTATAGCAACATCTGATGAGGAGGAGGAGGAGGAGGAGGAGGAGGGTGGTTCAGTCACATGCAGACTGACCTGCAACTGGACAGAGAAATATTCAAACAATTATGGCCACCTACCCTCACGACATCCATATCAATGACGCTAGCATAAGCATGCGTTTGCGTTTGGCCCATTTTCTTCACACCTGAATTGTCGCTTGTTTCTAGGATACGCGGGAGGGGCTTTCATCCGAAGGTGATACACCTGAATGATTATCGAAGACTTGAAAAGAAGGCGAGGTTCGGCGGTCCAGGCTAAATCTCTTGGGCCAACTTGGCAACAGCATCAGCTCATCAAGGGGATAGTTGACATCTCCAAACGGGGGAAAAGAAAGGGATTCAGATTTTATAGACAACGTTTCAAAAATATTCGGTAAATGAATTCTTCAATCTCTTCATGTATCATATAATAGATATTTGTATCAAGACAGAAAAATAATACCTATCATATATCTCTATTTATATAAAGTTAGGTATGTGTGTATGTCCTTATATTTGTATATACAGGATTCACTCCTAAACTAATTAACCGGTCATTATGAATTTTGGAACACATCTACTAGGTGTCAGAGTGGGCAATATGGGCTATATTTATGAGTTTAGATTTATGCGAAGGGGGAAAGGGTAGAAGTCCTTGTGGAAAATTCAGATACCTTTAATTTTTTTTGTGAAATTTTAAGACTAGATATTAGATATAAATTAATAAAAATTCCAAATTTCAGTTTCTTTGTAGGATTTTAAAGCGTTTTTAGGAGGCATAATATTGGCATAACATGCCACTTGAAAATTCAAATATTTCAGATTTGCATTAAATTTGATCCATAATCATTAGACATCTATTAAGCAAGATTACCTGAATTTCAATTTCTTCTTAAGACCCCTTAAGCTTTAAATTTTAGACATTTTCTAGAATCAAAATCATGTAATTGATTTTGATCAAAATTGGAATAAAGATTTTGGACATAATAACATGATATCTTGATTTTAATCTTCATAAGGCAACATAAAAATGTTCTGTCCTGCAGATTCATTTTACCCATCCTGAGACGAGTATTCTTTCAGTTTTATGCATACAAGACTATATTTATATTCTAGCGTATAAATAACTCGACCGGAGTAGTGCCGAGAAATGTCTTGAGAGAAAATTAGTCCGCGTCACATCACAATGTACTACTTTATAATTATGGGATTAAGAAAGAAAATTTACAGTCATTACATTCCATGAGTGATGTTTCTGACAAAGGGGGAATAATTGCTGTTTACTGGGTCGAAATCTGTCGATCCTTATCTAGTTTTTGACCTTGAAGTAGTATTTTTTTTTTTTAGCTCCTTACATCAAGTGGCTTCATGCCTCGTCTGGAGAGTTTTCCATTAAAAAAAATTTTTTTTAAAAGATTAATTTTACCGGTCCTGGGACGGGTATTCCCTTAGTTTTATACAAACGAGGCTGCATCTATATTCTCGCGTATAAGTAACTCGACCTTGTAACTCATTTTTGTTTTCCAACAAAGTAGTGCCTTGAGAGGAAATTATTCCGCGTCGCATCACGATGGACTACTTTATAGTTATGAGATCAAGAAAGAAAATTTATACAGGGTGGGCCAAAATAAGGGTCCTATCTTTAAATTTGAATAACTTGAATTTGAATAACTTCCACAAAATAAAAGTTAAACTCACCAAACTTTATGTGTGTGTAGACTGACCCTTCCGAGATTTTTTGAAATAAACAAAATAAATTTTAGCCGAAAAAAACCCTCTTAAAACTTACAAAAACTAAAGTATTGTTTTTTACACTGTTTTGAGTTTTTTAAGCAAAAATAATGTTTTCTAAATGAGGGTACGTTCCTTAGGGCTAATACGGCTCATGCTTTCTTCGGAAGGGGTCCTTTACTTATTCTAAAAAAAAAAAAAAAAAAAAAAAAAAAAAAAAAAAATCAATAAATAAAAAAGTTATGAATTTTTAAAAATAGGACCCTTATTTTTGCCCACCCTGTATAACAAAAACATTAAGGTTTCAGAATTTTTGAGATAAGGATTAATAATTTGTATTTCGCTAATTCAGACTACTGCTCTCAGCTTAGATGTTATCCTCACAACGTTTCAGTACAGGCGATACTTTCAATATAATAAAAAGTTACTTAAGACTTCTACCCGGTCATGGCTGATGGAACGAGAATAATCTACCCCTGTGGATTAAATAAAGGGTTCAGTTCAAGATTCTGTATAGATTCCAGTGTTCGACAAGACGCACCTGTCGGAGGTTACATCGGCTGAAACGTTGTGCATATAACATCCAAGATGAGAACAGTAGTCCACATAATACTCAAATATTATTATTATTTGAGACGAACACAGAATCTGAAAATCAGAAATAGAAGTGAAATTTATCAGAAAGTGTTAATTTCTTTTTCAGTGTAAAGTTTACAAAATACACTTGTTTAAGGGATATTATACGTGGAAAATACTTTAAAAAAAAAAAAAAAAAAGGTGAAATCTGAGAGAAAATGCGTTAAAATGGATTTTAAATTGTTTTGAGGCTGTTCACATTGAAAATGGGTTAAATCTATATAAATGCAATTAACATATTTACCAATATAAACAACCTAAGAATAATTTTAAATCGATTTTCACTTAAAGATTTCACTTTTGATAAGTTTTATAACTGAAAAATATGACAACTAAGGATTTTTCCGCAAAACGATTTTCTTCAATATTCATTTTTTTTTTTACATACTTTCTTGAATACCATATCCATTTACTATCACTATTATATATATATATATATATATATATATTATATATATATATATATATATATATATATATATATAAAGTGGTGAACTAAAAGCGAACTTTTAGGAAAGGTAAAACCTATTGTGAAAAGTATACAGTCTAATATCCAGGATAGAGCAGATAGATAGGTAGAAGGATGAAAAGGAATTAGAAAAGCAAAAGTCAAATCTTTTTTCAATTCAGTTGCTCAATGCATGGTATATTCCGCAAAAAGGCAATTTATCCAAATTAATATTTTTCCTTAAACCAGGCTTTTCAAAGATCAAAATCTATTCATCAGAGGGAATCGCTGGGATAGATAAGTTGGCAAAGGCCAAGATTTAAAATTTGAAAAAGTAAAATAAAGGTTGTGGGAAAAAAAAACCATAGAAAAGCCTGGCTTAAGGAAAAAATTAATTTGAATAAATTGCCTTTTTGCGGAATATACCTTGCTCTGAGCAACTGAATTGAAAAAAGATCTGCCTTTTGCTTTTCTAATTCCTTTTCATCCTTCTACCTAATATATATATATATATATATATATATATGAACCCAGAAATATATTTTAAAAAAATGATTCTTTAAGGTATATATTTTTTATTATATCATCCAAATTGTTTCAATTTAATAAGCTCAATGAAGTTTTGTTTCCGACTTCAGAGCATTGATTGGTTGAATTCCAATGACCAAGATAAAACGTCAGTCTACAATCATTTTTTTTTAATCTATTTTTTAATTTACCAAATGCTTATATTTTCGTCGTCTTACTTAATGTGTGTGTATATATATATATATATATATATATAATCAAATATTAAAGTGTTTTTTACCTACAGATGATATCGTTTCGGGCTTTTTGCCCTCATCACTGCAGGAGTGGAAGTTGCAGACAGTCACATGAGATCGAACACAGTTCGTAGATTAAGGACAAACGCTCAGGACCACACAGCTACCGGCAATCAGCACAGACAGTAATTGAAATTATGATACACTTACCCGGGAGGCAGGGAGAAGCGTTATTGCTGTCCAGTGTTCAATGCTCACGCGGAACTTACTTTGTCGCAAATAAACTTTTCTCAATTTCACGCTGCTCTACTTTCAAGACTATTACATCTTTCAAGGGGATCTTACCAATAAATATTTTTTATTAAATATGAAAGTGTTTTTTACCTACAGACGATATCGTTTCAGGCTTTTGCCCTCATCAGTGCAGGAGTGGTGGTTACAGGGAAATGTGGGATCGAACGCAGTGTGTCAACGTGATTATGCCATATATATATATATATATAGTTTGAAAAGTCACACATTGAAAACGTTGCTGAAATGCCAATAATAAGGAGAATATTTTTTTTAAATATTTTGAAAACCTGGACAACGCAAATTATTTGTTTTTTAAAAAAATTATTTATTTACTTCAAAAAAATTTTTTTTTTTTAAAACTTGAGTACTTTCGGTGGTAAACACCCTTGTCAGAAGTATAAGCATATTTTTTTTTCTCTTCTTTTTTCTCCCTGACCGAGACATATCTATCGCAGTCAAGTTGAAATTCGTCTTGATGTTATCGACGACCAGTGTAGCACGCGGTTACGTGAATAAGGTAGTTTGAAAAGTCACACATCATAGCGTTGCTGAAATGGCAATAAGGAGAATATTTTTTTCAAATATTTTGAAAACCGGGACAATGCAAATTATTTGTTTTTTAAAATAAATTCATATATATATATATATATATATATATATATATATAATCACGTTGACACATTGGTTCCCGTTAGATGACTGAAGTTAAGCAACGTTGAGCCTGGCCAGTACATAATGGATGACCATTTGGGAACACCAGGTGCTGTATGTGGCCTGCAGAGGATATGGGCACTACCAGGTTCTATCGTGCCCACAACAAAGTTAGGTCAAATAAAGTATCTGCCTGACTCCTCGAGGACGTCCCCGGACGTTATGGGAAAACAACAACATTCTTTATATATATATATATATATATATATATATATATATATATATATATAAATAAGAGAGAGAGAGAGATTTCAAGATGTGTTGAAAAAAATAATAATAATAAAGTGCTTGATTATGAGGGTAAAAGCATAATGAAACCATAATCCTTATATATATATATATATATATATATTAGTATAAAAATATACTTATGGCAAGTGAGCTAGAGAGAAACAGACAAAGACATTAGTTTTAAATTAACATGTTTTTTTCTTTCTTTGGAGGGTATGGTACAGTTTCAACCCCCTAAATGGTAAAGTTTACAACAAAAATTAATATGCCCATGTTACGCATCTTGTTGCCTAGATTACATATTCCATAAGAAGTTCAATATTATTGACGCTCACGCGTGAAAACCAATCCATTTAAAAAAAATTTTTTTTTTTTTATTTTAATGGAAATCGCTCCAGACACGGCATGAAGCCACTTGATGTAAGGAGCTAAAAAATACCACTTCACAGTAAAAAAAAAACTAGCCAACGATAAGTGTTAGATGGCTAAATCTCGACTCAGAAAACAGCAATTATTCCCTTTGTCAGAAACATCGCTCATGTAATGTGAAGACTAAAAGGACAAAATAAGAGAAGCGAGAGTTACGATGCAACCGAAAGTAAAGCCAACGTCCACTTTTTACTCTCCCTACTTAATTTAAGTCAAAATTTGATATAGAATAAGTTTTTTTTGCACTATAAAAATTTTGTATCTAACTTATTTTAGAGTGTTTTGAGGGCAGGGGGGGGGGGTTGAGTGATCCAACGGCCTAAATGGTAAAGTTTACAAAAAAAAAATGTGCCCATGTTACTCACCGTGTTGCCGAGAACATATATTCTAAAATTCATAATGATCAGTTCATTAGTTTATGAGATTACCCTGTACATACACATAATTATCTTTATAAATGTAGATGTATTTTTTTTATTATTATTGTTTTTTACGGACGATAGAAGCATAGCTTTTTTCTTAGTATTTTTCCACTTCCTAAGCGGTAAAGAACATTGCATTAAGTCACCCTTTTTTAATGACGTGTGATTATTTTATATTATATATGTATATATATATTTATTTTTATTTATAAATACAAATTTTAATCAGACATATGGACCGGCGGTTTCTGACAGGAAAAACGTTGCATCCCCAGACCCCATCAGCACTGCCTGAAATGGTAAATAATGAAATTTCTTCAAAGAATAATAAACATCTGTGTTCAGTTTTAACCGTTATGAAACGCTATGTGCAGAAAGTTTTAAATGAAAAAGCCGGAAGACGCTTAATCAGGAGAAATATATATATATATATATTACATTTATAAATATAGATATTCAATTTTTATTCAAATGTATAAAATCACTCATGAATAAATTAAAACATTTCTGAAGAATGGATAAACCATGAAACTGCAGCAAAGTGTTCACATAAATCAAACATATTTTTGATGTTGGTGTCATTAAGCTCTATCTGAAAATATATTGAGCACTTTATATCTACAGCGTCTACTGTCTTGATATCGGAACTTATATCTGAACGACTATTTTTGAGAAGTTAATTATGTTATATATAAATATATATGCACATATATACACAGCGGTAGACAGAGTCTAAAGATATTTATCAATTTTCATCATGGAAAAGTTTTTCTTTTTTAAATAAAAGCATGGAAAAAAAAAGGCACAATTAAAATATCTTCACTGCTTATTTGTGTCCTGTTCTTTTTTATTATTTTCTTCTTTTTTTTACTAAAACAGTTGTCTGTTTCTCTGTAGGCTCTTTTTTTTGTATATAGGGAGCGCACTTGCCATCGAGCAGACAGATACGCTGACCAGTCGGCCACTGTGCGCAGACAAGAAATTAAGTGAGAAAATAAATGACGTGTATGACATATGCATAGACATTACTTTATCCATATAGACGTAACTGATGCACATAAATTCAAAAGTCACACGGAGCAAGATCAAGTGAATAAGAAGGTTGCTGTAGTACGGCAATGTTCTTTTTCGGCTATTGTGAACAGGTGCATTGTCATGGTGAAGAGATGGTGTAAACATTCTTGAGAAATGTTTACACTAGTTTTCTTGTCATAGAGTTGCATACGTTCGAGTAAAGACTAATAGGCTTTCAGTTTAGTCTCAAGAGACAATGGACACCTTCTGTAACGATACCTGCACTGGGAGTGTATAGTAACGCAAGGGTTGCGCAATAACCAATTGCATCTGTTCTTAACTGGCATTAAGTCCGAAACGATAACGAACCGGTAATACCTCGTGTGGTATTTAGCCCTGGTCGGGCTATGTCGGCTTCCTCCAAAGAAAGAACTTTACAGGGAATATCAAATTCACAAGCGGTCCACGGCCGGATGTATATCCCAGTCATGGGAAGATAACATACAGCACCTACCATTCCCAAATGGCCACCCATCTGGTATTCACCAAGCTCCACGTCGCTTAACTTCTGTAATCTAACGAGAACCGGTGGGTCAACGCTATTAAGAAAAGTCCAGTACGAGCAGAGAAAGACTGGTGTTATTTTGGAGGTTTCCTTCTCCTAGACTAGTTGCACAATCGAAGATGGAGTGTCTAGTCTAGTCTAGTCTTCATGTCATCCACTCTCACAGAACAGGCTCCCTGATAATCATCTTGAGTTTAGGTAAATTCAAAAGTCACATGGAGCGAGATCAAGTGAATAAGAAGGTTGCTGTAATACGGCGATGTTCTTTTTCGGCTATTGTGAACAGGTGCATTGTCGTGATGAAGAGATGGTGTAAACAAAGTATTTAAAAATGCAATGTTTGTCAAATATTACTTATATCATCATCATCATCAGCAGCAGCAGCAGCACATCATATTCGGTTTAACGGACGTTTTACATGCTGGCATGTGTTGGGCAGCCAATAATCTACACAGAGTAACAACGCAATTTTCTCATAATATAACAACATGATTATCTTCTGTTTAAAACAATTGCCATGGATGAGGGGAGGAGAGAGAGAGAGGGAGGGGGTTAGGGTTAGGGTAAGGGGAGAGGGAGTTAGCCATCACCTGATGACCGAGCTGGAAATGTCTAATGGCCAAATATCTAATAAATATTTCACGTAATTGCTGCAAACAAACGCTAAATTGGATTTTCAATGCGTGCATTGTTGCATGACGAATAATTGAGCAGATTTGCCGTCATTTGATGATCGCGTGATTAATAATTGCAGAATACAGTTGTTTCAACAAAAAAATGCCACAATTTTTTTTTTTTTTAACTAACTAGTCACCACTTATCAAGGCTAAAAGCCACTCGAGGATAAGGATTAATGAGATGGATAGAGTGTCAGTTGAATGATGCTGAATATTATGAGAGGATTGAAAATTTACACATACCACCCACTCAAAATAATAGCCAACCAACCAACAAAACAGCAATTATTCCCCCTTTGTCAGAGACATCGTTCATTGAATGTGAGAAAACAGTAGGCAAGCAAGAGTTACGAGGCTACCAAAAATAAAACTACGGTCCAATTTCTACCCTGCGGGTATTTCATGACTTCATGTTCTCTTTTGTAATAATGTGAAAAGCATATTTAAAAAAACGAGTAAAATAAAGTTCAAATATAATAATCATACAGTATAAAGTTTTCTTTAATGGCAAGCTAAGAAAATACTTCACTCTCGTCTAGGCAACCATGATCGAATTTAGCTGTCACAGGGATCAGAGTTCAAATGTGATATGTATGGGAATGCTTGGGTTTGAAAGCGAGAGACAACTGCATAATCGCATAGGATGCTGGGAGTTTTTTTTTGAATTGGAGTTGTTTGTAACTCACTAGTTAAAAAAAAAAAAACAGTTTTCATTAGGGAGTGAATGAGAACAGACATAAAAAATGTGCGGCCTTAAAAGTTAAATAGTTATGGCTGACTCTCTCTCCCTCTTTTCGGAGCATGTATCCTGAAATTAATAAAGAACTATATATACATATATTTTTCATACAAATGTTCCAGTGTTTAATTATTGAAGAAAAAAGCTACAGGCACCTTCATGAAGAATTGCAACCAGCAAAGCAGAATAACCAGCCAGAAGAAGTCTTCAGATCTTCAAGTAAGACTTCACATTACCCCAGAAGGATCCAATATTGTGACAGAAAAAATAAAGGTATTTCCGCATAGCACAGTAAATTGTAAGTGACGGTCTAAACCCCACAAAGAACTTCTTTTTTTTTTTTCAGAAAGGAACGATACTGTAATGAAATGCTGTGACGAAATACTCGCGTGACCTTGAAATAAATTGGTCCTGTAGAAAACATTTGAGAAGAATCAGGTCTGTATTAAGACGTCAAACGGCAATAAATCGCAAGTATGGAACTAACGCAACAGGGACACTGGGAGAACGAGCACTGCTTGACATAAAGTTGCCTCATGCCAACAGCCCGCTCCCAAATGACAAAATACACAAGATTCTTTTGAAGAACTTTCCATCTGTGGAACACATCGCCCAAGGACTGCTTCTCTGCAGATTATAACATGGTAGTCCAATGTTAACAAATACTTTTCGAGACGTCCTCTGAAGTAATCAAATTTTGTCTATTCTATCCATCATTTTCAATCCTCTCATAATATTGTTCATCATTTTCAATCCTCTCATAGTATTGTTCATCATCCAACTAGCAATTTCATTAACCCTTATCCTCAAGTGGCTTTTTGGCCTTAGTAAGTGATGACACCTTTGTATAAAAACATAATATATATAAAAATTCATCTTATTCATAGCAATAGAGAGCCTATTATAAAAAGTACATATATATATTTATGCAAACATTGTTAAAAATAACAGAATTCGTCTGTTTAATTATACCTTTTTTTTTATTTATTCAATTTTTGTAATGGTCTTTTTTGTATAAAAATTTTAAAAAATAAATAATATATATATGTATATATATTTATGCAAACATTGTTAAAAATAACAATTCGTCTGTTTAATTATACCTTTTTTTTATTTATTCAATTTTTGTAATGGTCTTTTTTGTATAAAAATTTTAAAAATAAATAATATATATGTATATATATTTATGCAAACATTGTTAAAAATAACAGAATTCGTCTGTTTAATTATACTTTTTTTATTTATTCAATTTTTGTAATGGTCTTTTTTGTATAAAAATTTTAAAAATAAATAATATATATGTATATATATTTATGCAAACATTGTTAAAAATAACAGAATTCGTCTGTTTAATTATACTTTTTTTATTTATTCAATTTTTGTAATGGTCTTTTTTGTATAAAAATTTTAAAAATAAATATATATGTATATATATTTATGCAAACATTGTTAAAAATAACAGAATTCGTCTGTTTAATTATACCTTTTTTTTATTTATTCAATTTTTGTAATGGTCTTTTTTTATAAAAATTTTAAAAATAAATATATATGTATATATATTTATGCAAACATTGTTAAAAATAAAAGAATTCGTCTGTTTAATTATACTTTTTTTATTTATTCAATTTTTGTAATGGTCTTTTTTTGTATAAAAATTTTAAAAATAAATAATATATATATGTATATATATTTATGCAAACATTGTTAAAAATAACAGAATTCGTCTGTTTAATTATACCTTTTTTTTTTCAATTTTTCTGATGGTCTTTTTTGTATTAAAATCAGAAAAATTAATAAATGTTCCATAGGTTTCACGAACGTTTAGTATCATTATTATGACTTTCTCTACCTACTCCATGTGTATTCTTGTTATTGATACAATAAAAAAAAACAATTAATGGATCATCCAATGCGGATCAAATCTTAATGGATTTGTACAACCTTCATTCTAAAACTTATTAAGTTAATTTATGATTTAAAAAAAGGAAATTTTTTACTTCTCTCTATTGTGTTTTAAACCCTCTCTCCTCCTCCTAGTAATTCCTCCCTTCCCCAATCCACTTCTGCCGATCTTAATGTTGTCTTCATAAAAGAAGACGCCTGTTATTTTTAAGTGAATTGAAATATGAAACGTTTGGATGACCTTGTTGTGTCTACTTGTACAACAGAATCCAGTTTGACAGGAATAACTGAAGAAGCCGTGCAATGGCCGTGGAATGCAGTGATTCAACAGTGCATGGACTTTGAAATATTAAGGAGGAGACAAGACTTGTCACAATAGAATGAATGCTTCTCTTCAGGTTGTTTTCAATTTAGTAAGTGTACGAACAATATTAATGGCATTATAAAAACGTGAGATCATTTCTTGGAAAATACAGGTAAGTTGCCAATTTACCTGTGAGAGTGAGTGAGAGGTAGAGATGGTGGGTGAGAGAGGAAGAGAGAGGGGGTGGGGGTGAAAAAAAGGGGGTTAGAGAATGTGTGTGTGCGAGAGAGTGTGAGAGAGACTATGCGAGACAGAGAGAGAGACACACACACACACATACAGACTATGCAAGAGAGAGAGAGACACGCACACACATACAGACTATGCAAGAGAGAGAGACACACACACACATACAGACTATGCAAGAGAGAGAGAGAGAGAGCATGCAAGAGAGAGAGAGTATGCAAGAGAGAGAGAGAGTATGCAAGAGAGAGAGAGAGAGTGTGCAAGAGAGAGAGAGAGAGTATGCAAGAGAGAGAGAGAGAGAGAGTATGCAAGAGAGAGAGTATGCAAGAGAGAGAGAGAATGCAAGAGAGAGAGAGAATGCAAAAGAGAGAGAGAGTATGCAAGAGAGAGAGAGAGTATGCAAGAGAGAGAGAGAGTATGCAAGAGAGAGAGAGTATGCAAGAGAGAGAGAGTATGCAAGAGAGAGACAGAGAGAGTATGCAAAATAGACAGAGAGAGTATGCAAAAGAGACAGAGAGAGTATGCGAGACAGAGAGAGACAGAGAGAGAGTATGCATGAGAGAGAGATTGAAAAAAGAGTGAGAGAGAGAATGAGAAGAAATAAACTTACAGTTCTACAAGTAGTGACTATTTACTGGCTTGACTATATGAGTCACTTTGGTAGGCACAAACGCACATCATTCTACTAACCCTAACCAGAAAGCAGCAACCATGTAGGTCGAGATTGCGAGCTGTAACACCTTATCAGTCTCATCTACTTGTCAGAAAGACAGAGTCAGAAAGACAGGTTGTCAGCCACAAGGTTCCAAACACAGCGATGCGATACATCACGATGACAGCTGCCTTACAACTGGTTCTACAAATTATCTGGCATCGGAGGCCTTCAGGCTAGATGAAAGTATCTGTTCCTGGCCAATCTTAGGAGACGACCATTCTCTCAGGAATTACCTCCTCCTTTGGGAGGGGAATTTGGTTTATTGCTGATCGCCTGAGGCTCCCTCACCAGAGAATGTTGACACGGCCCAATCATTTGTTATGTTATCGGTAACGTCGTTTGAAATTCTATAACATTATGTCATCTAGACATCCTTCATGTCAGTCCGATTCTTAGAGTTGGTTTGTACTAGTGATGGGACGATTTTAGTATTTTTCCCAATTCCGATGCAATTACCAATTCCGATTCTGAAATTGCCTAAAAAAGTAGAATTTTAATCATCTGTAAAATTTTATTTCATATTTCCAGTCATTTTATAGTTTAATCTTCCCAGAATCTGTTTTTTTAACTGTAGTTTAAATAAGAAAAAAAAAAGTGGGAGCTCTCTTACTTTGTGGAATGAAGAGGAAGTGGCGTCTTTTTTTATGGAAACAACGTTAAACTAAGCGGAAGTGGATTGAGAGGGGAGCAATTATGGGAAGGAGGAGAGTAGGTTTAAAACAGTAGAAAAGCTAGTAGTACATTTTTTTTTTTTTTATTAAATTGGGGAAGGACCGTTGAGAGAAGAACAAGAACAAGGAGAAGATGGAAAAAATCTTTGGTTCCGCTTTGTAAGACATTCAAAGCAAGAACTCGTTTTTCTACCACAAGGTAAAAAAGACGTTCTTTCCTCTCTCCAGGCTAAATTTCCATGGAAAGTGCTTCTTTGCAAGGGCTTCCCGACTGTGAAACACATTACCGCGGGACTGCTTCCCTACTGACTACAACTAGTCTTCAAATCCAATGTCAACAAATTCTTGTCCTATAAGTAAAAATCAGTTTATACCATTGATCAATGTTAGTACTCCCACAGTGTTCCTCATCTTTTGGCTGGCAATCATTTTGGCCCCATTAACCCTTACCTTCGAGTGGCTCTTGGCCTTGATAACTAGTGACACAATAGTAACCAAAAAAAATAAAAATATTAAACGTTTCTGGATAAGATTTATCGTTTCCGTTTAGATTTTTATGCGTCCCTGATGCAGGACGCGTAGCCATCAGCATCTCTGCTGATGCGTTAGACATAAAAGTGTGTGTGTGTGTGTGTGTGGAGATGGGGAGGGGGATCGATCTCTTCTCTTCAACTCCATTCTCACAGAAGAGACGTTGCTAGTCTCTCTCTACTCTAAACATCAGACGGAATTTCCGTGGACAGAGCTTCTTTGCACCGGCTTCCCGACTGCGGAACACGTTACCGCAGGATTGTTTCCCTGCTAATTACAACTTGGTTGTCTTCAATTTTTTGAGAATTCGTAATAATCAGTTCATACCATTGACCAATATTAGTACTTCCATAGTGTTCCTCATCTTTCATACCATTGATCAATATTAGTACTTCCATAGTGTTCCTCATCTTTCGGCTGGCAATCATTTCCATTTCATAAACCCTTATCCTCAAGTGGCTCTTCACCTTGATAAGTGGTGACCCAATAGAGGAGAGGAGAAAATGGATCTTGGGTTTACTTTCGGCAGCCTCGTAACTCTCGCTTCTCTTATTTTGTCCTTTAGTCCTCACATTCTATCAGCAATGTTTCTGACAAAAGGGGAAGAATTGCTGTTTGCTGGGTCGGAATCTATCTAACACTTATCATTGGCTAGTTTTTGACCTTGAAGTCGTATTTTCTTTTTTTTAGCTGCTTACATCAAGTGGCTTCATACCTTGTCTGGAGCGATTTTTATTTAAAAAAAAAAAAAAAAAAAAAATTATTAATTGTTTTTCGATACGATTTACTGTGTCCTTTTAAATTGTTATGCGTCATAAACAACCTCATAAGTAATTAAACACAGTTAATTCCATTGATCAATGTTCGTACTCCCATAGTGTTCTTCATCTTTCGGTTGGCAATCATTTCCGTCTCATTAACCCTTATCCACAAGTGGGTCTTGGACTATATAAATGGTTACCGTACAATAGATAACAAGCCGCACGTGCGTGGTCCCCCTCTGTATGTGACTCGATGTGGCGAGTGTAAAATGCAATAAATTTGGGCAATTTGGAGCATTTTTGACCCCCTCTTTGACCCCCTTGGGGCGCGAACCAGAATTTTTCTGAGGTCAAGGATGCTCATTTTATATCCAGAACAATTGCCTCTACATTTTGGCCAAGTTTCAGAAAAATTGAATGGATGGGAGAAAAGGGTCATTTTTTGCCATTTTGGGGTTTGACCCCCTGGGGGCGCGAACCAGATTTTTTCCAAGGTCAGCGATACTTATTTTCTATTAGGAACAATTGGCTTCACATTTTGGCCAAGTTTCAGAGAAATTAAATGGATGGATGAAAAGTTATGGGGCAAAAAATGTCATTTTTTGCCATTTCGGGGCCTTTTGACCCCCTGGGGGGGGGGGGGGGGGCTAACCAGATTTTTTTTACACAAATCGGAGAATGTCACTTTCTAACCTGACCAAAGTTACAACTTCATGCAAAATTTCAGAGAAATTCAATGGATGGTTGCGAAGAAAAATCCGGACGGACGGACGGACGGACGGACATGCCTCAAAATATAAGTCCCCCGATTTTATATATCAGGGGACCAAAAACATACAAACACTTTCGCAGTTTTAAAACGGACCATTAGCATTGCAGGAATTGTTCTGGTCTTTCTATTGCTTTTGTTGAAAGCATTACATAATGGCTAATCCATTCGACAGATTTATTACGCTGTACATTCCACGTCGAAAAAGTGGAGGTGGGACCTTCTTTAGTTTTTTTAGTGATACAAAGTAAAAAAAAAAATTTTTTTAAAATGGAGGCAATGAAAACAGCCGGAAATCTATGTGTGCCACTATTCTTGTCCCATTGTCATAACAAAAGCAAAGAGTACAATTAACGAAACAATTCTTGGAGGCCTTTTGTGCTGTCACATGATGTCTGCCAGCTCTCTATAGAAGTTCTCTCGCATATAACAATAACTAGACCACCCATAACTCGTTCGGTCAGTAATATATATTATTAAACATCTTTACCTTCCTATCTCTCTCTCTTCCCCTCTCTCTATCTCTTATGAATATTATTTACCTGCCCCTCCAAGAGGACATGATGTGACACAAGATAGAGTTTAATGTCAGATATGACCATTATTGAGTACTAGGGTACTCACTGATCTGTGGTATTTAGTAATGGCTACTGATCAGACCAATGAGAAGTCATCAGTCTGATGAATTCTCAATAAATATATATATATATATATATAATTCCCGAAACAGTTTTTCATGGTAAACAACTGATGATCCCTTAAAATAGTGTTAGAAACAAACTAATATAATAACTGTAAAAAATAAATTGACTTACACGAGTGATTTTCCACTGGAAGACTTGGGACTATAAGTTTGTTTTTTTATATGATTTTTTTTAATATAGTTTTAATGGTTGAGAAACTTCCGAGACTATATATATATATATATATATATATATATAATTAACTTGTTACCAATATCCAGGGGGTATGAATCCGAAGGAAGTTGAAACCGGTTTTATGAGAGTGCTCAATGAAAATTCAGAACAAAATATATTTTTTGTTGATGATTTTATTCCATTACTTGCGACAAAACATATTCTGTTTCGTTAACACTTGCAAATAGCGTCAACATCGTCAGGCTACAAATGGATTCCATTTGTAGCCTGACGATGTTGACGCTATTTGCAAGTGTTAACGAAACAGAATATGTTTTGTCGCAAGTAATGGAATAAAATCATCAACAAAAAAAATATATATATATATTGTGTGTGTATTTAGGCAGCGTTTTTTCATTAATACAAATGTTAAAAACAGAACTCTTCTGTTTTGTTAGTCCTTTTATTTATTTTTTTCAATTCGTTGCTTAATTCAAATTATAAAAATAGGGACATTCTATTAAATTAATTATTACCTATTTCCCCTTTTTTCCTTCTCCATAATTATTCCAACAAACTAAAATAAATCAGCTATTACTTTAAAAATTAAAAAATAAAAAATACATAAATACATAAATGAATTAAAGATTCAATTCATCCGTCTCATTTCAACAATGTAGACGTTCGTTTTTGCGTTCATGGTTTTCCGTAGTATTTTAAAAACTTCCATTCTTCCACCCGCTTTTAATCATTTTTTACCATTTTATACCATCAAACACCTGATGATGATTCCAGAAAGAGTCGAAAACGTTTGTGTAACATACGGTTCATTTATTAATTCATTCGATGTCAACTTAAAAAAAATCATTCGACGAATTGAAATTATATATATATATATATATATATATATATATATATATATAATTTTGGTTTATTTTATATTCCAATAACCATGTTTTTATTTTATTTTATTATTTTTTCACATTTCCAAAAAAGCATAACATTTCTGTGAGATGTATTTTTTACGGTCCGTTTCATTTGCCGTGAACCAAACAACATTTTTATGTCAATATCGTCTCTGCAACACTACAAAATCATCAGAAAAATTCACAAAGAGTAAAAAATTCTTGGATTAAAATGTCTTGAAAAAAAACAAAAAAAACAACCTACACTATACAGTGGTTCATTTTGGACAAAAACCAAATTTTAAAAAAACGAAAAGAGCAAGCTCACATGTGGGGAAACCCACTAGTATGCCATTTTATAATAATTCATATATATATATATATATATATATATATATATATATATATAACACACAGATCTTGGGTTAATTTTTTTATATGATCATTTATTTGCGCTCTAAGAATCTAAGAATCCAACATAACAGTTTGTGTACGATCGTTTCTGAGACGAAAAAGAAGATGGGCTCCCTCTACCGTGCTAGTAAACTTCTCACACCTGACATTATCATATATCTCTACAAAGCCATCATCCGCCCATGCATGGAATATTGTGGCCACATCTGGGCTGGTGCATCATCCACTAGTCTCTCCCTCTTAGACAAGGTCTAAAAAAAAAATTAAAAAAAAAAAATTAAAAAAAGAATCACTAATTCAATAGGTTCCTCACTATCCACCAAGCTCCAGTCCCTGTCCCATCGCCGCAGTGTAGCATCCTTGCGTCTGTTTTACAAGTATTTCAATTAAATGTGCTCTGATGAACTTGCTGCTCTGGCGCCCTCTCGACGTAAATACACTCGACCAACCCGACAATTAGCCAAATCCCATCCATTCACTGTGGAGGTTCCCAAATGCCAGAGAGCCTTCTACTCCAATAGCTTCTTTCCCTGTGCAGTCTGCCTCTGAAACTCCCTCCCTGCTACCTGTTTCCAAGACTCTACTGACATGCAGAAATTTAAAACTAATGTAAACAGACATCTCACTGCACAGATCCCAATTTAGGATGACAGCCAAAACTTACACCCTAATTCTCAGTAGCCCCTTACGTCTACAGTCGCGACCTGCCTTGTTTGGGGCGAACTATCTTAAAACAAATTTTTTTTTTTTTTTTTTTTTTTTAAATCAAGAGAAAGTTGCAAAAATATAATTTTTTTTCCTGCAATTATGTTTAGTGACATTTGCAACAATACAATTAGTTTTTTTTTTATCGTACCAATAACAAGACTATACATCGGGTAGGTAAAGAAAGTAATAATAATGATACTAATATGATGACTAGTAATGGCTATCACGATGAGGAGGATGGCTGTCTTTGTTATGAAAGTGGGTTATACAAATATAGGTTAGTTAATGTGGCAAGAAACGAACAAGAAGTCACTTTACGGAAATGACGGAAGATAGTGATATGTGGTGGGGGAAAGACTAAAAACAACCTTTGGTTTCTCTGCGAGAGGAAGCAGACGTTTTTAGAAGGATTTCTTCCCTCTCCCTACAAGGAAGGGACGGGTTAGGAGATAGATTAATACAGTGTAATATAAAAAAATTTAAATTAAAAAATTATTAAAAACCTAAACGATAATGGGTGGTATTAAAACTGCTATTACGAAAACATAAGAGACACAGACAACCTACATTTGCTGCTACTACCAAACGTTACAACATTATACGACATGAGCCGGCCATTTGCTTACCGTTCGAAGACTGCTGTGTTTCAGACGACTTCTTGGAGCTGTGATCCCCTTAAAGATATTAAGGGACTATGATACATGGGGATATTTCAAATATTTCACATTATAATTTATTGAATATTTTCTAGGTAAATTTCATTCTAAAATTTATTTGATTTTTTGAAAAGTATTTACAAAAATTAAATTTTGTTTTTGAATTATGTAAATACCAAAAAACTATATTAGGAGCAGAACCAACCAATGTGAATAGAGGGCCGCAGTACTAGGGGTCTATCTTCAAACCCCATTTGCACCCTTAATTGGCTAGATTTTTGGCCTTCATTCTGAAATATTCATGGGGATAACCCTATTCACTCTCCAGGCTCAATGAAAATGTGTCATCAAGGTTTATTCCTTCAAATTACCGGAGAAAAACGGATATTTGGTAGAAAAAAAAACAATTTTAGCCCAATTTTGACCTATTTTTGTCCCATGTGCCCCAATTATTGGCCAATTTTCAGAAAATTTGATGGAAATTTATCCATGCACTTGTCCTGTACACTAAAAGTTAGCATTATTGAAAATATAAGCCTTTTTAGCCCACTTATTCAGAAGTTATTGACAATCATTGATTTTCACGTCAAATTTTAGCCCGAAAAACGGCAAAAATCACATAAAATGCCCCCTATACCTCAAAAATGACTTTTTCAAAAATTCTTTTTTTTCTATCTATTATCATCCTAATGAAGAGATTAAACTAGGTGCAAATGGATTTTGAAGATAGACCCCTAGTACTGCGGCCCTCTAATGTGAACATAAATCCATTGCACAGGTCGTGATCCTCTGCACGTTTTCTTCGTTTGGATTTGGCGTTTGATTTCAACACTGGCCGTAGCGTCCACAATCATGTGGTCTCGGTCACTGCTGCAACAAAAGGATTTTCCTTTAGAAACAAAATCAACTCAAGTTTAAAACAAGTAACAATATTTATTTTGAGAGGTCACACTGATACTTGATTTTTCTACTAAACAATAGACCTATAATCAGAACTCTTAGTCCGACCGAATTAAAACACAAGTCCAATCGAACACAGTCTTTCAGCTTAGGGCTCAACAAAGGCCCATCCATCTGTGTGACCCACAGAAACCCAACTGATCCCCCCCTGCCCCATCACTGGAATATATATAGATATCACTTGGAACACACTACGAGACCACTCGAGACTATCAGCTGTCAATCTATGGGCATAATTCACTGAATGAGGTTCACCATTTGGTACGAACATTACCTCAAGTGAGCGACAACCACAGCATGGAACCCCGCATGCAAGAAGACATTACGGTACTCTTATAGATGACGCACCATGTTTCCGTGACTTTGCGTCATCGACGTTCGGGCAGGTCTCGGAAGCGCTCAAGAGTTGACGAGACGAAAACTGCCAAACACTTAATTAAAGACTGGCAGACGATAATAACAAACCATAGCTAAACAACTGCTATTAATTAAATGTTTGCTTTCTTTCTTTTTTTTTTTAATGAACGCTCTGTTTTAAAACAAATCCCCCCCCCCCCAATCTTTTTTCTACGTTTTTTTTTCTTTTTATAACAGTTTCTGGGTTAGGGTTTAGGGTTAGGGTTGCAGCTGGTCCAAAAGTTTTCTTGTGTACTGGTTCTGTTGCTGGCAGAAATCAATTAGTCCTTTCGAGAGATTCAACGAGCTGACAGCGATGATAGAAATTCATTTTTGTTATTGAAAGCGATTAATTTCTTCCAAAAGTTATCGTCTGCTTGGTATAGCCTGATTGTGTAATGCCTGCTGCAATCTGATTGGTTAATAGTTTCCGAACGTTGACGACGCGAAGTCACAGAAATATGGTGCGTCATCTATAAGAGTACCGACATTACTATTTAAAAGGTCAGCCCATTTCCTGGATGTTCTCTGTTCTCTTAGCTAAATATTTCTCCCATTGCAGGTCTGTCGTCTGCATGCATTGCAACTATGCACCGGACTATATATGCACCACTGTGCATGTTTACACCAAAGACGGACGGAAAAATTCATATGATCTAAAGTTCAGATGATTTAATTTAATGATAAAACAAGTGTCCGGCTCCTTTAAGTCTATTACCTAAAATTAAATTCCAATATAGGTTTAGGTGTTTAGGTGTTTTGTTTTACGGCATATCAACCCTTTTCGGGTTATTTAATGCCAAATCTGGTCATTTTGGTAAAAGTTTTTATGCTTCAAGTTCTTTATGTCTTCAAATATGTATTCATTGTGTTTGGTTTTGTTGTTTTGTAGAGGAAAATTGTTGTTTTTGGCTTTGCAAAACATAATTGAGTTTTGCAAAGGGAAAGGAAAAAACAATAACATTAATGTTTGGTGTATTTTTGGTCAGGAAGCAAGTATTTTCAGACAGCCTGATCTGGTAGCACCATTCCAATATAGGTTTTCCTAAAATAAGCATACAAAATGAAAAACTCCATAGGAAAACGAAATATGAAAATGTGAGTAAAAACACACACACACAAAAAAAAAAAAAAGAAACGTTTAAATTCCGTGGAGCATGCTATTAGACTGAGCGAATGTACGAATTCTGCTAAAAGAAGCTTGAACCACAGAGGTCGACCAAAAGCAACGATGATTTGAAGTGTGCTGTCTTTGCATTCTGAGAAAATGATCCACACGCTAGTATTAGTAAGCATTACAAAAAATTATGGGGAGATACAGTGAGGACACTTATGTTGGCATGTGTTGGACGACTTTTAGAAATTGACTTCACAAACTAATCTATCTTTGGCCAGGTTTTTATTTGCCCTTTCTTTCAAATCCATCCTTATCACTTCCTTCCATAGTTTCCTTGGCTCTGAACTGACCATGCTATTTCAACTGTTCTACATCTACTAACCCCAAAACTCTCATCCATTCTTTCAATGTGACCAAACCAACAAAGTCTCCTTTTCTGCACACATTTCCCTATACTGTCCAGATTTAATCTTCCTCCAAAGTCATCAGATCTAAGCCCGTCTTGAACATTCACGTTAAACATTTATTGTATCTTCCTCATATCATTTCTCTCCATGCAACACATATCCTCAACCCTCACTGGCCAGGTTTCACTTCCATATATCATTACACTGTGTACACATACCTGATAGACAATTCTGGTTAGTAATGACAGAAGTTCCCTGAACTAACACTTAACTCTTGCAATCACACTAGCAACAGCTCCACCCTGTGCTCCAATGGTATCACACTAACACCTGCTCCACCCTGTGCTCCAATGGTATCATCAAGGTAATAAAATTTCTGTACAACCTCAATAGCCTCGCCAGCTAAATATACTTTCTCCACATCTGAGTTCTCATCCGTCTCCATTGTTTTACACTTCTCGAACAAGTATAAAAATATCAAAGAATTCATTGAATCAAAACTGGAATTCTTCTTTTACTTGCGTGACCTGCGAAAATTCCACGGTTGTATCATTCATCTGTTACAAATTCTATAGACTCCAGGCGTGAACGCAAACGCCACGATATTATTGTACTACCTTTCATCATCAACAACTGGTTAATTTGTTGAATCAGGCCACAATTAATCCTCTCATAAGGGCGGGCCTGATTTTCCAGTCTCGATCTAAGTCACCCCCCCCCCCCCTCATTCTTGTCTTCGGTGAGGCTCTACGGAATCCATACCCAAGGCTCTCCTATCA
>OY744534.1:83384349-83481849 GCA_963556195.1 Sepiola atlantica | reverse complement strand
AACAAAACATGAGCCGACTGAACAATGGGATTTCTTTTCTTTTAATGAGCATGAAAAATAAATGGACGCTTCTCAAACGAAAGGAAAGATAATAGCCAGAATTTTTGTGTCATCTTTTTTTTCTTCTTCTTTTGAATAAGTCTGTAGAAGTGAAAGTTGAAAAAAAACAAACAAACAAAAAACGCTCACACACGGAACAAAAAAAAAAACCTGACTTTTGGATTGTAATTTATAATTCTCCAAAGTTGGAGTCGTCGTGACTCCAACTCTAAAAAAATCTGACTCTTGAATTGTAATTTACAATTTTTCAAAACACGACGACTCCAACTCTAAAAAAATCTGACTCTTGAATTGTAATTTACAATTTTTCAAAACACGACGACTCCAACTCTAAAAAAATCTGACTCTTGAATTGTAATTTACAATTTTTCAAAACACGACGACTCCAACTCTAAAAAAATCTGACTCTTGAATTGTAATTTACAATTTTTCAAAACACGACGACTCCAACTCTAAAAAAATCTGACTCTTGAATTGTAATTTACAATTTTTCAAAACACGATTCTCGTCAATGGAGTAACCCGACAAAACGACAATTCAATTTCTTTCTCATTTTTAGCGCTGAACACTCAACACATCGTAATTTTATCGTCACGTCAGGAGGAAAGTTTCTACTCTTTATTTCAACGAGAATTCGCCCATGCAAAACAATGATCATTTGCATAAGTGGACTCTTATCCTCCACAGAAATAACATGATTCTATCGTGTAATCGAAACGCACTGGGTTCAATCCCCGATGAACGATACACGGCGCGACTCACTCTTTTACCTCGTGGACCCGCATGATGGCTGCTACAAAGTTTTTACCCACAATTGTTTTTGTTTTTTGTTTTTTTTTTGGGGGGGGGTAAGGATTTGTACAGGTTAATTTATTGCCATGTTGTCATTAATATACATCTAAATCTAGGTTCTTTGTATTCACAGGGTAAAAACATCCGAAGAATCCCGACTGAGTGCTCAATAATAAATAGAGCGATATATTTATATCAATAGTTTTATTTATACAAACATCAAAAGATACACAACTATGGAAATTTTTTCGATTATAGCTTTAATAAGCTAGGATCTTTTGGGGATTTGTTTTTTGTTTTTTTCAACATAGTTCATCTCAAACAAGGTAGGCTGCCACTGTAGACATAAAAGCTACTGAGAAAAAAGGGTGAGAGTTTTTCTTTTTTTTGGGGGGGGGGGACCTAAATTGGGAGCTGTGCAGCGAAATGTCTGTTTACATTAGTTTTAAATTTCTGCATGTCAGTACCGTCAGGAAAACAGGGAGCAAGGAGGGAGTTTCAGAGTCCAGCAGCACGAGGAAAGCAGCTTTTGGAGTAGAAAGCTCTTCGTCATCTGGGGACCTCCACAGTGAATGGATGGGATTTGGCAGATTGTCAGGTTGGTTTAGTGAATTTGCGTCGTGGGGGTACCAGAGCAGCAAGTTCATCAGAGCACAATCCATTGAAGTACTTGTAAAACAGGCACAAGGAAGCAGCATTGTGGCGATGAGACAGGGGCTGGTGCTTGGTGGATAGTGAAGGACCTATCAAGTTGACAACTCTTTTTTGGACCTTGTCTAAGAGGGAGAGACTAGTTGATGATGCCCCAGCCCAGATGTGGCAACAATATTCCATGCATGGGTGGATGGTGGCTTTGTAGAGATATAGGATAATGTCAGGTGTGAGAAGTTTACTAGCACGGTAGAGGGAGGCCACCTTCTTTGCAGCAGCCATGGCAATGTCTTCAATGCATTTATTCCAATTCATGTGATAATAAAATATGTGCTTTTTAATTGTTCATATTAAAGAAAGAAGAAAAAAACAAAACAAAAGGGAAAAGGAAAGAAGCAGGATTTAAAAGTGAAAAGATCACGTGATCAAATTCAAAATAATAATATAAACACCGTTGGTATATTTTCTGTTGAAGCTCGACTCAAGGTTCGATAATTATTACCTAATTTAAAATTGATCGTTGTAGTCAGAATGTAGGTTAAGGGGTAGGGGCCAGGTGTCATAATTTAGAAACGGTGTGAGGGGAATAAGATGGCATGTAGTGAAGAAGAGGGCTGGGCGAGGAGGGGGGGGGTATCATAATTGAATACACAAACACAAGCGCTAGACACGAACTTATAACCTTTGCACAGAGGTACACAATTGTCGGTACTCTTATAGCTGACGCATCATGTTTCCGTGACTTCGCGTCACCAACGTTCGGGCAGGTTACGGAAGCAAGCGCCAGAGAGTTTTATTTACTCCTCTCCAGGAGTTAGGCACAAGGCAAATTTTATCCTACTCCCACAAGTAAGATGTGACCCAAGGTCGGGCCGGAAAGTGGGGGTTGAAAAGCCAGCGTCCGAGAGGTGAGCACTCTGACCATCAAAAAATTGCCTGGGCAGCCCCGTCGGCATTCCCCGGTAGGGGCGCCTCAAGCAGTAAGCAATTAACTTACTCCTCCCCAAAGAGGGGAGGCAAAGCCTGGGAGGGTGGACCTCCTAGAACTGCACAGGACAAACCCATTGACCGGCGTAAATCAAGCCCCGAAGGACAAGACAATACCAGTATGGGGTGCAGTATCCATTGGAGTTGACGAGGCGAAAACTGACAAACGCTAAATTGCAGACTGACAGTGGATAAATTACGACAAAGAAAATCAAACTAAAATACATATATATATACAAATACTGAACAAACAAACCATAGCTAAACAACCGTTAGTAATTACATGTTTATTTATTTTATTTTTTTTGTCAAATGAACCATTGTTAATCAAATGTTTTTAAATAAAATGTTATTTTGTTTGTGTACCGGAAAGTTTCAAATGATAATTTTGTCTGATTTGTTAAACAAATGTTTTTTGTTTTCTTTTTTGTTGTTAACAAACACCGCATCAACTGTTTTTAAGCAAACTTTTTTTTTATCTTAACGAAAACAAACTGTTTATAAGCAAGTGTTTCTTGGTTAATAGTTTTGTCAACTCTCGGACGCTTCTGAGACCTGCCCGAACGTTGACGACGCGAAGTCACGGAAACATGGTGCGTCCAAGTCAAAAGGATTTCAGAATACATTGTGATATCATAATAGACCCCTCTCTGTCTCTCATCTTTCCTTCTATCCTCGTCCTCTTAATTATTTATAGCATTCCATTCCTCTTACAACTTCTCTTATCATTCGCCTTTCCTCCCCTCCCCCATCTAAAACATTCACATACAAACATTCAAGATCCTCAGAGTTTTAGTATTATATGCATAGCAACCTCGCAAGACAACTGAGCACTAATAGATAGCACAACTTATTGTTGCGAGCTTAACTCAGTAGGTTGAGTAGAACTGGAGAGTATTAAGAACTTGCACGTCACAATGAAAGTATATAAATCAGAGGTCTTTCAATCTGCAAACTAAGATATTGCCTTATGTGAGTACAAATCACTGGCATTTTGAAACTGACCGCATTGCCTGCTTAGAGAATGATGTTAAGTATTATTATGGGGGTTATAACGGTAAACATTGAGAAAAAGACGGCCATAAATTTAGGAGCCACTTACCTGAAAAGGTGTAAGGACTTACAGTTGCCAAAAGAAAAAAGAAAAAGAAAAAGAAAAAAAAGAAAAAAGAAAAAGAAAAAAAGAAAAGGAGAAAAAAAGAAAAAAGAAAAGGAGAAAAAAAGAAAAAAGAAAAGAAAAGGAAAAAAGAAAAGAAAAAAAAGAAAAGGAAAAAAGAAAAGAAAAAAAGAAAAAAAGAAAAGGAAAAAAAAAAAAGTAAAAAGAAAAGAGAAAAAAAGAAAAAAGAGAAAAAAAGGAAAAGAAAAAAAAGAAAAAAGAAAAGGAGAAAAAAAGAAAAAAAAGAAAAGGAAAAAAGAAAAGAAAAAAAAAGAAAAAAAGAAAAGGAAAAAAAAAAAAAAGTAAAAAGAAAAGAGAAAAGAGAAAAAAAGAAAAGAAAAGAGAAAAAAAGGAAAAGAAAAAAAAGGGCTGTACCTTCAATGACTTTGGCAGCCAGAAAAATTATGAAAGCCACTTGAGTGTTTCTTTATGCCTCCTCTTTTCTGATTCAAATCCAATCAGAGAAGCCTTTTTTGTTACTTGACGAAATCAGCCTCAAACAAAAAGTTTGCGACATAAAGTTATAAAACTGTCAACGAGAATTTAAATATGAAGCAGGTAGTAAAAGTGACTTAAAGGTTTTGCCAGCCTTTAGATGTCATTAAAGACCCATGGTGCAAGGGATAAATGCGTTGAGTAATAATTAGTTCTATATGGCAGTCATCTTGAGGTTGAAGGTTCAATCGTCATTACAGGCGATATTAACAAAGTATAATATACCTGACGCTAAAATTAAAATTATATCAAAAGAGAGATAAAAAAAAGAGAGAGATTAAAAAAAAAGAGAGAGATTAAAAAAAAAGAGAGAGAGATAAAAGAGAGAGAGAGAGAGAGAGATTAAAAAAGAGAGAGAGAGAGAGAGAGATTTAAAAAAGAGAGAGATATATAAAAAAAGAGAGAGAGAGAGATAAAAAGAGAGAGAGAGAGAGATAAAAAAAGAGAGAGAGAGAGAGATAAAAAAAGAGAGAGAGATAAAAAAAAAAGAGATAAAAAAAAGAGAGAGATAAAAAAGAGAGAGATAAAAAAAAAGAGAGAGAGATAAAAAAAAAAGAGAGAGAGATAAAAAAAAAAGAGAGAGAGATAAAAAAAAAGAGAGAGAGATAAAAAAAAAGAGAGAGAGATAAAAAAAAAGAGAGAGAGATAAAAAAAAAAGAGAGAGAGATAAAAAAAAGAGAGAGAGATAAAAAAAAGAGAGAGATAAAAAAAAAGAGAGAGATAAAAAAAAGAGAGAGATAAAAAGAGAGAGAGATAAAAAAAAGAGAGAGAGATAAAAAAAAGAGAGAGAGATAAAAAGAGAGAGAGAGATAAAAAGAGAAAAAAAGAGAGAAAAGAGAACAGGAGCAATAATAAAATAAAAAAGATGGAGGAAACAAAAATCAATAAACAAATGTTTTTTTTATAAAACATGAAAATAAGAAAAAAAATGTCTACCAAGAAAAACAGAAAATATAAATGTAAACTTTGATGTCCAAAACGAGAATAAGTCACGTGATTTGTGTGCATTCAAAGTTAAACAACTTGATGATAGTTTGGTCTTAGAAAAAAAACAAAAAAAAACTATGCCGGTGTTTGTTCGAAGGAATTGTCAGGAAGTTGGTAACATGATGGATGCTTTGTTTGCAAATGGCACAGGAAGGCAAAAGTGAAGCCAGCTATTAACTCATCGGCTGACATTGATGGAATTGTTGTGAAGCTCACAATTTATTTTTATACTAGTTGGCTTCGTCGGTTCACTATCGCTTCCCAACTTGAAACATTGATTTAAAATAAACATTTCATTCATAACTATTTTGTAAACATTAAACAAAATCTTTCTTGTTCTTCTTGCGTGACTTTGAAGCATGTGGTCATACGACAGGAATCAAGGTAGAAAAAGCGTTCCCGTCGCGACCCCTGTCAAGTAATACCTACTATTACCTGCGAATTCTACGAAACACTTTGAAGAGAGCCAAAAAGACCAGCGATGTCCATCTACCTCATTTTTTCATATAGATAAACATTAACTTTTTGGTCATTTCGGTCCAGATTTATTTATCTTTGAAATGTGACCGTAATGAAAATAAATCAATTTGCCTTTTCACTTGCAATTGAGAAATAGATCTCAAATTGCTGAAAATCAAGTCTGTCCTTCTAAAGAAATGAACATTTGAACACAAATGCTAAATATTTGTTTAAAAAAATAAAAATAACTATTTGTCATATTAAAATCAAAACAATCATTGAATTAAAAAAAAAAATAGTTAATTAATAAAATGTCCTTTTTCAAAATAAATATGCAAATTCATTAACCTTGCGACTGCTATCACATATATGAAAAGATAGTGCCTCTATTGTGTGAAGTTGAATTAACTTGAAATAGGGCATTTTGACTCGACCATTGGTGCGAGAAATGAGCCCAACTTCCGCATTTATTCATTTAAATGTACCATTTTAATTTGACCTATGGACAAAATAAGCAGCCACACATTTTAATAAACTTTGAATTTCCTTATTTCTCCTTATTCATAGGATATCTGTCATTCAAAATAAGCAACATATATTATAACATTCTTCTTCCTCCTTACCTTGCAAAAAAGCACAAAAAAAACTATTGTCTTCACTTGTCTATTTTCTTGGGTTTTATTAGCATTCCAGTTGATTTTTTTTATTTTAGGTTATTGTTATTTAACCATGTTAGTTATAAAGAGCTCAGTAAATAAAGTTCAAAACTGTTTGAATTATGCAAATATCCCTAGTGGTTCAAAAGTTATGAGAATTTAAAGCTAAGTAAATGGAGTTCAAAACTGTTTGAATTATGCATATATCCCTAGTGGTTCAAAAGTTATGAGAATTTAAAGCTCAGAAATTTGGGTGTTCAAAATTGAGATCATTTTACGCAAAAATTAGTTGAAATCATAGATCAATTCACAATGATTATTTGAATACTATGAAGATAATTATTTTCTATTAGGTCCTATCGTGATAGGGATACAATCCATCTCAGCGATAGAGCCTTGTTATAGAAAATGTTGAAATAATAAAACAAATGTAGAGTTTTATACTTTACAATTTAATTATAATCATCAGATTTGTAAATAAGGAATGTTATAAAATATGAGAATGACCTTCAATCCATGGATTTTCAAAAAATTCATCTCATCCTCAGGAAGGAAAAAACAATAATTTGCTAAGTATTAATTTGGTAAGTATTAATTTGAAAAATTACAAAATAATTTTAAGTTCTGCTAAAAATGTTCCAATAATGAACTGAAAGTCATTGTTGTTTTGAATGTATTAGTGCAGTCATTAAAAAAGCCAATTAGCGAATGATATAGTTGAAGGTAATGAATTCCAATCAAAGACCGGAACGATTCAACGGTAAAAAGTCCTGAGGATAAGAGTAATTCTTTGACAATCCATGGATTAAAGGTCATTCACAACGATAAATTCAGTAATTTTGTCAAGACTTTGTATTATTCTGTCAAATTGTATGTTCTTCTGGATTCTGCACTCATATGTATTTTTATGTTGTAACCCATTATTTAGAGAATAAAAGGTATGGATATTAGCAGAGTTTTTTTTTTTTTTCTTTACAAGATTATTCGACATTTTCATTCAAACACTGCATGCATACACATATACAGGGTGGGCAAAAATAAGGGTCCTATTTTTAAAAATTCATAACTTTTTTATTTATTGATTTTTTTTTTTTTTTCTTTTTAGAATAAGTAAAGGACCCCTTCCGAAGCAAGCATGAGCCGTATTAGCCCTAAGGAACGTACCCTCATTTAGAAAACATTATTTTTGCTTAAAAAACTCAAAACAGTGTAAAAAACAATACTTTAGTTTTTGTAAGTTTTAAGAAGTGTTTTTCGGCTGAAATTTGTTTTGTTTATTTCAAAAAATCTCGGAAGGGTCAGTCTACACACACATAAAGTTTGGTGAGTTTAACTTTTATTTCGTGGAAGTTATTCAAATTCAAGTTATTCAAATTTAAAGATAGGACCCTTATTTTGGCCCACCCTGTATATATAGTATTAATTTAAATAAATATCACTTTGGACTTTAAAAGATCTTTTTGACTACCTATTAAAAAATACCAGAAAAATAATACCTCTTTACATGTCAAATGAGTATGTTATCATTGAAAACCTTTAATAAAAAAAATAAAAAAATACATGATAAATACATTTGCAATATATATATTCACAAGTCATCTTCAGATAAAAAGGGGAACATATTTATAAAAATACATAATACATTTTTTGGTAAGTTTTAGTAGGGTTTTTTTTTGGTAAGCTTTAGTGGGGGATTTCTTTTGGTAAGTTTTAGTGGTGGATTTTTTTTTGGTAAGTTTTAGTGGGGGATTTTTTTTGGTAAGTTTTAGTGGGGGATTTTTTTTGGTAAGTTTTAGTGGGGGATTTCTTTTGGTAAGTTTTAGTGGGGGATTTCTTTGGTAAGTTTTAGTGGGGGATTTTTTTTGGTTAGTTTTAGTGGGGCATTTTTTTGGTAAGTTTTAGTGGGGGATTTTTTTTGGTAAGTTTTAGTGGGGGATTTTTTTTGGTAAGTTTTAGTGGGGGATTTTTTTTTGGTAAGTTTTAGCGGTTTCGGTTTTTACATTAAGATTTATCTCGCTTGTGACAACAGTAGAAAACTAATTGTTATTGATGAAAGTAAATTACTACTCCTCCAGGCAACGTCGGGTAACCCTGCTAGTTTACTAATAAGATCTGATCTTTTGATCGCTCATTAGCATGAGTGCATTTTTATATTGGGAACATCTTCAGCTCCATGACATCATGAACATCTTCCTGTTTCGGTTTTTGGGACATGAAAAATAAAATAAAAATCGAACATTATCTCCTCTTTCTCAGGATCTATCAACATTTCTTGAGAACAGGTGCAAAGTTAATTACAGGTAAAAGTGAATAAATTACAAGCCGGTATATAATTAAGGATGCATTTAACTCTTTAAATAATATAGCTGCACCTGAAGATTAACACCTGTGCAAAATACAAATTCTGCTGTCATATGACCATTCGCACAGCAGTATGATGGTATGAAATATTTGTTTGATAGTTGTGTGTTGGTATTATGCCACAGGTCTGTGCTATGTGTAGATGTGATAGTATATTATTTGCACTGATCCAATCCATCGTCATGGTGTTAGTCTCACTTGACACAAATCATTAACCCTTGTCCTCGAGTGGCCTTTAGAACTTGATAAATGGTGACTCGTGAGTACAAAAAAATTGTATTTTGTATACAAATTATTTGTAGATCAATTTTTTTTTTGTAGTTTTAGATTTTGTAAAGAAATAGTTTGCAATTTGTAGGTTCTATTTAATTCATTGATGGGACCCCAGCAGGAACTGAAAAGTACTACCACCCCGAGTCAGAATGGATCTGGGAGCAATGGCAACTAAGGGATGATTCCACACTCCCAAATTGAGGCCTCACTACTGGATGTAGTTTTGTATCATACGCAAGATGATAGAGAGCCGGGATAATTGATAGGGTTTGGAAATCGGGTAGGCTGGAAAAAAAAGGTAAAATGTGCTAGAAAAGATGAATTTTCAGTTTGTCGTGTAAAATAGATGCGAACACTTTACCCAAGGATGTCCGAGGCAGTTTAGTGTCCTGTCTAGAAGAAATTCTATTTAACCCTGTTGTATCTCTGATATAGGGATACAATAGACAAGCTTGAATATTCTATTACAACAAACCCAGAGATGGAGCCCTTACAGGTGCTACCACTTCACCTGAGCTGAGACACTCTAAATCTCCTAAATTGGTGCCTCACCATTACATGCACTTTTAGTCATACCCAGGACAACACTAAATGAAAGTAAGAATTGAATAGACTTTCCACTGTTGTGAATATGTATATGCTGTTTGTTGCATAGGAAATGTGCAACCCTCGGACAGCTAGCATAAACTCCTATTGGCAATCAAGACTCTAAGGCATAGTATATATCTTAGACACAGGTTTATTGATCATCGACAAAGGTAAAACTGTAAAAAGAACAAAAACATTGTTTCAGGAACACGTTGGGAAGTGACGGTAGTTAAGTGGTTATTGACACAGACTGAAGACCTGGGTGTTCCAAGTTCGAATCCAGTCGGTTCCACAGTACCACTGTCACTTAGGGGTGTTGGCAACCTTCTTGTGGTCCTTCCCGTAAATACCCGATGTCTTTCTAGAAAGATTTCTAACTAGAAAAACATTGGGGAAACTAATGCCAACACCAGAATCATCTGATTCACATGAAAGAAGAAAAAGGAACATGTGAATACAAAATGAAGACGAGGCAAGAATGAGAGGTTAACTAAAATCTAATATAGCCGTAAGCTTAATAAATTTACAGAATAGAAAATATTTTGACCATAAAAGATGATGCTAGAAAAGAAGAAATACAATTAAGTTAGGAGATAAATATGTTACAAGCGGTTAAAAGGAGATTCACACATGGTAAAAAGAAGTAAACAAAGTTTGTTTAGATAAAAGAAGTGATACAAAAAAAAAATAATACTAGCACTATTTAATTCTATTTTGAGGGAGAAGAAAGGCAATAATCCTAACCCAAACCCTAAAATGTCGGAACATTTAAAAAGATAGAAATCTCACTATGAAGTTCGTGAAGAAAGCAGCTACATAGATTGAGGATAACGCACCGGAAGACTCACCGGTGACGGGTCAGAAGAAATCCCCTGAGAAAAAAAAGGTTGGCAAAGGGATCAATTCTACGCTAAACAGAACAATGTAATACACAGTAAAACATTCATTTTTTGGTACTTATGTAGTTTACGAACCACGTGGCGGACGAAAACTTCGGAGAATTTTTGCGTCGAAAACACTGGTCAATGTTAAAACGTTAGAAACAGGCACCGTATGTTAATTTCAACGAAAACAATTCAATGAAAAATTGGAGAAAAAAATATGTAAATTTGTAAGAAACTTTTAAAATGTAGGAAAAAAAATTCAAATCAAGGAACAAAACACTCAGCGTATGTGGTAAGTTTCATGAATAAATATTTATTTTTGTTTAGTGAAAAAAATGTGGTGCAACAACTAATAGCAAACAGTTTTTATGATATTTTTTCTTTAGTAAACAATTTTTTTTTCTTGCCAATTCTTTCCAACCCTAGCGACTAGTTTAGGGTTAACTGATAGCAAAGATTTTTTTTTTTTTGCAAACCGTTTTTTTTTAAAAAGTTTTTTCTTGTCAATTCTTTTACTACCTTACCGATTAGGTTAGGGTTAGGTACGGTTTCTTTTAGGGTTAAGTTTAGCAAATTTTCTGTGGACTTAAGCACAGACAATGGAAAAGTAAAGGATGTAGGAGCTTAAGTTTAGGAGGAAGCTGCTCGACAGGGCACACAATGTGCTCTAATATGAAGACGAAGGGATTGTTTCTGAATTTGTGTCTCCACATAAATTCATACAGGTAGCTGTCGATTATATCTCTGCAATATTTTCATCGCATTTTCCAATTGTCGGCTGCTGTAATTTTCGTTGGCTAAGCGTTCGGCACCTTCCGGCGGTTTACGTAATCTGCCGGAATGTGCCGATGAAAATGCGGTTCGTAAACTGCACGAGTACACATTTTTTTTAGACTTCTATATTGAAGAGTTCTGAAACTACCTTTACTGACATATCAGGATGAAAGAAGAAAAGCAACACAATTGAGTGCGCTGTGTGAAAAGTAGATTTTGAAATCCTAAAATCTTTACTTCCTGCATGTGTATGCGCCCTTCCCAAACAAACAAAAAAACTTGTACTCTGACAACATCATTAAAATAAGGTTAAGTAAACAGGTTTTCATTTCTATTCAACGCTTTCAAGAAGGTTCTTGGAAAATCAAACAAAATAATTCATTAGTATATTTAAAATTATGGATGTGAAATTTCTTATGCAACTTAACTTTGTCGACCTTTATAAACAAAGAAAAAAGCTCAAGACCTGACGAGAGACATTTCTCTAGATGACATTTTGTCGTGTTTCGGAATTTTTGAGATGAGGATTGATAATTTGTTTTATTTGGACTACTATTCTCAGGTGTTATTCCCACAACGTTTCGGCCGATATAACTTCAAACCTTCTTCAGATGAGTCTCGTCGAAATCGGGAATCTGTACGGAATTTCAAACAGAACCCTTTAATTAATCCTCGGGGGGTGGCTTGTTCTCATTCTGTCAGCCATGACTAGGTAGAAGTCTTAAATAATTCGTAATTTATTGTTAGTATCGCCCGTACTGAGGATCGAACCTTCAACCTCCAGAAGTCTGTCAATTAGAACCGATTGTTACTTATAAACTTATATCCGCTGCGCCACAAGTCATTGTGAAGTTCTAAGTGACAGTCTTCTGGAGGTTGAAGGTTCAATCCTCAGTCGCAGCGATACTAAAAATATAATTACAAATTACTTAACAGTTTTACCCGGTCGTGGCTGAAGGAACGAGAGCACGCCAGCACCGTGGATTAAATAACGAGTTCCCGTTTAAAATCCCAACCAAGTTCCAGAGTTTGGCAAGACTCACCTGAAGAAGGTCAGGTTTGGTAGTTTTGTTTTACGGCATATCAACCCTTTTTGGGTTATTTAATGCCGAATCTGGTCATTATAGTAAAAGTTTTTATGCTTCAAGTTCTTTATATCTTCAAATGTTTAATCATCGTTTTTGGTTTGGTAGTTTTGTTTTACGGCATATCAACCCTTTTTGGGTTATTTAATGCCGAATCTGGTCATTATAGTAAAAGATTTATGCTTCAAGTTCTAAAAATAAAATTAAAAAGGGGAGGGAGAAAGGGAGAGGGGCTGTTGTTTTTGTTTTTGGTTTTGTAGAACATAATTAAGTTTTACAAAAAAAAAAAAAAAAAAAAAAAAAAAAAAAAACGTCAATTTAGGTGAATTTCGTCTCAGGGAGCCACAGGGCAGCCTGATCTGGTATCACCAGCTGAAGAAGGTCAGAGGTTACATTGACTGAGACATTGTGGAGAACAACATCTTAGAATAATCAAAATAATACGCATTTTGTTGGTTTTATACATTACCAGTCAAACACATTCTTAGATGAAACAGATTTTCAAGATGAGAACAGTAGTCCGAATATACCTAATTCTACAAATTATCAACCCTCATCTCAAAAATTCTGAAACAAAATTTCATCTAGAAATATAACTATTAAGAACATTTTTGTATCTAAAAGGGGAAGTAACTCTTTGCCCAATAGTTATCTTCCTTGTCTCAGAAATTTTGAGAGTGGGTTATGTCATTTGCATCATTCCAGACATCAGACATTTTGGATTAGGGCGTGTTGCACAGCTCTCTTCAAGTAAGACATATAAACTAAGTAATTATATATATATATATATATATATATATATATATATATTCGTCCCATATCACACAATAAACATCACTTCACATCAAACATGATGGCCGTTTTCACTGATATTTCTTTAAAAATAAAACCATGTTTCGGAATATTTTTAGATGAGGATTGATAACGTGTACTATTTGCATTATTTGTACTACTGTTCTCATCTTGGATGTTATTCTCAACGTTTCAGCTGATGTAACCTCCGACCTTCTTTATGCGTGTCTTGTTGAACACAGGAATCTGTATAGAATTTCGAACAGAATCCACAGAGGGGTCAAAGGGTTTAAAGATGAAGTGCTCTTAAACCTTGATAGGCAATCACTTAGAGATGGTGTCTTGATAAGAACATTGGTCCCCCTCACCTCACCTCACTGGATTGGTGTAATGAAGGGCATCCAACCTATAAAAATTTTGCCTCAGTTAAGAAATTGACTTCCAAAACAAAAAAAAACTTATCAGAGATAAGTTTGGAAGTCAATTTCTAAAAACTGGCCTACATATGCCAGCATGTAAAACAGACATTAAACCAAATATGATGATGGTAGACTAATTGATCCATGTGGACCAGTGGCGCAACGGATATAAGTGCTAAGTAATAATCAGTTAATTATTAAGAATTACTTAAGACTTATACTCGGTCATGGCTGACGGAACAAGAACAATCTACTCTTGTGGAGGTTACATCGGTCAAAACGTTGTGATAATAACAATAGTCTGAATAATTCAAATAATACTAATGAAAACATGTTTGCTTAAATTTCATAATTCCAAAGTTCATAAGAAAAGATTTCTGAAAATAAAGTTAAAAAAAAAAAAATTACTATGTGGAGGAAAAAGTTTAGTGTGCCGTCTTAAAATAATGATTTATGAGGCAAGATTTCATTAAAAAAAAAAACAACTATTCTTTAAAATATAGATTATCATAGTCCATGACCTTGTGCCAAGTAGCTGCAAGATTTCAGATTTGGTCAAAGTACCAATCCTTCAGCTTTGAATCAAAGAATTATTGACACATTTCTTCAACTTAATCGAAATACTCAAATCAGTGACCCTTCATAAAGTACTGTATGTATCAGAATCGATTGCAGTCAGATGGAGCAACGTCTGGACTAGGGTGGATGTGACACAACTTCTACAACGTCCGATCCTTCAATCTTGTTGCTGATCTTTCTGGCAGTATGTGACTTCTGCATAAAGGGTCATCGATTTGAGTATTTTTATGAAGCTAGTTTGATATGAAGTAACGTTATCAGAATCAGGTAAAACAATTCTCCTGTATATCTATTTATATATAAAGTTAGGTTATATATATATAGACTGACTCTGTGAACCAGGTTCGCGCCTCCCGACCATCTGAAATTGTTACTTTCCTGCACTGATGATAGCAATAAGCTTGAAACGCTAGCGTCTGTAGGTATTAATAATTTAATATTTATTTATAAATATTATATATATATATATATATATATATATACATACACACACATTTCTCTCTATATATATTTCTATGTATAGGATTCATTCCTAAACTAATGAACCAATCATTATGAATTATAGAATATATATTCCAGATAACACGGTGGTAATGTGGACACATTATTATAATTTTTTCTTTTGTAAACTTTAGCGTTACCCCCCCCCCCAAAAAAAAAATACAATATTTTAAATAAGCGAGATATAAAAAATTTAGTAAAGAAAAGAATTGCTCTAAATCAAATTTTGAGTTATATTATGTAGTAAAAAATGTTAACCGGTGTGCAGATGCATGAGCATCAATAATATGTATGTGTGCGGTAAACTCCTTATATAATGAACTTATCATTATGAATTATAGAATATATATTCTAGGCAATGCGGTGAGTAATGCGAGTACATCATTATTTTTTTTTTTGTGTAAGCTTTACCCTTTAGGGATGGTGCTCCGACCCTACCCCACCAAAAAAAATAAATAAATAAAAATTAGTTTTATAAACTTCCGTTAGACATATTGCTTCTATTTATCTTCCTCCCACAAGGTAAGATGTGACACAAGGTCGGGAAAGTGGGGAAAAAAAACCAGCGCTCGAGAATTTGAGCACTCTGGCCATTTAAAAATTGCCTGGGCAGCCCCGTTGGCATTCCCCAGTAGGGGCGCCTCAGGCGATTAGCAATAAACTAACCCTTCCTCAAAAGGGTGAGAAGGCAAAGCCTGGGAGGGTGCACCTCCTAGAACTGCACAGGACGGACACAACCAATAGACCGGCGTAAATCCAGACCCGAAGGCCAGGACAATACCGGTTTATTGGGGGGGGGGGGGAGGGTAAAAAAAACCCTGGCTGACATATTGCTTATACACATCCGTGGACAGATATTCTACGAGTTCGTCATAAGAAAACCAAATTCTAGATGTTTTAGGACATTTTTACATGGCCTTTCTTGATTTCAATGAGAATTGATTTTTCGCCTTGACACTGCGCAAGAAATTAGCGAGCTCATCTGATAAACTCTTGTATTTAATTCGATCCGCATGATTATCCATAGCTCCCTGGCTACGGACGGACGATATATTGGACAAGAAGACTAAAAGGGTTCATTCAAATTAATTATTACAAATATGATCATTTTCACTGAACAAAAATAAAAATACGATCATTTTCACTGAACAAAAATAAAAATACGATCATTTTCACTGAACAAAAATAAAAATACGATCATTTTCACTGAACAAAAATAAAAATACGATCATTTTCACTGAACAAAAATACGATCATTTTCACTGAACAAAAATACGATCATTTTCACTAAATAAACATACGATCATTTTCACTAAATAAAAATACGATCATTTTCACTAAATAAAAATACGATCATTTTCACTAAATAAACATACGATCATTTTCACTAAATAAAAATAAAAAAAGTAATTAATTATTACAATGGTATTCTTTACAGTTTCGGATGGGAAAAATCCCACTATCTCGGCGTGAACCTTCTTAATATGGAAATGAATCCATTTCTATTCTTTTCATGATCATCGGCAGTTTCATAACCAAGCGGACAAACAAGAAAATGGGCCAATCATCACATTACAATTCGTCCGTCAAAAAATGACAACAACAAAATTATGCTTCGCCAATGTTCGCACTAGTTATTCATCTAGATATATTACTAAAATATCCATAAAAAAAAAACAATCATAGAATTACGTCAGTAATTTAATTTTTCATATATAAATTATTATCATTTCTGATGACCTAAAAAAAACAACAAAAAAAAACATTGCTGTCTTTTAATTATAGAGTGAAGGATTTCTTTCAGAATTCATTTCAGGCAGCAAAGTAAGTTTGAGGTGGTTGTCTGACTTGCTATGATTTTCTCGTTTCCCCTCACAAATTGAAATGGTTTTGTCCTGCGGTGGGCAAAAAAAAGAAAACATGTTTTACATATCATATTCGATTTAACATCCATTTTACATGCTGGCATGTGTTGGACGGCTTTTAGAAATTGATTTCCAAACTAACCTATCTCTGGCCAGGTCTTTATCTCCCTTTCTCTCAAATCCATCCTTATCACTTTGTTCCATGTTTTCCTTGGCCTTCCTTTGCAAACTGACCATGCTACCTCAATAGTTCTACTTTCACTAACCCAGCAACTCTCATCCATTCTTTCAACGTGGCCATACCATCAAAGCTTCCTATTCTGCATGCATCTGCCTATACTGTCTAGATTTAATCTTTCTATGAGCTCATCAGAAAACGGAACATCCAGTAGAGATTCACGCTATCGTGTGCATTAAGTTGAAAAACATCAACATTAAAAAGAAAAATGTCCTTACAGAAAATAACCTAACTTAAAGAACTTGAAAAAAAGAACTATTAACCTCTTCAGCCACAGCTTAAAAATATGATTTTTTTCATTGAATAAAAACTTTATTCATCTTCTTCAAGGCGATCTTGCAGTGTGACTCCCATATTTGTATTGCGTCAAATTTACTATTTACAAGCATTCTAAAAAGGTGTACAATATATTGGACAAGAAGACTAAAAGGGTTCATTCAAATTAATTATTACAAATACGATCATTTTCACTGAACAAAAATACGATCATTTTCACTGAACAAAAATACGATCATTTTCACTGAACAAAAATAAAAATACGATCATTTTCACTGAACAAAAATACGATCATTTTCACTGAACAAAAATAAAAATACGATCATTTTCACTGAACAAAAATACGATCATTTTCACTGAACAAAAATAAAAATACGATCATTTTCACTGAACAAAAATACGATCATTTTCACTGAACAAAAATAAAAATACGATCATTTTCACTGAACAAAAATAAAAATACGATCATTTTCACTGAACAAAAATAAAAATACGATCATTTTCACTGAACAAAAATAAAAATACGATCATTTTCACTGAACAAAAATAAAAATACGATCATTTTCACTGAACAAAAATAAAAATACGATCATTTTCACTGAACAAAAATAAAAATACGATCATTTTCACTAAATAAAAATAAAAATACGATCATTTTCACTGAACAAAAATACGATCATTTTCACTGAACAAAAATACGATCATTTTCACTGAACAAAAATACGATCATTTTCACTGAACAAAAATACGATCATTTTCACTAAATAAACATACGATCATTTTCACTAAATAAAAATAAAAATACGATCATTTTCACTAAATAAACATACGATCATTTTCACTAAATAAAAATTAAAATACGATCATTTTCACTAACATAAAAATACGATCATTTTCACTAAATAAACATACGATCATTTTCACTAAATAAAAATAAAAATACGATCATTTTCACTAAATAAAAATACGATCATTTTCACTAAATAAAAATACGATCATTTTCACTAAATAAAAATAAAAATACGATCATTTTCACTAAATAAAAATTAAAATACGATCATTTTCACTAAATAAAAATTAAAATACGATCACTTTCACTAAATAAAAATTAAAATACGATCATTTTCACCAAACGAAAATGAAAACATGATTATTTCCACCGAATGAAAACATGATTATTTCCACCGAATGAAAACATGACTATAAATAAACATACGATCATTTTCACTAAATAAAAATAAAAATACGATCATTTTCACTAAATAAAAATAAAAATACGATCATTTTCACTAAATAAAAATAAAAATACGATCATTTTCACTAAATAAAAATAAAAATACGACCATTTTCACTAAATAAAAATAAAAATACGATCATTTTCACTAAATAAAAATTAAAATACGATCATTTTCACTAAATAAAAATTAAAATACGATCATTTTCACCAAACGAAAATGAAAACATGATTATTTCCACCGAATGAAAACATGATTATTTACACCGAATGAAAACATGATTATTTACACCGAATAAAAACATGATTATTTCCACCGAATAAAAACATGATTATTTCCACCGAATGAAAACTTTATTCATTTTCCTCCAGGTGATCTTGCAGTCAACTGGTGTCTTTGTTGTAATGTGTTTGAAATGTGTCCAATAAACAGAGCAGTGTGGCTCCCATTCTTGTATCGCATCACATTTACGATTTACAAACATTTTAAAAAAGGTGTACAATACATTGGACCAGGAGAAGGAAGGGGTTAATGACACAAGAGAAAGATTTATTATTAATTTATAAAGAGAAAAAAATTCAATTTTGCTGGCATCCGAATTTTATCAACCCTCCAAAAATTAAATGAGTTATCAAAAGTTGAAATTGAAGGGAATTTAACGATATTTCTTTCCACTTTCCGACCTGGTGTCACATCTTTCTGCGGTTGGAAGGAAGTAAATACAGCAATTTGTGGCAGTTATGGCCCCTGAATCATGACGCATGCTTCTATAATACACTTTTGTTAATTGTACCACTGTTTTTGTCTTGATTATTACCGGCCCTGCAAGGCCACAACAATAACCCCAAAAGATAAATGAGTTATCACAAGTTGAAATTGAAGGGAATTTTCACTATATTTAACCATTTTTTTTCAGACTAAACTCTACGCTGGTTTGTGATACCTAGTTAGAGCTTCTTTTAGTCCAATATGTACTGGGGTATCTTCACTCGGTCTCATGACGATATACCCCACAAAATTTAATCCCTCAGAAAAGATTATAAATTGTTGGTAAATTAATTTTTTGTATACCACATTTTTGAGACGGGATGAAAAACAAATAACTTTTGCGCTTTTAATTTCAATCATAAATTTTGAATTGTTTAATAGAAGAAAAGAGAGATGTCAGATACAGTGTCATGCTAAACCTGTTCCTTTCAGCTGCTAGCATAAATAAGCTGCCGGCTACATTTGGTCCGATTATTTCTTTAAAAGGAGATTATGGCAGGAATAACATTTCAACCATTTTAATTTTATTTAAGAAAAAAGGTAAAATTTTGTTTATATTCAAATTTTATCAAAATAAACCCAAAATAAATGAGCTATCGCAAGTATAAATATGTAATCCAGAGAATGCCGACGGGGCTGCCCAGGAAATTTTTAATAGGCCAGAGTGCTCCTTCTTTAGGGTACATTGGCTTGATTCTTCCAACTTTGTGTCATCTCTTCCTGCGGTGGGAAGGAAGTAAATACAGCAATTTGTGGCAGTTATGGCCCCTGAATCATGACACATGTTTCTATAATACACTTTTGTTAACTATACCACTGTTTTTGTCTTGATTATTACCGGACTGCAAGGTCACAACAATTACCCCAAAAGATAAGTGAGTTATCACAAGTTGAAATTGAAGGGAATTTCACTATATTTAACCATTTTCACACACTAAACTCTAGGCTGGTTTGTGATACCTACTAAAAAGGTTCTGTGAAAATTATTTACAAAAAAAAAGAAAAAAAAAAGCTTTCAAATCAACCCAATGTTTGCTCCAAGTAAATTGCTTTGTTCTTTGAATTCCATAGAGAGAAAAGCAGCAGTAAAAACAATCAAACGGAACCCATAACCTAACCCTAACCCATGATGATGTTGTTGTTGTTGTAGTGTGTGAAGAAAACCGGGAGGAGATGGTTTTCTCGTTTCAGAAAATGGAACATCAATCTGAAGCCAGGTTTCTCAACGGTGGCCATATCGCCCTCTTTTGGGATCCAGGAAATATTTTCAGAGGCCACAAACATTATACAATGTGTGTATGGAGCCCCCCTCCATACACACATTGTATATATACCATGCAATGCAGATATAGTCTTTTGTAATTAATAATTATTAAAACTAAAATATAAATTTTTTTTCCTTTGGTCTGCCATGCTATTTATAATCGAAACGTGACAGATCAAACAAAATGCTATTTCAAAGCAAAACGCGACAGATCAAACAAAATGCTATTTCAAAGCAAAACGCGACAGACCAAACAAAATGCTATTTCAAAGCAAAACGCGACAGACCAAACAAAATGCTATTTCAAAGCAAAACGCGACAGACCAAACAAAATGCTATTTCAAAGCAAAACGCGACAGACCAAACAAAATGCTATTTCAAAGCAAAACGCGACAGACCAAACAAAATGCTATTTCAAAGCAAAACGCGACAGACCAAACAAAATGCTATTTCAAAGCAAAACGCGACAGACCAAACAAAATGCTATTTCAAAGCAAAACGCGACAGACCAAACAAAATGCTATTTCAAAGCAAAACGCGACAGACCAAACAAAATGCTATTTCAAAGCAAAACGCGACAGACCAAACAAAATGCTATTTCAAAGCAAAACGCGACAGACCAAACAAAATGCTATTTCAAAGCAAAACGCGACAGACCAAACAAAATGCTATTTCAAAGCAAAACGCGACAGACCAAACAAAATGCTATTTCAAAGCAAAACGCGACAGACCAAACAAAATGCTATTTCAAAGCAAAACGCGACAGACCAAACAAAATGCTATTTCAAAGCAAAACGCGACAGACCAAACAAAATGCTATTTCAAAGCAAAACGCGACAGACCAAACAAAATGCTATTTCAAAGCAAAACGCGACAGACCAAACAAAATGCTATTTCAAAGCAAAACGCGACAGACCAAACAAAATGCTATTTCAAAGCAAAACGCGACAGACCAAACAAAATGCTATTTCATAAGCCTGTAAGGAGCTAACAAGAACGAAATATGATTATCGCAAAGACAGGAGATGCTTATTGGCCTTAGTCTTAAAAAGACCAAGGCTATAGGTAGGAGGTAAACAATCAGCAGGAAGAGAGTTCCACAAGCCCGAAGCTCTTGGAAAGAAGCTACTGGTACAGAAAGCTGTATTAGAATGAGGTATGAAAACTGCGAATTGATGGAGACCATTTTATTTATAAAAATATTGTGGGGTCTGCGTTCGCGCTTGACATCCATAAATAAGGTACTTAATTATTGCCCTTTTAAATGAAAAAAAAAATCGATTTAATCAGAATATCTTTTAATGGAGGTGAGTACTGTAGTATCAGTTCCAGTGTCATAAGACTGTTCTCCCAGGAATTACCTCCACCGTTTTTAAGGATATGTGTGTGGGGGAGGGAATCCACCCAGAACGAAAAAAAAAATCGATTTAATTGGAATATCTTTTAATGTGGGGTGGATACTGTAGTATCGGTTCTGTTGTCATAAGACCACCCTCGCAGGAATTACTTCCCCTCCTCCTTTTCGGAGGGAGGAAAGTAGTGTTCGTTCGTCATTATACAATCCTCTAAGTCAGGGTGGCAGTTTTGTATATGTTCGTTCACCATAATACTAGCTAAGGAAGAACGATAACTCGAGTTTATAAACATTGTCTTTTTTAACTAAAAAATTATGAAAGAAGTTATCGTTTTTCTTTAGCTTTTTTTTTTTTTTTAACATAGTTCACCCCGGACAAGGCAGGCCGCCACTGTAGACGTAAGGGGCTACTGAGAAGAAAGAAAAGGGAGATGGTTGTGTGTGGGGGTGGGGGGGGGGGGGGTCAACCTAAATTGGAATCTGCGCAGCGAGATGTCTGTTTACATTAGTTTTAAATTTCTGCATGTCAGTACCGTCGGGGGAAACAGGGTGCAGGGAGGGAGTTCCAGAGGCCAGCAGCACAAGGAAAGAAGCTAGCATATTTCTCTTTGTTTATAAAGAAGGGGAATATATATTTTCATTTAGGCGTTTCACGTGGACAATAAAACTTGCCATTGTTTTTTAATGTTATCTAGATGAATAAATTGCATAAGTTTTTTTCCACCTATCCCAACTATATTAACATTAAAATGGCTCATGCTTATTTACTTCTGTGTAGTATATTTTAATTCGTCATGATACATTCCTCCCAGGCATTACATCCTCTTGGGGAGGGGGAGTATAGTATAAGTTCGTTCCTCACGATACCATCCTTCAAGGATTACCTTCTTTTTTGTGAAGGGTAGTATACTATCTATTCTGTTGTCATATCATGCTCCCAGGCATTAACTCCTACTTTTTTGAGGAGGGAGGGGAGTGTTCGTTCGTCATGATATCATCCTCTCCATCAATGTCTCATCCTTTAGGGTCAGTGTATGTACCTCGTTTACCATGATATCATCCTCTCAGCTTAGCAAAAATATGCGACCAGAAGGAGCATATATTTGCTGCTGCTGCTAATAATAATAATGAAGAGGGAAAGCACAAACCAAACCTCCACTGGAAGAGCGCGGACAGCTCTGGGACCGTGGGGAGGCTTGTTGCCACCCAGGCCCCAGAGGAGACCAATGGCCCTTATCATCGTGAAATCGGTGGTAGGTGGCTGTTGCGATACCGCAAGGTCATCAGCGGTGATGAACGAAAAGAGGTGGAGCATACTGGAAGTCTGAGGAGACTTGTTGTCACTCAGACTCCAGGGAATACCACAGGTTGTTGGCAGTGGGTGATCACTGACGATGACCAGTGTGATAACTCCTAGTGAGTGAGTGAGTGAGTAAATAAATAAATAAAAATAATAAAAATAATAATAATAATAATAATAATAATAATAATAATAATAATAATAATAATAATAATATAGAAGTAAAGGGACTTATTATTTTTAGTTATGCTAGAAGAATGTCTTTAAAGATATGACGTCACAGTTTATGGATTTTCTAAGGACACCAAACTAGAATAAACAGTGGTAATGTTTGTGACCCAATGGGTCACAAGTACATCTAGTATACCGTATAAATATACTAGAAGAATACCCGTCCCTGGACGGCTAAAATGAATTCTCCGAACAGAACAGTTTTGCACCACTTTTATGTCCCTTACAAAGGTTCCGATCAAGATAAAATGCTACTAAACCTTATGTCTAGAATCGTTATTCCAATTTTGATCAAAATACATTAGATGATTTTGATTCTAGAAAATGTGTAAAGTGTAAAACTGAAGCATAAGAAATTTAAATTCATGGAATATTGTTTCATTGGTGTCTAATTACAATGGATCAAATTTATTGAATTTTTAAACCGGGGGGGGGGGGGCATATTATGCCCCCCCCCCCTAAAATACTCCAAAGAAACAGAAATTTGAGAAATATTTATCAATTGATGTCTAATACCTATTGTTAAAGTTTCACAAAAAATACGAAGGGCATCCACTCCCTCTTTGCATACAACTAAATTAAACTAAATATAGAATACCTAGCAGATGTGTTCCACAAGTCATAAGGGTTGGTTAATTAGTTTAAGAGTCGACCCTGTACATACAAATATATAAACATACATCTCAATTCCTTTTTCATATGAAGCTTGGAAGGAAAGAGCATAGTAATTGCGAAATCTAATTCCGTAAAAAAAAAAAAATAAATAAATAAAAAAATAAAAAAACGAGCAGAAGGAAAATTATTTTGGTAACAAGAGTTCAAGTTGGATTAACAGGTGCAGAAATTCAATCGTGAGTCAGAATTAATCTATTTCCATCGAGTGAAAATCATTTTGTAGATTTCACTCAGAATTGACGATTTGCCCAGAAAATGCATGTGAAAAGAGCGCAGACTCATCGCAGGCGAAGTAGAAACACACTCGACCGATACAACGGGTTCTTTATTCAAATTCTCTCGCATCTCATTTCAAGACTCATACATAATATCAAGAATTCACGTACATATCGGATTTATTATAAACCTTTCAGATCAAAAGAATTTATTCAACAAATGTTAAAACTAGGGACCGCAAAATAAATAAATTAATTAAAGAAATAAAAAAAATCTCAAAACTTAAGTGTTAGTCATTCTCAAAACTGGTTAAAACCGGTTTGGGCGGACTAAGAGCAGTGACCTCCACCCCACCTTTCTAAAAAAAATAAAATAATAATAATTATTATTTTTTTATTTATTTATTTTTTTAACTGAATTAATATCGACTAGATGCCAAACTTTGAGATTAACTTTCGGAACTTTGAAGGTGAGGATTGATAATTGTTCAGACTACTGTTCTCATCTTGAATGTTATTCTCACAACGTTTTGGCCGATGTAACCTCCGACCTTCTTCAGGTGCGTCTCGTCGAACTCGGAAATCTATACGGAACAAGAGCAAGCTACCCCCGTGGATAAAGCGTTCCGTTCAAAATTCCGTAAAGACACCAGTGTTCTACGAGATGCACTTTAAGAAGGTCGGGGGTTAAATCATCGTGAGAATAACACCCCAGATGAGAACAGTAGTCCAAATAAAAAATGTCAGATTATCGCAAAAAAATTTGGTTGGTTGGTTGGTTTTTAACGACATATCGATCCTTTAAGGTCATTTAATGCCATGAAAGGTTATTTATCATAGATTCCTATGTGTCGGTTATTTATCGTAGATTCCTATGTGTCGGTTATTTATCGTAGATTCCTATGTGTCGGTTATTTATCGTAGATTCCTATGTGTCGGTTATTTATCGTAGATTCCTATGTGTCGGTTATTTATCATAGATTCTTATGTGTCGGTTATTTATCATAGATTCTTATGTGTCGGTTATTTATCATAGATTCTTATGTGTCGGTTATTTATCATAGATTCTTATGTGTCGGCTATTTATCGTAGATTCTTATGTGTAGGTGATTTATCGTAGATTCTTATGTGTAGGTTATTTATCGTAGATTCTTATGTGTAGGTTATTTATCGTAGATTCCTATGTGTAGGTTATTCATCGTAGATTCTTATCTGTAGGTTATTTATCGTAGATTCTTATGTGTAGGTTATTTATCGTAGATTCTTATGTGTAGGTTATTTATCGTAGATTCTTATGTGTAGGTTATTTATCGTAGATTCTTATGTGTAGGTTATTTATCGTAGATTCTTATGTGTAGGTTATTTATCGTAGATTCTTATGTGTAGGTTATTTATCGTAGATTCTTATGTGTAGGTTATTTTGTGTTATAAATTGTGAAAACATGGGATTACCTGGCAAACGGTCTCGATGCGCGCTCTGCAGGGCTGGACCGCCCAAAGAGCGGCAAGATGGCGTCCTAGGCTTAATATCGCCAGGTAATCCCGTGAAATCTCGCGGAGACGAGAGTCCAGTTTGATATAAAAACGGGTCGCTGGAGGCAAGACGGCAGAAGGCTGAGAGCGTAGTCTACGAGGGACGACGTGGAAAGAAGAAGAGAAAGAAGAAGAGAAAGAAGAAGAGAAAGAAGAAGAAGAGAAAGAAGAAGAAGAGAAAGAAGAAGAAGAGAAAGAAGAAGAAGAAGAAGAAGAGAAAGAAGAAGAAGAAGAAGAGAAAGAAGAAGATAACGAAGTAGAGAAAGAAGAGGTGGAAGATTAATTTTTTCTGCTACAAGCTATTTCGGCATTGTTATGGAAAAATTCGACATCAGATTGATTCCGGAATTCGACGGCTCTCCTGCTGGTCCATCGGTGGTCGAATGGCTGGAGAAGGCCGAGCGTGTTTGCCGGTTGTGCAAAATTAAAGACCCAGCTATGGTCATCCCATTGAGACTCACTAAGGGGGCTTACGCCGTGTACCAGCAGCTCAGTAATGATGCGACCATGGAGCAGATTGCACAGGCGCTGCACGGGGCATTTGGTGCAGATCCTTTTGTTGCCTGGAGGCAATTTTCCGAACGCCGGCTTGGGCCGGGGGAGACAGTGGACGTCTACATGGCCGACTTGAAAAAGCTTGCTGCTCCCTTCGGCGGTGCGAGTGACCGCATATTGGCATGCGCCTTTTTGTCTGGACTTCCGGACGATGCAAGCCGACTGCTGCGAGCATCATTGAGACTCACAGAGATTGAATTGGTGGAGTTGTTGGCGAGAGCACGAAACATCTTGAAGGACGATCGAGAACTGGTCTCTGCAGCGGTTGACACCTTGGACTCGCCAGCAGAGGGCCTACGATGCTATACATGTGGTGGCCCCAACCACTTCTCCAGAGACTGCAGAGGCGGCACAAGGCGCACCCCAAATTATGGAGCACGAAAAGTAATACGGTGTTACCAATGCAATAAGCCAGGCCACATAGCACAGAATTGTCCGGGAAACGGGCAAGGGGAGGACGCCGCAGCGCTAGCACCCTCCCCAAAGCGGCATTGAACAAAGCGCTTCCTGCAGTGACAGTTCAAGTTGATGGGTGTAAACGTTCAGCGCTGGTTGACACCGGCTGTACCCAAACCCTCCTTCGAAAGGAATGTTGCACCACATGGAAGAAACGACAGATCCCCGTCCTGACTGTCGACAAAGGCTCATTAGTGTGTTGTGGATCCAGTGTTGTTCATATCAGCATTGACAATGGCCCCCCGGTGGCTGTGACGGTGTTGGTGGTCGATGGGGAGCTGCTCGGATATGACCTTCTCCTTGGAATGGACACTATTACACAGCTAGGCGGAATTACTGTAAACAGCGTCGGTGATGTGAGATTCCCTCGACCAGACAAACAAATGTGTGCAGCAATCACTCTTGACGAACCCGATTTCCACGCAGAATATGACAAGGGCACAAACACATGGACAGCGTCCTGGAAGTGGGCAGGCGACCAGCCACCAGTGTCTTTGCGGAATCGGCTGACAGAGTATCCCCCTCCTGCATGGCTTAGGGGGCAGTACGAGGCAGAACTTCAAGTGTGGCTGGATAACGGCTGGTTAATTCCATACCCAGAGGATGAGCTCGGGCCCCCGCGGGGGCTAATTCCCCTGATGGCTATCAGACAAGAGAACAAGCAGAAAGTTCGACCTGTTCTTGATTACCGGGAACTCAATGAACACATTGACCCGTACACTTCGGGGGCTGACGTTTGTGCTCATAAACTGCGAGAGTGGCGACGGCAGGGTGCGGAAGCGGCCATACTGGACTTGCGAAGAGCTTACCTACAAATACGTGTTGAGAAATCGCTGTGGCCATTCCAGACGGTGGTAATCAAAGGAACTCGCTATTGCTTGACCAGGCTGGGGTTCGGCTTGAATGTAGCCCCGGGCATCATGACGGCGATCATGCGGGCGATCCGGCGTCAGGATAAAGCTGTGCAACAGGCGACATCGTCTTATATAGACGACATTTTTGTCAATGAGAGCCTGCTGTCTGCCCAGGCGGTCAAAGAACACTTTGAGCACTTCGGGTTGTCGTGCAAGGAACCGGAGCGGCTGCAGGATGGGGCGAAAGTGCTCGGGCTGCAGGTGAGCGGAAGTGCAGATGGCCTCCAATGGGGAAGGGGCGGTGAAATCCCGGAAATCCCATCTACCATCACACGTCGGAGCACGTTTTCCGTGTGTGGAAAACTGGTGGGTCACTTCCCTGTGTGTGGGTGGCTCCGAGTGGCTGTGGCGGCTATAAAGCGACGGGCAACTTCTTTGTCAACAGGATGGGACGATGAGGTGCGTGATCCTTCCCTGCGAAGCATGCTGGTGGAAGCTGTGGCCAGAGTGACCAATGATGACCCTGTACGAGGGAGCTGGTGCGTCGATGGGAGTGAGTTTACAGTTTGGGTGGACGCCAGCTCATTTGCCCTTGGCGTTGCTCTGGCAGTCAACGGAAGTATAGTAGAAGATGCCTGCTGGCTCCGGCCAGAGAATGACGCTAAGCACATAAACCTAGCTGAACTCGATGCTACACTGAAAGGAGTCAATCTAGCGCTTCAGTGGCAGGCTAGCGTCCTCCACGTTATCACGGATTCCACGTGTGTGCATCGGTGGATGACCGATGCCTTGAACGGAAAAGCACGGCTGACAACGAAGGCATCGGCCGAAATGTTAATCCGGAGGCGGCTTGCTACCCTAACCGAAACCATCAATGAATACAACTTGGTCATAGATGTGACACTGGTGCAGTCCTGTTTGAATCGAGCGGATCGATTGACCAGAGTGCCTCGCCGTTGGCTGGACCTGCAGAAAGAAGTGAACGAACCAGCACCTGTAAATTGTGCTGCGGTGGGACGTAGACTCAGCCCAGAGCGTATCGCTGATGTCCATTGCCAAAGCGGGCACCCTGGTGTAAACCGAACCTTTTACTTCGCCAGGTTGGTTGACCCCTCTGTGTCACGGAGGGCTGTGAAATCTGTTGTGAGAAGTTGCAACACCTGCCAATCGATCGACCCAGCACCTGTCCGGTGGAAGAAGGGCACACTCGGTGTGAAGTATAACTGGGATAGGATTGCGATGGACATAACTCACTACAACGGGGGGAATTTCTTGACCCTTATTGACTGCGGACCGTCCCGATTTGCATTGTGGCGGTCCCTTCGCCGGCAGGATACGGCTGCCATTGTCCATGAGTTGGAAAGTGTGTTCCTTGAGCGTGGCCCTCCTTCTGAGATATTGACCGACAATGGCCCCGCTTTTGTTAGTGCACCGTTCAAACAGTTTGTAGATGGCTGGGGTGTCCGTCTGCGTTTTCGGTGTGCCCATGTGCCCAGTGGGAACGGAATTATTGAGCGCAACCATAGGACTATCAAGACCATCGCAGCGCGGAAGGGGTGTACGGTGGCTGAAGCAGTCTATTGGTATAACGTCACCCCTAAGGACGATACTTCACCCTCCACCGCGCCAGCTAATGCGCTACATACATACCATGTCAGGGCGAGAGGTTTGGAGAGCAGCTTACTGCCCGAACCAGAACCTCCACAGGAGAAAATGAAAAAAGGAGATGTCGTTTGGGTTAAAAAACCCCGAGGCCAGTGCACGACTCGTTACGGAACCGGTCGTGTCACTGAAGTGATCAGCCCGCAGGCAGTGCGAGTTGATGGAGTACCCCGTCACATTAAAGACTTAAGATCGGTATTCCAAACGCAGCTGCCATTTAACGAGGATAATGACATTGAATCCGTGACCAGCGAACCATCATTCTGGTTCATGACGGCTTCATCGCGCAGCGACACTGAGAGTGATAGCCTTGAATGTACTGACCCTCCTACTGCTGATGAAAGCCCGGACAGTGATGCTGCGATGCGCAGCCTCAGGTTCGCTGACCTTCCTGCCACGGAAGACAGCACGGATGACGATGAGGCCCCGAATCCCCCTCCCCGAAGAAGCACTCGAAGAAAAAGGACACGGCCTCCCTGCTCTTTCTGTGATAATGAGATCAGGGGGGGAGTGTGTTATAAATTGTGAAAACATGGGATTACCTGGCAAACGGTCTCGATGCGCGCTCTGCAGGGCTGGACCGCCCAAAGAGCGGCAAGATGGCGTCCTAGGCTTAATATCGCCAGGTAATCCCGTGAAATCTCGTGTTCTCTCGCGGAGACGAGAGTCCAGTTTGATATAAAAACGGGTCGCTGGAGGCAAGACGGCAGAAGGCTGAGAGCGTAGTCTACGAGGGACGACGTGGAAAGAAGAAGAGAAAGAAGAAGAGAAAGAAGAAGAAGAGGAAGAAGAAGAGAAAGAAGAAGAAGAGAAAGAAGAAGAAGAGAAAGAAGAAGAGAAAGAAGAAGAAGAAGAAGAGAAAGAAGAAGATAACGAAGTAGAGAAAGAAGAGGTGGAAGATTAATTTTTTCTGCTACATATTTATCGTAGATTCTTATGTGTAGGTTATTCATCGTAGATTCTTATGTGTAGGTTATTTATCGTAGATTCTTATGTGTAGGTTATTTATCGTAGATTCTTATGTGTAGGTTATTTATCGTAGATTCTTATGTGTAGGTTATTTATCGTAGATTCTTATGTGTAGGTTATTCATCGTAGATTCCTATGTGTCGGTTATTTATCGTAGATTCTTATGTGTAGGTTATTTGCAGTAGAATTGAGTCGTATGTTTTCTTTTTAATTTTTGTTTGTTATCTTTTTTTAAGTAAACGTATAGTTGTACAACTATTTGGGAGGTGGGTAATGAGATTTTTGTGTTTTTCAAATTTTCTTGTAAAGTCTTGTAGCTTTAAGGAATTTGAATATATTGTCTATGTGAACTTTGTTAAACAAATCCTTCAAATTGTCTATTTGGTAGGGTGTTTGTCTGGTGTGTTAGAGATCTTTACAGGCAATGAGTATGTGTTCAACGGTGAAGAGTGACTGGTATGGTATGCAGAAAAAAAATTTGGAAAATGTATTATTTTCAAAGTTACCAGAAGAGAGGGTGGGGTCATTGAGTCCTTCAAGCTTGTAGTAAAACGATTCCCTAATGGAACCGGTTGAAGATAGGGGTTTAAACATGGAACCGGTTGAAGATATGGGTTTAAACATGGAACCGGTTGAAGATAGGGGTTTAAAAATTTATTTCGTTTGTGCACTGTTTCTAACACCGAATGTGCAACGGTGTAGAACTGTAAAAAATCAGAATGGATGAAGACAAAGACTTTAATAAGAAATGCACAACAACAACAAAAAAAAATGTGCAACGTTTGCATGAATGAAGAACGATTTTTATGTAAAAGAAAAAAAAATGGAATTATTTGAAGAGAATATGAAATGATGAGGCATTCAATTACACGCAAAAAAAAAAGAAAGTGGGGAAAATGAACGAGGGTGACAGATGGAAAGAGCCCCCCCCCCCTCTTTCCATCTGTCTCCCTCGTTCATTTTCCCCACTTTTTTTTTTTTTTAAAGTAAACCCACTTTCGTTTTAATTCTTGCAATATGCCTTATTTTCAGAAAACATATATTTTCAATTTTGTGACTCACAAAATGTTTTTCCATTCGAAATTTGAATGAAGATATTTTATTTTTTTGTACACCAAAATGTTTAACCTCGACCGGGCAAGAGGCCGATCCGTCTAAATTTTGACGGCAAGTTTTATTACAATAGACGACAAACCTCATGCATCCAAAATATATTCATCAGGCGACAAATGTTTTTTTTTTTTTAACTTTTTACTCTCAAGTCACAAAAAGTGCTCGTCATCATCGTCGTCGCTAAAGAAAGTGAAAAATGGCTGCCATTTGAAAGGGTCAGAGTAAAATAAATATGAATAAGAAATATCGGGCATCTTTTACGAGACTCAGCAGAGTAAAAACGCTAAAAAAACAAATTTACAACAAATAAAAGTAACTGTAAGCTGTAAAAGTTAGTTTCAAACTTGCATGTGCTATTTGTTTGTATTTTAAACCCGTTTGAAGTGCTATTTATTAGAAATCAATAGTTTTGACACCGTTAGTTGGGAAAAAAACATGGCCGAATTGGGGGGGGATTACTAACGAATGCACTAGGAGCGACCATATTGTTTTTGTGAAAACGGTGGGGAAAAAAACAAGAAATTTTTTTTTTTTACATCTAATGAAAACCCATTTATAATACGTAAAAATAAAAACAAATTACATAGGTAAGTAGGAAAATATCTATTCTCGTCGTAGGTCAACTTCACTTGTTGCAAATTTATGTTTTTAAACCCTTTCTCGTTCTTTTTTTGGGACCCCGTTCGCGCCTCTGCTGAGCGTCGTAACATATACCCGAAATATCTTCACTAATCTAACATATAACGTGTCAGATTTTCCAAGTCGCGATTGTAAATATTCACATCCTCGCACATTCCACGTTAAAAGTGTTGGATGGAAGATGTGACGAACTCTCATTCTAACATTTAATGACAACTTTATTGGGTCGTCTTCGTTAATACGTGAACAAAAAAGAAAGAGGTTAGTATATCCATAAGTATGGACGAAAACAAAAGTAAACGAAGTCCATTACTATAATTCCCATGAGTATTGATTTACTCCTTTCCAGGAGTTAGGCACAAGGCCAGTTTTTTATCTTACTCCCACAAGTAAGATGTGACCCAAGGTCGGGTCGGGAAAGTGGGGTTTAAAAATTGCCTGGGCAGCCCCGTCGGGGCGCCTCAGATAGTAAGCAATAAACTTACTCCTCCCCAAAGAGGGGAGGCGAAGTCTGGGAGGGTGGACCTCCTAGAACTGCACAGGACAGACCCATAGACCGGCGTAAATCAAGCCCCAAAGGCCAAGACAATACCAGTCTATGGGGTGCAGTATCCATCAGAACAGATACTACACTTTGATCTTAGCCAAACACCCTTGAGTAGGGAAGAGATGATAGTTCATAATATGGAATGTTTGTACACCGGCAACTGTGTTAGGACGCGTCCATGTGTGTATTATATAAATTCCACGTGTATGAGGCAGTAGCCATTTTGGATCCTTGTCGAAGCCGAACCCAGGGCCAAAGACCCGGGAAGATGTCTGTTGCGTCACCAGAGAGCAACGTGTGTGTGTGTGAGAGAGTGAGAGAAAGAGAGAGAGAGAGAGAGAGAGAGAGAGATAGAGAGTAGCATATTGCGTTCAAGTGTTTATATAGTTATGCTAGCCCTCCGAGATTCGCCTAAGAGAAGGTCACTGATTGGTCAAGCCAAGGAGGAAGTAGATTGCTTGAACTAACCGGCAGGGAGCTAAGAAGTCGTTGATATTCAAACAATATGGCGGCTGTGCGCCAGCTTGTAGCTTGCTGCTACAAAAGCAGAGCACACACAGAATTAAATTAAAGATGCAACGAAAGAAAAAAAACATGAATAATTATAAAATTAATTTGTTGATGTTAAAAGAATTAAATTGAGGAATCATTTTGAGTTGTCCACTGTTTTCAACAGAGAGCAATCGAGTCTGATATTCAAATTTTTACACTTGTAGGCTACGATATTTGTCTTATTGTACCAGAATTAATGTACATAAAATATTTATGCATAAAATACCAAGCACCAACAGAAAAATGCTTCTGTGAAAACAGTGTAACCAAGATAGGTGCATGTTCGTCGAGTCACCAATATAGAAAATGAGACGTAGTCCATTTCTATTATTTATAACAACTTCATTGGTCTTCGTTCACGGAGAATAAAAGGAAAAATCAAAGAGAACTGTGTTAGGGGCTAGGGTCAGGGGCTATCTTTATGGTCAAGACCGATCGCAAACCTCTAAAACATCTCTTAGAGGCGGAGTGGACAGATAGGAAGATCGCACAATGCACCTTGAAATCGAGTGGGTACGACTACAAGATCGAATATCTGGTCGATAAGGACAATACCTGTGCAGATTTGTTGTCTGAGATTCCTAAACAGTTGTTGTTGAAATCAGATGAATTGGAACCGGAAGTGGATGATAAAGCCTTTCAAATATGTGTCATCAATTCTCACCAGTTAGGGTTAGGCGTAGGGTAAGGGTTAGGGGCTAGGGTTATACAATTGAACACAGTACACAGACGAGTAGTCGTTTTATGCGGGGGAAACACGGAGACAAAATGAAGGATAATACGTTGGGTTGAGTAAATGTAGACAAGAATAAAGAATCTTTCTCCTGGAGTTCGTCGATTCTTCTGCCGTCAGCCCGACAGAGAACGCAGGATCACATCTTGTCTGTCTAGGAGTAAGTCACGAACTCAAGATTAATGTTGATCACGTGATCTGGTTTTAGCGCCAAGATGATTCATCGCGCATGAATCTTGTTACATGCAGATGCGCCACACACGCACCCGGTGAAGAGGCGATGATTACAATTATTCGCCAAGCCGAATCACAACTCGTGTAGATCGACAGAAAATAGTTTGTTCATGTAACTGCTACATAGGAATTGATATGTGGCGATCTGTTTTGATGAAACAGAGAGCACTCAGTTAGCTAAAGGCTGACTGACTGCACTTACGATATTTCTTCAGAGGACAACAATTAGAGAAATGTTCCATAGAAATCCGGAAACTTCAAACATTAAAATCGGTTTTAGCAAATTGGTTTTGGTTTTAGTGATCATCATATGAAAACCTGTTTGATACAATCGGTTTCAAACCCTAATTAAAACACGCATAAACTCTAATGATGACAATGATAAAAAAGTGAAGAAGAATAAAATAATCCTGACTATTTTGCTGCGTGCAATTAAACCATTTGTAAATAGATCATTCTTTCTGACTTTTTCTACTTTTAATTTATCAGACTACAGTAATTTTATTTACAAATAAAAATGTATTTCTCTTAGGTTACAAATAAAATTAAAAATATGAGATAATAAATTTCGAAACTTTTGAACCATAGGATTTTGCCAAAAGTACTGATCGAAGTTATGTTTGTTATGACTTTCGGTGGATATATAACAAAAGAGAGAAAGAACTTAAAAAGAAAAATATGTGTTTAGCCAACGACCGACAAGAAGGTAACCCCTAGCCGACGACAGACAAGAAGGTAGCCCCTAGCCGACGACAGACAAGATGGTGGCCTCTAGCCGACGACAGACAAGATGGTAGCCCCTAGCCGGCGACAGACAAGACGATAGCCCCTAGCTTATGACAGACAAGATGGTAGATCCTAGCCAACGACAGACAAGATGGTAGCCCCTAGCCAGCGACAGACAAGAAGGTAGCCCCTACCCGGCGACAGACAAGAAGGTAGCCCCTACCCGGCGACAGACAAGAAGGTAGCCCCTACCCGGCGACAGACAAGAAGGCAGCCCCTAGCCGACGACAGACAAGAAGGTGGCCCCTAGCCGGCGACAGACAAGAAGGCGGCCCCTAGCCGGCGACAGACAAGAAGGCGGCCCCTAGCCGGCGACAGACAAGAAGGCGGCCCCTAGCCGGCGACAGACAAGAAGGCGGCCCCTAGCCGGCGACAGACAAGAAGGCGGCCCCTAGCCGGCGACAGACAAGAAGGCGGCCCCTAGCCGGCGACAGACAAGATGGTAGCCCCTAGCCGACGACAGACAAGAAGGTAGCCCCTAGCCGGCGACAGACAAGAAGGCGGCCCCTAGCCGGCGACAGACAAGATGGTAGCCCCTAGCCGACGACAGACAAGAAGGCAGCCCCTAGCCGACGACAGACAAGAAGGCAGCCCCTAGCCGACGACAGACAAGAAGGCAGCCCCTAGCCGACGACAGACAAGAAGGCAGCCCCTAGCCGGCGACAGACAAGATGGTAGCCCCTAGCCGATGACAGACAAGATGGTAGCCACTAGCCGGCGACAGACAAGACGATAGCCCCCTAGCCGGCGACAGACAAGATGGTAGCCCCTAGCCGGCAACAGACAAGATGGTAGCCCCTAGCCGGCGACAGACAAGATGGCAGCCCCTAACTGACGACAGACAAGATGGTAGATCTTAGCCGACGACAGACAAGATGGTAGATCCTAGCCAATGACTATAATAGACCAGAAGATTACCAGGCGGTGCAACAATGGAAACAATGTGATAACCACAACCAAGATGAGGATACCCGTCTGAATGTGTATAAATGTATAAAGTAAATCCTTCATCTCAGAAACTTAACACTAAGGGAGGTAATTTAGTATATAATATTTGGAGCAGCTGGTTTGATAAAAATTGAAAATTGTTTGTGGTTGCTTGATATGGAGTAGCAATAAACACACATTTGGATAAAGCTAATTTGGATGAGTATGATTCCAATAGTTAATTGTTTAAAAAGAAAAATACGTTTTATTGTGATAGGAAAAAACTTCTTTTATTCAGAGATTTTTTTTCTTGATGTAAGCGTTGTGTAAATTTGAATAAGAATCTAAGTTTAGAAGCCAGAACAATGCAGAATTTTTTTTGAAAATATTTATTTATTTATTTAAAATCAACTTAGTTTCGACGATATAACGTCATCTTCAGGCATAGAATCAGTGTTTTTTCTGTTTCCTTTTTCTTCCTCGTTGCATGATGTCACTAGAAATGTAAAGTCCGTGATTTTTTTTTCAAATGTTCTAGTCTAAAATATTTCTGCGTCGTTCTGGCTTCTGAACCCAAGATTCTTATTCATTTATTTATTTATTTGGTAATGCACCATTTTTTTTCAGACATTTTTGACTGAACAGGAACTCAAGTTAAATCAGTAATTTGCTTTCGAGATATTTATACGAAGCTTAGATACACTTTACAAAAAACATGGTGCACCTTGGTAAGACTAAATTCTCTGTGATCCAATCAATCAACGTACAGAATACCACCCCCCTAAAAAATGCCACCCTTGGAATCGTTAATAAAATTTACAACGTTTTCTGCAATTTATTTTGTATTTTGGTATAAATAAACTTCAGTCGATACCTGGGAGGTGACGGTGGTTAAGTAGATATCGACATTAACTGAAGACCTGGGTGTTCCAAGTTTGAATCCAATCGGTTCCACAGTACCACTTTCACTTAAGGATGTTGGCAACCTTCTCGTGGTCCTTTCCGTAAGTACTCGATGTCTTTCCAGAAAGATTTCTAATTAGAAAAACATTGGGGAAACTAATGCCAACACCAGAATCATCTGATTCACACGAAAGAAATCGATACCTGACTTATCCACCAAGTTTCAGTCATGAATGTCCAACAGTCTTTGTTTTATCGCCATTCAATGATATGCTCAAAAAATTGCAAGAACATCTAGATACGATGTGAAAATTTGTCAATAACGCCGACACACCCCTCTCTTGGCCGTGCTCTGATTTGGGTTCTGATGACCCTCGTCAGTTAAAAAATAGTCTGAGGATTGCTTTGATAGATATTATCTTTGAATTACTCCAACAGATGAAACCCAGAGGAAGAGGGGGGGGGGGGTTATGGCCTTGTGCATCATACCTCCTATTGATGAGACGATCACCAAAGTGTCCTTCCTCCACAGTCATTCCAATAAGTCATTTAAAGTGTAGGGAGTTACCCCATCCTGCTGCAACCACTCTTCATCCGTCATGATTTTGTACTGTGATCATCAGTCATGAATCAAGTTAAGAATCATCGATCACAACTTTTATTGGTTCTTCGAAAGAGGAAGGGGGAAATAATGGATGCATTTTTATTTGTGAAAACTTGCGGTCTTTGTCCATTTGACAGCATTTCCTGGCACCCTGCCTTAAGGCACATCATAGCCTTTCTGGTGTCACAATTAATTGATACATGTAAATAACTATTGAACACAAATTTTAATAGATTTTTTAAAGCGAAGTAATCAAGAGAATTGTAAAAATGGGAGGGGGGGGGCATTTTCAGTACTATGGGAGGGAAAACAGATTGTCCTGTGATCACCAATCCTTGAATAATATAAAGCCCGAGTCTCCCCTTGAGATACTATTGGGGTCATTTTAGTCTGCTGGCGGATAAAAAAATTAGCTCCCCACCTACCGACTCCCACCAAATGAATAGCCCAGTCAGTCGATTTTCTACGCTTATAATCATAAAAACTTTATGCAAAATTCTGTGAAAAAAACTAAGAACTAACGGATTAAGGGAATAACGGATTAAGAGAATAACAAAACCGTCATCTCTTTCCGTTTAACATCGAGAACTAAAAAAAAAAAAAGCAAGAGAACTTCTTCGACAAAGATAATTAGGTGCTTCTGTAGTTTCACAATGACATGTTAGGTGTCTCTTCAAAAATAAAATTGCTAAAGAAATGTATAAACTTTGTTATGTACTTACATGGCAGCCAAAAAAGAAGACTGTACACAAAAAATTATGCAAATTCTTCCAGTATTTATTAAATTAAAAATAAAAAACGATTTTATCTCACGGTCGCCATTTTTCTTATATTTTGAGTTTTTCAGAGAAAAAAAATCGAGTTATCTCCCTTGCATAATTAATAAGCTGAAATGTCTACTGATACGCAAGATCCGTTTTTTTTTTTTCTTCTTTTTTTTTCTTATAATTTAATGAATACGGGATGAATTTGCGTATTTTTTTCTGTACAATCTTATATTCAGCTAACACGTAAGTACATAAAGTTTATACATTTTTAAAAAATATTTTCATGTCATTGTGAAACTACAGAAGCACACCGATAATTACGATGACTATTTAATAGTTATCTCCCTTCTCTGAGAAACGGACCGACTCTGATAGACTGAAGGAATGCTAATGACACACTCTTCACAAATTATCTGTATTTGTTAGGCGTCCTTTAACTTAATGTATTTTAAATGGTACTTTGATCAATAATATTACGGTGTTCCGTTTCAGTTAATTTGAAGTCATCCGTAGATAAATCCGGGTGTAAGATACCGAATAGCTCTGTTCCAAATTGGGTCAATCCGAATGTCAGGTGTTTTAAAAGGAAAACAAGTCCGTTGAAGAACAAACGGTTGCTTTTAAGGATGAGTAATATGTCAGGAGACATCGTAAATAAATCAAGATGAGTCTTTCATTCATTTCGTATGAATCAGAAGATATCTTTCTAGTCAGAAACATCGAGTACTTGCAGAAGTGACCACATGAAGGTTGCCAACATCCTAAGTGTTTATTCAACGCCTACCCACAATAAGAGTATGTGACACAAGGTCGGAAAGTGGGATTTGAAAAGCCAGCGCCCAAGAAGGTGAGCACTCTGGCCATTAAAAATTGCCTGGGCAGCCCTGTCGGCATTCCCCGGTAGGGACGCCTCAGGCAGTAAGCAATAAACTTACTCCTCCCCAAAGAGGGGAGGCAAAGCCTGGGAGGGTGGACCTCCTAGGACTGCACAGGACAGACCCATAGACAGGCATAAATGAAGGTGTTTCTGTGGAACGAACTGGATTCGAACTTGGCACACTCGGATTGTCAGTCCGTGTCGTTAACCACTTAGCCATCGTCACTTCCCAATCAAGATGAGTAAAACGACGGGTGACATCTAAAAGTTAAGTGTTCCTTGCTTATAAAATGGCGGGTGAAAAATCATGCCTGAATGTTAACAGTAACAAACGGATCCAGTCTATCCGCCCTCTGACTAACTATCTTCACATCCGCTTTAGCCGGCTTTAAACTGAAAGGTGCCCAGCTACACAAAAATAAAAGATATATATAATAAAGTTTATTTCGTAAACGGGGTGGGGTGCGGGGGAGGGGGGGGGGCAGTTAATAAAGAGACCTACTTTTTTTTTGTTTGGAGTTTTTCTTTAGTTTTAAGATAAATAATAAAAAATAATAGTATTCAAATTTTTTAAAAGCAAAACAAAAACTAAAATAAATCGATTCCCAGACAATGCCGGTACGGGACAGCTAGTATGAAATAAATAAAAACTAAAGTATTTTTTTTTTACTATCTTACCCGGCGCAGTTTACCCCCTAAAAAAGTTCAAATTCTACTTTTTTGTGCAAATACATTTAAAATATCTGCAAAGAAAGAATTTTAAAAAAAATTAAATATTTAAGATAAATTTAATTTTTTTGAAGGGGGTTAGGGTTTAGAGTTAGTGTTTATTAAATAAATAACCCCCCCCCCCAATAATAAATTGGCTAAATGTCTACGTATTTTTTTTTTAAGTAAAAAAAAAAATCCCCCACAAAAAACTAAATTGCCTAAATCTCTACGTTTTTATGAAATAAATACCCCCTCCAAAAAAAAAAAAAAAAAAAACGAAATTGGCTAAATTTTTACATGTTTTTATTTTAAAAAAATCTCCCCGCACAAAATTAAAAACTCAACTCGGTTACATGTCTCGTTTCACGCTAACTGGCCAGGAAATGGTGCTCATTTTACGTTAAATTTATAAAGGAAAATGATCCCCCACTCTAAAATCTTAAATATTTAATTTCTTTTTTAAATTCCTTCTTTGCGGATTTTTTTTTTTAGGCTGTTTAAATGTATTTGCACACAAAAAAAAAAGAATTTGAACTTTTTTCGGGGGTAAACTGCACAGGGTAAGATAGTAAAAATTTACCAAAAGTAAACTTGCATAATCTGAGTACAGATAGAATAATGGCTGATACTTGTTTAAGAGTAACAGAAAAGAAAGAGTAAAGAAGATGAAGAAGGGGAGTTTTTTTAGTCTTACGGGTAAATAGTAAAAATTTTTAAAAATTATGGAAAAAAATGAAAAAAAAAATGCACAGATTGAATAGATACATCTTTAAAGAGTAAAGATGAAGAAGGGGAGTTTTTTAGTCTTACGGGTGAATAGTAAAAATTATGAAAAATTATGGAAAAAAAAATGCCCAGATTGAATAGATACATCTTTAAAGAGTAAAGAAGATGAAGAAGGGGAGTTTTTTAGTCTTACGGGTAAATAGTAAAATTTTTTAAAAATTATGAAAAAAAAAATGAAAAAAAAAATGCACAGATTGAATAGATACATCTTTTCGATTAGCCTAAGTATCTTTATAAGGGGCCCAATTATGGTATGTCTTTCACGATCAAATTTTAAATAGCATTTTCATTGGTCTGCCACGATTAAGTTTGAAATAGTATTTTTGTTGATTTGTCAAATTAATACAATTTTCTTCAGTCTGTAACACTTAAGTAAAAAAAAAGTTAAATTTCTATGATGTGTCATGCTTAAAGATAAAAGAATGTAAGCAAAATGAAAATAATTATAAAAATAAGAATTATAATAATAATAAAGTAATTCAATAGGGTCTTCAGAGTGGATTAGAAACCACATTCATCTACGCTATCAACCGTGCCACCAAGATACTTGTATTAAGAGTGATATGAGAGAGTAGTTCCATATGAAATGTCGATGCTATTAAATAAATAAACAAACCTAGGGTTCTTTTTTTTCCAACCCCTCTTTCTTTACATTTTTGCAAAAGTCAGACAGTTTTCTCTGCCACTTCCATTAGTAGTCAATGAAAACGCTTGAAATATCAGTGATTCTGGAAGAATGTATCTTATGAAATTTCTTCCCCGTGATCAGGAGGAGGGTAGGAGCACATTTGAATTAGCGAGTGAAAACTGCCACTCTCGTCTATATATGACTAAGAAAAAAAAGAAAATATTGATCAGAGCAAAATATTACAATGAAATCGATAGAAAATAAAGTGGGTTTTTTTTTAACAATATTTGTCATATCTGACAAAACATACTTTTTATCTTCCTTTTGTTAATAAGCTTTTAATCAAAAGATGGGAGAGGGTAAATCGTCTTTACTTTATTTATAAGATAAAGCTATGTTGTATTTGTCCTACATTGCTGACGACTTTAGCTATGCAACTAAAGTTTAACAAGCCGCGCGTGCGTGGTCCCCATCTGTATGTGACTCGATATGGCGAGTGTAAAATGCAATAAATTTGGGGCATTTTTACACCCCCTCCCCTTTGACCCCCTGGGGGGCGCGAACCAGAAATTTTCTGAGGTCAAGGATGCTCATTTTATATCCAGAACAGTTGCCTCTACATTTTGGCCAAGTTTCAGAAAAATTGAACGGATGGATAAAACGTTATGGGAGAAAAGGGTCATTTTTTGCCATTTTCGGGGGCTTTTGACCCTCTTGGGGCGCGAACCAGATTTTTTCCAAGGTCAGCGATACTTATTTTCTATTAGGAACAATGGCTTCCACAACTTCATGCAAACTAAGATCCTGATTCGGACTATTGAAAGGATCTACCAAAGGATATCTAGACATGAGTTGTCTCTTATATTCAACAATACTTGCCTGCAAGAGAAGATGCTGCCTAGATATACATAGGTGTGTGTGTGTGTGTTTAAAACTAAACAAAAGAAAATATGATTTAAAAAATAATTTTGTTTGTTTTGCTTTTAAATATTAACATGCTCTATTTGTAATTATAATTATATATAATATATATATATATATATATATATATATATATATATATATATATCTCATTACTAACCGTTCCCGTGCCTCAAATTTCAGTGTTGACTTACTCTCCATTCTCAGTAAGTCACACTCTCCCTTTCATCAAAAAATTCTAGAAACTATTTACATTAAGTCTTTGAGACCTTCTCTTTGTAAACAGAAAGAAAATCTTCTCGGACTTAATGTAGTTTCTATTTGATTCAATTTTTTTTGTCACCCTTTCCCTCGCTATAATACCCATAGCATTTTTTCTTCTCTTAATCTTAACCTCGGTCTAGTTCTGTTGAGCGAGGTTCGAAACCGGTCAGCTTGCCCTTTCATTCTCTTATCTTTTAATTTCATCATGTTAAAGACTAAATACGGTATAGCAATAATAAAAAATAAGAGATCTTCAACAACAATGAAAACTTATAATGAAAACCTTTTAGTTTGTCCTCAACAAAAGGATTACAATATGGACAAGTTTGTTTAAATGACTCAAGTCGAGTTTGCAACAGAAAGAACTGGCCTCACAACAAGAAAAGTGTAAGAAAAACAAACAGCAATTTGACTCTTACATAAGGTAATTAATACTCTCAGAAAATAAAGCGGAAAAGCTAAAAAAAGAAACACCTGCCTTTTGTCTCTGCATATCCAATTTTAAAAGTCGGCAGCCGGTTTTCTATCAAAACGAATATATTTGCTAGGAGCGGAGAGGACAACCTTGCTTTCTAACCTAACTTTATGTTATTGCGTTTTTTACTGAAATCTCACAAAACCGCAGATTTGACTCAGCAGGAGTCAAACAAGGGAGAAATTACTGCCTGGTCGACTTGTGATTCTTCACTCATTAGTGGATGATTGCCAAGGGCAGATAACTGCAGTATTACACGTTTTGAAACGTTAGCTTCTTTTTTTTTTTTTTTTACCAACTAAAATACAACCAGTTCAAAAAAAAAAACAAAAAAAAAATTTGTCTGAGGCACATGGCAGTGCCACATTTATTATCAAATCTTTAGTAACACACACATTAATTAGATACAATAATCTAGGTTGGGTTTTTTAGTACATCAGACACTTGGTCGAATTAGTTCAATTCAGACAGGTTGGATTTGTAGTTTATCTTAGACACTAACTATATAAATACCTCATATTTCATATTATATATTTTTTTATTTATTTTATACGTACATAAAAGTAATCCATGGACACGTGTTTCTGGCTCACAGCCGTCATCAGCATGGCTTACTTAGACGAGGATCGAACCTTCGATATTGATGTCTATAGTCCAGCGTTTTACCATCGGACCAAGACGCTCCGTCTAGAAATATGTACGATTTTTATCACCTAAATATTTAATGTATTTTTATGTAATTACAGATACGGATGCTTTCTTATCGGTGTTTTAATTAGATTGCAGTTGATATCATTCAACAAATACACGTAGAATTTACTCAGTATTCAAGTATCCTCTACTCTACTATAAAGACCAATGTGTAGGATTTATTTGTATCTATATAAATATCCATCCAGTCACACAAAAGTGAGAGAGTAAAAAAACTACTGGATGAAACCATTTCGAGTGTTTAGGAGAAAGGAGAAATCAAATAGCAAGTCTGACAACCTCCCCCCTTCACTGTTCGAAGTGAATTCGGAAAGAAATCATTCACTCTGTTTTCATAATGAGATGTTTTTTCTTTCTTTTTCTCCTTCTTTCTAAACCGATCGATACGTTTTTGTTTCTTTTTTCCCATCTTTCTAGACCAATTGATACGTTTTTGTTTCTTTTTTCCCATCTTTCTAGACCGATTGATACGTTTTTGTTTCTTTTTTCCCCATCTTTCTAGACCGATTGATACGTTTTTGTTTCTTTTTTCCCATCTTTCTAGACCGATTGATACGTTTTTGTTTCTTTTTAACTTTCCAGTTTGAGAGATTTTCTTTCCAATTTCTTTTTTTTCTTATTTCACCAATTGAGACGTTACTCTGTATGAATACTAGCAAAAATGATGAAAGAACTACATACATCGACCCTCAAAGGAGGAGGTAATGCCTGGTAGGATCTTAAAATTACAATAGAACATATACTACAATACTCCCTTCCAAAATAGAGGAGGAATAACCTGGGAGGATCTTCCCCCATCAAAAGGAGAAGGAACAACAGAAAAGATACTATACTACCCCTCATCTGGGAAGATGGTCTCATGGCAACAGAACTGATACTACATTAACCCTCCTTCAAAAGAGGATGTAATACCACGTTGAGTAGCAGAAGTAACACTTGCAACCTTGTATCACTGTAATATAACCTTATTCTTCTTTTCAACATACGTGTTTGACTTTTTTTATTTATATTTTTTTTTATTTATATTTTTTTTATTTATATTTTTTTTATTTATATTTTTTTTATTTATATTTTTTTTATTTATATTTTTTTTATTTATATTTTTTTATTTATATTTTTAAGTGCAAGTTGGACAAACATTGGCTTCACAGACAATATTCAGTCAGACCTGTGCACGAACTGATATAGTGGACAAGAAGGAAAGGAACGGGAGTTACAGGCAAAAGCCTTTTTCCCCAGATATATGTTATGTTATGTTATCATGCCCGTTCGAGGACATAACAAACATCATTCGATTTGCCTGCGTTGCGGCGACGAGTAGAAGTCCGTACCGAGTTACAGCCTGCTTTCTTTTGGCCGCCAACTGGACGCGAGTTGGGAACTTTACTGCGATTACTGCAATAGTATACGAGTGTCAGAAAGTAACTATCGAAATTATCACTGCGTACACATTTCTAATGAGAGACGTATATTAGAGGCGACCAGAAAGAGATGAAGAGACGTGCAACAGGGGAGGGGAAGGAGTAAACGAATACACAAAAAACAAAGACAACTTCATTTCTCGTTTGCAAACAACACTCAGTCTTTTGAGCTCACTAGCCAACGAGTCAACAGAAAGATACTGAAGAATCATATTTAAAAAGTATTCATAACATAAAGTCAAATTTTGAGAGCTGCTAAGCGAAAACAGAAGACGTTATAGCGCTGTTGTCATATTTGGGATGGTGAATCTTTGTCCCATTTGAGGGTTCTTGACCAGGTGCAGAAACGTACCTGTAATTTCCATTTTCGATAATCAAGTAAGTAATATACAGCATACATGATTTTGATTCATACAAACGTGTGATTAAAAAGTAGTAGTAGTAGCTGTAATAGTCGTAATAGTAGTTGTAATAGTAATAGTAGTAGTAGTCATAGTCGTAATAGCAGCAGTAGCAGTAATAGTAGCTGTAATAGTAATAGTTGTTAAGTAGTAGTAATAGTAGCAGTTGTAATAGTAGCAGTAACAATCGTAGTTGTAGCTGTAATAGTAGTAGTAATAGTAATAGAAATAGTAGCAGTAGCAGTCGTAGTCGTAATAGCAGTAGTAGTAGTAGTAATCCCTTTCTCAGCCTGAAAAGTATGGAGTTCCGGTGCGTATCCTCAGTCTTACAGCATTAAGTAAAACGGGCGTCCGAAACCAAATCTGTTACCATTTATACTTCCCGACAAGGCTGGTATAAGGTTTGCTTAGAGAACCTAGCATTCCCAAATGGTAACCCATTTAATAAGCTCGATGCCGTTTAACTTTGCTTATCTCTCAGAAACTGATGTGTCAACATGATCTTTGCCGTATCATCATCATATTCAATTTAATGTCAGTTTGACATACTGGCATACATTGGACAGCTTTTAGAAATTGACTTCCAAACTAACCTATCTCTGACCAGGTCTTTATTTATCCCTCTTTCTCTAAAGTCCATTCTTATCACTTCCTCCCATGTTTTCCTTGGCCTTCCCCTCTGAACCGAACCTGCTTCCTCAACTGTTCTACATCTACTAACCCAAGCACCTTCATCCATTCGTTCAACATGACCATACCATCAAAGTCTCCTGTTCTGCACACATCTTCCATGACTGTCCAGATTTAATTAATCTTCCTCTGAGGTCATCAGATCTAAGCCTCTTTCTCAGTGCTTAGTCCCAATCTAGTAGCGTTAAGTGAAGCTGATGTCCTGAACCATATGCGTGACAGGACACAAGTTTGTCATCAATTACAATTCTCAACAAGGCTGGTTACCCATTTATACACCTGGGTGGAGGGTTTGCTTACAGGACTTGGCATTCTCAAATGGTCACACATCTAATAATTGACCAGGCTCAATGTCGTTTAACTTTGGTGATCTGACGGGAAGCGGCGGCGTGTCCATGTGATTTTTTACGTAACTCATTAGATAAACATACACTTCACGAGACATAACAGATTAAGAAATGAGAAGGATCAAGAGAAGATCAATACGGATTAGGATGTCTCAAATATTCGGATTAACATTGTTATGAATGCTTCTAAGTATATACTTACATCATTAATGATCGACTTCTTCAAATCTTCTTTTTCATTCATTAGCACGTCTTTTCCACATCAGAGGTGGGTTACATATGGGTCATGGCGGTACAAAAATGTTTACAACTTCTCGAATATATCTGTAATTTGATTGGTCCCCCACCCTCCCTCTCACAGACGTGATGTTGCTAGTCTCACTCATATATATATATATATATATATATATACATGGGAAATGAAAAAGGAAAAACCAAGAGATATTTTTTATGTATTCATCAACGTTTCGTCTTTATTGTAAGACTTCCTCAGGATGATAATTTTAAGAAAAATGTCATGCAAGTACATCGAAATATTGGGTTGACAAGATGGGTTGATAAGGAAAGACACGGCGACTACTTTTGGATTCGACAAGATGCGCCTAAAAAAGGTCGGAGATTACATCGGCCGAAACGCTGTGAGAATAATGTCCAAGATGAGAACAGTAGTTCGAAGAATCCAAAGAATACAAATAAATAGGCAGTAAAATAATAAAAGCAAGCAGCTTCTCGAGCTGTCTGGGTACCACATCAACTGATTTCAGAAGGAACTTTTTTTAACCAATCACTCCCTACTTATCAAGACAAAAAGACACTCGAGGATAAGTGGATAGATTGGCAGTTGAAAACAGCAATTCTTCCCCGGCAGCACTTTTCCTGGCCCGCAGTGGCCGCCAGCGCCAAATGGCTCAAGTGACTCAATCGCAGTAATTTAAAAATAAAGAATAGTCTTCATTATTAAAAATAAGCATATAATTGTCATTTTATTGCTCCCCCCTCCCCTGAATACAATTTTTTTTTAGTATCTTTTATGTTATACTTAATCTTTTGCACTTTAAGGACCGTGCTGAAATAATAACGTTATTATTTAGAAACCCATTATAAATTTTTTAAAAAACACCCATTAAAATTAAAAAAAAAAAAAACAATATTTCAATAAACAATATATATATGTATGAAATATTGTTTTTTTTATTATTTATAATGGGTGTTTTTGGGGGTTTTTTTTAATTTTAATACTAACTAATATAACGTCATCTTCAGACATAGAATCAGTTTGTGTTTTTTCTGTTTCCTTTTTCTTCCTCGTTGCATGATGTCACTAGAAATGTAAAGTCCGTGATTTTTTTTCAAATGTTTTAGTCTAAAATATTTCTGCGTCGTTCTGGCTTCTGAACCCAAGATTCTTATTCATTTGGAAATGCACCATTTTTTTTTTTCAGACATTTTTGACTGAACGGGAACTCAAGTTAAATCAGTAATTTGCTTTCGAGATATTTATTGCCAAAAATAGCTGTTAGGGCACCACGGGACTCAAAATCCATCATTTTTCGGTGAAAAAGTGGTTTCATGCGACATTGCAGGTCCTAAAACATCCTCAAAAGCTATGAATGGATATAGATGGTTAAATCTGATATAGTACTTTAATTTAGGACCATTTTCAGGCTGTGAAAGGGTTTTCATGAATGTAAAATAGCCAAAAACTAGTGGCCTGCACCTTCTGAATTTTGCAAAATTTTTGATGTTTGATTGTTTAGTGTTATTTATGTATAAATGAACACAAAAAAAATACTACTCGCATGAATCTGAAATTTCCACCCATTATGTCCCACCCCTATTACAAGATTTTTTTTTTTTTTTTTTCCCCCACACACACTTTTTCTCCGGCTCCCTTGTTGAGCTATTAACCTCATCTTAGTAGCCGGGGAGAGTTAAGTTGAGGGGAAAGGACGTGTGTCCATATCTGTATGTATGCAATCATTTTGCAGTCAGGTCGGTGCATTAAAAAAAAATTATTCCTGGTATGTGGTAGAGAAGGGTTGAAGGGTTGAAGGCTGTTGGGGAAAGTGGGTCTTGTTGGAGGAGGGGGGGGGGGCTTAGGAGATGAATTACAAATATACTAAGTATATATTTCCTGTATTTAAATGTTGACGCATTGTATTATTTATATGACCAGGAATGTACGGTTAAAATGTTTTAAGGAGTTGGAGTCAACACATTTCGCTGACTTCAAAGCTCGACCACAGGAGTTATACCTGATATATATCTTATTATAATTGATATGTGGTGTCTGTCTAACAAAAACTACAAACTTCAAAGATAGTCTCAAAGATTATCTTGGTCTGATTTTAATATTAATAATGTTGTCCCTATCCGCATCATATTCAATTTAATGTCTGTTTGCATCGTGGTATTTGTTGACTTTCAGCAATTGACTTCCAAACTAACCTATCTCTGGCCAGGTATTTTTCTCTTTCTCTCGTTCATCCTTATCACTTCTTCCCATGTATTCCTTAGCCTTTCCATACTAACTGACCCTGCTACCACAACTGTTCTGCATCTACTAACCCAAGCATTCTCATCTATTCTTTCAATGTGACCATACCAATGAAGTATCCTTTTCTGCACACATCTCCCTATACTTTCAATCTTTGAGGTCACATACAGACACACAGTTTGAATTACCTACTAGACACTATCCTCGAGTGTCTTCGGTCTCTCTGTACAAGGGTTTGTCAGGACCACCTGACATGAGGATACTTTCCCCTACAAGTAAATCCTGACCAAATATTCAAAATAACATCGTATTCGAAGCCCAAATAAGATCCCCAGACACGGCTATACACTGGCTCATACGAGGAATAGTGCATCTTCTGGTGATGTTACCTCAAGTAACACCACTTAACTGGATACTCCACCAGACCAGATGAATTCCTGTCCTGGAATCCAGTAAGATCATGAAACCACAAAAAAGATATACTATAACATAATCAACTGATCAATTGGAGAAAAGAAAATTAATGTTCTTCACTTCTTTACTAACTCATCGTTTGAGATATATATATAATAGGGGAGTTTGAATTACCTACTGGGGAGTTTGAATTACCTACTGGGGAGTTTGAATTACCTACTAGACACCATCCTCGAGTGTCTTCGGTCTCTCTGTAAAAGGGTTTGTCAGGATAACCCGACATGAGGATACTTCCTCTACAAGTAAATCCAGACCAAATATTCAAAATAACATAGTATTCAAAGCCCAAATAAGATCCCCTTGACACGGCTATACACTGGCTCATATGAGGAATAGTGCATCTTCTCCAAGTCATGTTACCTCAAGTAACACCACTTAACTAGATACATCACCAGACTAGGTATCATCATTGAGACCTACTCATGACCACTCCAATGGGCACTCCAATACTGAATATTATAAAATGTAAAAAAAAATCAGAATTAAAGAATAAGTAATATGGTTTTATGGACTATGGGTAGAATAACAAACTCGGGCAACTCTGGGTTTTCTTGCTAGTTTATATATAAACGAGCCTTTAAGCTTAGCTTTTGTTTTCAGACATGAATGAATAAATAAACCAATGATTAAAAGCTATTTTAAAAAGACAACACCATAAAGGAGACGGTATGTTGATCTTTAAACCGTGCATTAGTAACAGTGAGCATAACAATTTTGATATGGCATCCATTTTGGAGTTCTTATTTATTAGCAACCCCAAGGTGTGTGTGAGAAAATCCAGCTCTCAAAAAGGGTCACACTGGATTGGGACAAAAATTTAAACGATTTCTCCTTCACTGACCGAGGACAGAAAAGTTTGGAGTCGAGAGGAGCACGTTCCCCAGTTCAGTGTACAGTTTTAATCATATGGGATGTCTTATTTTGCAACATCCTCAACCGAAACCTACAGGCTAACCATGACCTTCAAAAAAAAAAAAATAAATAAATAAATAATTTTAAAAAAAATAAATAAATAAAATAGCACGGTATTAGCCTGACTTTTTCATGGTTCTCAGCCCCCACACCAACTCAACCCTACCCCACCCACCTACCTTTTGCCCGATTTCATAGTTGCTGGTATTGATTTTAAGATTTGTTGCTTGACCTTATATGAAAAAAAAAAAAAAAATAATGAGGCTGGGGGGGGGGGGGGGAGAGTCATATTCAGTTGATAATAAAACCTAAATAAAAATCAGACTAGAAGAGGAAGCAGAGAAGGAGGTGGTGGTGGTGGTGCTGGGTAGATGAAATAACAAAAAGAAAAAATTTATTTACAAGGAAATCCTCTACTTTATAATAAACTAGCTGTTCCGACACGGCGTTACCCGGGAGTATTTTTCTTTTTTTTGCTTGGTTAATAGTTTCGTCAACTCTCGGGCGATTCCGAGCCCTGCCCGAACGTTGACGACGCGAAGTCACTAAGTAAATCTCAAGTAAAAAGTTTCTTATATTTTACCTGACCAAAAGTGAAAACTTGTCGTGTATTTTTCCAAGTTTATCATATGAAGAATATTATTTATCATATGAAGAATATTATTTATCATATGAAGAATATTATTTATCATATGAAGAATATTATTTATCATATGAAGAATATTATTTATCATATGAAGAATATGATTTATCATATGAAGAATATTATTTATCATATGAAGAATATGATTTATCATATGAAGAATATTATTTATCATATGAAGAATATTATTTATCATATGAAGAATATTATTTATCATATGAAGAATATTATTTATCATATGAAGAATATTATTTATCATATGAAGAATATTATTTATCACACTCGCATTTGTGCCAGACGTTGCTATTAAGTTAATTGATAATGTCTAAATTAATAATCTTTCAACATTTTGGGGCAAATTCATAAACGGTTTTTGGTACATTTTTATTTTTTTGAACATGAAATTTCTAATTCGTAATTGGCCAACAGAGGGTCATTCATCCATTTATTCACTCTAAAAAATCCATGTGACTAAAATAGGAAGACTTTGTTATTGGTCTTTTGGCTAAGATCAAAGTGTAGTTTAGCCTTTTATCTAGTCGAATGAGTATGTTACCCCACCCTCCTGGTAATAGAAACCTTCCAAGATTCCCACTCCCCACTTTCAATTCTTTGTCCTCAGCCTCCCCCAACTTGCACCTATCTTGGAAGGACACCACCCACTCTCCAAACTCCATCCCCCCACTTTCTTTTTTTCTCCCACTTAGACACCACTCCCATTTAGAGACGGACCTGCTTGTTTTCGGTTCGGAACAAACCGGAAAATAGTGGGCAGTCTAATATTTAGAAAGGGTTAGGAGGGTCTTACTAACGGGTTTTTGCTTTTCTCCCCTCCCCCATTATACTCCAATGAATTTCTGTAAATATAACCATATTTATAAATTTATTTTTATTTTATTTTTTTTTTAAACCTTAAGGAAAAATTTTAAGATTGGCAACTTATTTGATAATAACCCAAGTAGGACGGCCCTTACAGCAAATGTGGTATTGTGGTGACTGAGATGATTCTAGTTAAGAGTATTAATTTACTCCTCTCCAGGAGTTAGGCACAAGGCCAGTTTTTATCTTACTCCCACAAGTAAGATGTGACCCAAGGTCGGATCGGGAAAGTGGGGTTTAAAAATTGCCTGGGCAGCCTCGTCGGCATTCCCCGGTAGGGGCGCCTCAGGCAGTAAGCAATAAACTTACTCCTCCCCAAAGAGGGGAGGCGAAGCCTGGGAGGGTGGACCTCCTAGAACTGCACAAGACAGACCCATAGACCAGCGTAAATCAAGCCCCGAAGGACAAGACAATACCAGTCTATGGGGTGCAGTATCCATCGGAACAGATACTGCACTTTGATCTTAGCCAAAAGGCCAAGAAAGAGTAGGATAGACATTTTATTACCTAAGACAAAAGATGACCAACGACACCCCTCCCCACACTTTTGATGGCCTTGTGCCTAATTTGTTTTGAATGTAAATCTTTTATATTTTCTGCAAATAAATAATTCAAAGTGTAGTATCTGTTCCGATGGATACTACACCCTATAGATCGGTAGCGTCTCGGCCTTCGGGCCTTGATTCCGTCGTTCTAGGGCACTGTACAGTTGCAGGAGGTCCACCCTCCCAGGCTTTACCTTCTCACCCTTTGAGAAGGGGTTAGTTTATTGCTAATGGCCTGAGGCGCCCCTACCGGGGAATGCCGACGGGGCTGTCCAGGCTATTTTTGTAGGCCAGAGTGCTCAACTTCTCGGGTGCTGGCTTTCCAATCCCACCCTATGACCTTGTGTCACATCTTTCTGCTATGGGAAAGAAGTATATATATAAAAAAAATTTTTTTTTAATTTTTTAATTGAAAATATCGGTTTCTTTCGTTCTTTAATTTTAGTTTCAATTAGTAATTTAATGACTAAACGGTATGACTTTTTTTGAATGTGAAATGAGACTTATTACTTATCTGATATGCTGGCATGTGTTGGACAGCTTTTAAAAACTGACTTCCAAACTAACCTATCTTTAGCCAGGTATTTATCCCTCTTTTTCTAAAGTCCATTTTTATCACTTCCTCCCATGTTTTCCTTGGCCTTGCCTTGCCAACTGACCCTGCTACCTGAACTGTTCTACATCTACTAACCCAATAACTCTCAGCCATTCTATCAATACGATCAAACCAACAAAGTCACATTTGAAAGAAGCCTAGATGTTGTTTGATGTGATTTTTTGAGTGTCACATAATATTTGATTTCTTACCTGTCACAGACAGGTACTTCAGCTAGTCAACAAATAAGCATTACCAATTTTTATTCTGGATTTTTAAAAAATCTTTAAAGTCTGACAATGAGATTGTGAGAGATTTTTTTTTTTTTTTTCATTTTACTTCAGTCGAAGTTCTCAAAAATCAAGGGGCCCCTTCCTGGGGCAAACACTTAATCTCTATATGAGATGCATAGATATTCGAATATTTATTAAAGTTCTCTTTACCTGTCAAACCTTGAGTTAGTAAAGAAGTTAAGAACATTGATTTTCCTCTCTCAAATTGATCAGTATACTGTTATAGTATATCTTTCTTGTAGTCTCTTGGTCTACCCGATTCCAGGACAAGAATTCATCTAGTCTGGTGGAGTGTTCAGCTAAGTGCTGTTACTTGAAGGAACATCACTAGAAGATGCACTATTCCTCATTTGGGCTTCGAATACTATGTTATTTTGAATATTTGGTCACTTGTAGGGTAAAGTATCATGTCAGGTTGTCCTGACAAACCCTTGTACAGAGAGAGAGACCTAAGACACTCGAGGATGATGTCTAGTAGGTAATTCAAACTTTCTATGAATACAGTTTCTAGTGTTCAGCATTCATTTTTATTCTTTGCTTCGGTTTGCACATTAAAGAATTGAAAGCAGATGAAATAGAAGCCATAAAAAATGAGTATATTTTCTGTTTAAATGCGTCTCCTTAAGATTTACCTTTTCTCGAATGAATAAGACATGCTCATAAATGCAGGTGCGCAAACTGAATCTGTTGTTTCAATTACTTCCTACTTTAATTATATGGTCTTTTAATTGAAAAATGGCTGACACCGTGTTGTATAAGGATTTAGTTTTGTTGTTTGTTTTTTTTACTTTTGTTGGTTTACAAAAAAAAAAAAAAAACACACACACACACAAGTAAAAAAAAAAAAAAAAAAAAAAAAAAAACACACAAGTAAAAAAATAAAAAAAAAAATAAAAAAATCTCACAAACATAAAAGACATTCACTTTATCAACCCTAAAAATATAAAACGTCCTTTGTTTGAGATAATTGCTCAGAAAGGATTGAACTAAATTCTTTCTCCAACAAAATTCTTATTTCTCTGCATGAAAACTTCAAAGTAATCCAATGGTGACATTTTATTACCAAATTTTCATACTGGTCATTGTCGGAAATATCGCCCTCCGACTATAGGGTTTGTGGAATAGGAGTTGGTTTGGTCGGGTCAGTGGGTTGAGAAAACTGCCGGTTTTTGTGAGCCCAATTCCATCTGAGGTGATACACCATTAACCAGTCCGGTTCACCAAATTAGCACAGAGAATTTGTATACTTTTGGTTATTCGGACTAAATTTCTCATCTTGAGTGTTAACGTTCTGGCCGCTGTAACCTCCGGCCTTCTTCAGGTGTATCTCTTCGAACTCAAGAATATTTCTGTCAAACTCGGGAATCTGGATGGAATTTCGAACGGAACCCTTTATTTAATCCACAGGGGTAGTATACTCTTGTTCCGTCAGCCATGACTGGGAGAAGTTTTCAGTAATTTGCAATTCTTTGTATCGTCTGCACCGAGGATTGAACCTTCAACCTTCAGATGACTATCAATTAGAACTGAATTTAACTTAGTACTATATCCACTGCGCCACGGGTCCTTGCGGACGAAGAGGTACACCTGAAGAAGGCTGAAGGTTACAGCGGCCGAAACTTTGTGATGATAACACTCAAGATGAGAAATGTAGTCCGAATAACCAAAAGGTATACAGATTATCAATCCTCATCTCAAAAATTCACAAATATAGCATACAGAAGCCTGGAAACTATTTTGTTCAACTGTATTAGCTGCCCCAACTGGATTCCACAACGAAAGACCCATAAATCAATCCAGCATAAAAGTTATTGTATTATTTGATTTTGGATGTTATTCTCACAACGTTTCGGTCGACGTAACCTCCGTTTTTCTTCAGGTGTATCTTGTCAAACTGGCATCTATACGGACTCTCAAACTGAACCAGTTATTTCATTTACGGGAGTAGATTGTTCCATCAGCCATGATCGGGTAGAAGTCTTGAGTTATTTTGTTACTTAACACCTTTATCCGTTGCCCCACACCTCCACAGGTTTAGTTCAAAATTCCAAATTTCGAATAGATTCCCCAAAAGATTCCCGTCAGTTATATCGGTCAAAATGTTGGGATTAACATCCAAGATGAGAATAATAGTTCAAATAATCCAAATTATCAAATCTCATCTAAAAAAGTTCCAAAACATCAGCATACAAATCCAATGAAGATGACAGGTCTTAAATAACAATGTAAGAAATACCACCTTCCATATTTAGGCCACATCCACTTTAATTTCTAGGGTAGCAAAAACTTCATTTGATAGCACAGGGATGCCGATGCCACCAACCCCACTCACGTATGTTAATTTGTTCCCTTTTTTTTTCCATACAAGAAGCTATAAATATTCATGAGGATTGCGTATAAACAGAAAAAGGCTTGGAAACTCAAGAAAATAGAAGTAATTGGTTGAAGTCTCGTCCCATGGGTTCAGTTGTAACATTCTATGAATTTATTTCCAGTTATAGAGAGTTTAAGCTAAGTTTCACAGCAAGTGGGAACACCTGTGCGGCATAACAAATAAGTGGAGATAATTTAGGGGAACAAATCTTAGTTTTAAGGTTAACAGTCTCAACCGATTTAGACAGACACCTGAGGGGGGGGGGGGGGGGGGGAAATCGTGATTTGTTGAAATGCTGTACATATAAGAACAAAATGAGAATTATTGTTAGTAAAACTACTGGCATAATTCTGTGGTTTTATATGAATATTTTAGTAGTATATCTAGATAAATAGCGAGTGCAAACATTTGCAAAGCATTCTTATTTCGTCATTTTTGACAAAGGGTGTATCAGAGATTATTTTTTACGTTGACATGAGATTACTTTTTAAAAACAGATGCCTAAAGACGCATAATAAATAAATCCACAAAGTGAACAAGAAATCTTTGATTCTTAAAAAAAATAAATAAATAAATAAAAATTTTAAAAAATAAATAAATAATTTAAAAAAAAGAAAATAAATAAATAAAAAATAAAAATTTAAAAAAAAAAAAAATAAAAAAAAAAAAATCAAGGTTATTTCTTAAAACGGGTAATGGGGAACTGGGTATTAAAAAAGACAAATGACATTTCTGTATTTGGATGGAGTTCGTTTCAATTTTGAAAGCAGGTTGGTTCGTTGGTTGTTTTGTTTTACGGCATGTCAACCTTTTTTTTTGGCTTATTTAATGCTGAATACAATCATTTTGGTACAAGATTTTATGTTCCAAATTCTAAACACCTTCACGTGGTTATTCTTGCTGTAAATTCATATTTTCTATACAATTGGTGTGTAGAGTAATTTGTTTTGTAAGCATGTATATTATGTAAAGAATAGATTTTATTTGACCCATAAATGGAACCCTGACAGGTACTATCACCTCAGGTCGGAGTCGACCTAGGAGTAATGGCAACTATACGCTAAATCGAATCCTCCCAAATTGGGGCAGTACCACCGCACATACGGCATAATCACGTTGACACACCGGTTCTCGTTAGATGACCGAAGTTAAGCAACGTTGAGACTGGTCAGTATCAGATGGGTGACCATTTGGGAATATAAGGTGCTGTATGTAAGGGGACGTTGACACTTCCCTGCAAGAACTGCAAAAAACCAACATCGTCATCTCCCCTAACCGGGATATTCATGTGACTGGGGACTACTTGTGAATTTGATATTCCCTAGAAACTTCCTCCTCTGGAGGAAGCCGGTTCAACCCGCCCAGAGTGAATGCCGTACTAGATACAGGTAGGTACAGTACCATCGGATGCAGTTTTGTGTCATGTTAGGAGAGTTGGGGTTGAGTAAATGATAGGGTTGGAAAATAGGGTAGGTAGAAAATAAAGGTAAAAATGGCCGGGGAAAGATGATTGGGGTGGGGGGTGATCTTATTAAAAAATGTCCAAGACAGTTTAGTGTCATGCCAGAGATAAATTCTATTTGACCCATAGATGAGGTCCCGACAGGAACTACCGCTCCAGTTTAAGCAACTTAGGAGACAACAAGTACAAAGTGTTCCTTCTGATTGCACATTTGTTTATTGGGAGATTATTTGGAACACAATTTAGGGTGAAAAAAAAAAAATAATAAATATTGGAAGATGGTTAAAGAGTGCATTTGATTCGGGTGTCAGGCAAAACTGTACCCGGGTAAAAAGAGAAACATCTGTGACAAGACCTGCCGTCTCGTTTTACAGAAGACAAACAACAAATGGTCAAACATTCTTGTGCAATGACATTTCAAAGTTTACAACAAAATAAAAAAGTCTTTGCATCAATGCAAAAAATGTCTGCCAAAATTATAATTATAAAGTGTATTAATTTTACTAAATATATATATATATATATATATATATATATATCTAAGGTAATCCAACAAAAGATATAATAGGCAACTAATATCTTTAATTAATGAACATCCGGATAAAACTTAAGCTCAATATACTGGATAGAGCATTAATAGCACTAGATAAAGTGAAAGAATAAAATAAGGTGCGAATCAAATTTTATTAGAATTCAATGTTCAAGCAAAGTACTTTAAAGTCCTTAACTCATGAGTTTTCAAAGAAAATCTTCTCCTCAGAGGACCATTACCGCAATGACATTACTGCAGGTAATAAAATTAAACTTTGAAAATATATAAGAAAATATATATAAAAAATACATAAAAGTATATAAAACATCAAATATATCGACCCAAAACATACTTTTTTGTTAAACTTATACAGTTCATCCAAGTCATAAAGTTTAAAACAGCTTCAAGAAAGATATCAAAGAGGTTGATTAAAAAACAATCCAGGTGGTGAATGGCATTCCAAAAACGAAAAAGTTATCCAGGCAGAAAATTTGTTTGCTATCGATGCAGTATATGACAGTGAAAAGTGTATCCAAGGTGTGTGCAAATTAATAAAACGATAGAAAAAAAAACAAATCATATGAAAAGTTAAAAAACTTACTTGGTGTTGAATATTATAATGTTCAAAATTCAGGGTTCTTATGAGTTGATAGGAGTCGTGCAAATCATAACTTCCTGGTTAGATGCAAGCTTTGAAAACTCATGAGTTAAGGATTTTAAAGTACTTTGCTTGAACATTGAATTCTAATAAAAATTTGATTCGCACCTTATTTTATTCTTTCACTTTATCCAGTGCTATATATATATATATATATCAATGCATGTTCCTTTCAGTAGTCGAACACTTTGACGACGGCTTATAGGTTTAATCTCTTGCTGATTTACCGAGTTGTTGATAATGGCTGAGACGTCGGAATTTGAGTTTGAAACATGACTCGTGTTCCCGTGTTCGAGTCCGGCGACCGGTATGAATAATCTTCTCCACTGATGATTTCCGAAAGAATGAAACCTTTACATATGTAGATAAAAACAAATATTTATAATTATATATATATATATATATATATATATATATATATATGAGAATACCCGTCCCAGGGCGGGTAAAATTAATTCCCCGAACAGAACAATTTTGCATCACTTTTACGTTCCCTTATGAAGATTAAAATCAAGATATAATGATACTAAACCTTATGCCTAGAATCCTTATTCTCATTTTGATCAAAATCCATTACATCATTTTGATTCTAGAAAATGTCTCAAATTGAAATTCAGAGAATCTTGCTTAAATGACGTCTAATAGATACAAATTCAATGCAAATCTGAAATATTTGAATTTTTGAATAGGGGTGTTGTGTCCATGTGTCCCCTAAAAACCCTTTAAAATACTCCAAAGAAACCGAGAAATATTCATTAATTGATGTCTAATACCTATTGTTAATATTTTTCAAAAATCGGAGGTATCAGAATTTTCACACACTTTTGACCCCCTTTGCAAAACTAAATATAGCTTAGCAGCTGTGTTCAAAAATTATAGGTCAATTAGTTTAGGAGTTAATCCTTTTCATACAACTATATAAACATATATCTAAGTTAGATATGTGTATAATTATATATATAGATATAACTTCTTTGTAATATAGCAGGAAAAATCCCAGCAGAGTGCTCGATTAATTAAGAATTAAAATTAAAAATTAAGAGCGTAATATTTATTTATTTTGGTACAGAAAAATTAGTACAACATTCGTACCGTCGGTTTCAAGCACAGAAGGACTTAGCCATTTTTTTTTTTTTTTTACTTTATTTTATTTTTTTATTTCTCTTTAAATCTTCTCCAGTTTTAGATCTAAAGTGTTACTTTTCACCCTTCCCCTTTTTTTTCAAACCTTATTAAACCTTCCTTACACTAAATTTAAACAAACATACATAACATTCTAAGCAAATAACGCGTCCAAACGAGAGTGACACGTGACTTCACATTTCCGAAACAGATGACAACAGAAGCTGAAGAGAGTCGGATGGCTAAGTCCTTCTGTGCTTGAAACCGACGGTACGAATGTTGTACTAATTTTCCTGTACCAAAATAAATATATATATATATATATATATGGTGTACTATCGCTTGCCAGGGAGGGGGTTACTCCTGGCTTTTCTGTGGATTTCTCCAATGTAGTGTGAGAAGTCCAAATAATCTAAATAATAGAAATTATCAATCCTCATCTAAAAAATTCTGAAACATGTAAAAGGTAATCTTTGAGATGAGTTGCACACACGAATGAGAGAAAAAAAAATGGTGCAATTTTAGTTATAGGGCGATGCAGTTAATTATTTTCATGTAAAAGCATTATGTTGTACTTACTCAGTCATATTTTATCTCTCACGCCACGAAAAAGAATTTAAAAATATCAAGCAGAACTTTAATTAGAACGATTTTTCCATTTCCATAAGGGATATATGAAATGTCGAGTCGATGCCATTTTCGGAGTGGCCGGTTAGCTAACTAAGGGCAGATAAGTGTCGCGAAATTGGGTCCCCTAGGTAGGCACGTGTGACCTAATTAGTACTTTTGAAGAATTTCTCTGAGAATGGACGTGAACGCATTTAATTTGAAGGATTTGGTATATTTGTGCATGAAGCCGACGAAGACTATTGATTTTCTGCAATCGCAGGAATTAATAGCTGTTAATGCCCTTGTCTATTCTATCGACCGCTCATTTCGCGACACTTATCTGCCCTTAGTTAGCTAACCGGCCACTCCGAAAATGGCATCGACTCGACATTTCATATATCCCTTATGGAAATGGAAAAATCGTTCTAATTAAAGTTCTGCTTGATATTTTTAAATTCTTTTTCGTACCGTGAGAGATAAAATATGACTGAGTAAGTACAACATAATGCTTTTACATGAAAATAATTAATTGCATCGCCCTATAACTAAAATTGCACAAAAAAAATCTCTATAGGCATTAAGAATGGTTTTATGTTGTTGTTAAATATTGTTAAATGTGGAATTATTTCGAGTGAAAATCCATTTAGTATTACTACGCATGTAAACTTGAGAAAAACACGCTTGAAACGTGTGAACAAACGAATAAAACAAACCAAAACAAACATGGCCGTTATCTCGTGTTTATCTAAAAACGAAACAGTGAAAGTGAAACGAAAGACGAACACTTTCGCTATTCCTACAAAAATAATATTTATTAACAGTAAATTATTTTTCACTAATTTTATAATCACACAAGACTCTACTTCGTTTCGTTATTCCTTGTTAACAATTTTGTTTTTCGATTGTATCGGCAGCCATTGCTTATTTTGTTGATGTTTCTAAAGACGATAAATCTTTAACAAGGTCTTTTCTATTTTACTAATTAATACTACACTGATTTTACTCCAAAATAATCTGAAATCGAAATGCACACTTTGATATATACCGAACTCTAACTGACAAACTTCATTCTGAACCCTGCGAAACGGATAATTCCAGCACCAAACTAATTCACAGACAGGATAAACTGGACGTTACCAATTGCCGTCTGAATATCTTCCTCTTAACAAAAACATTTAGATTCCTAAACAATTTGAGTATTATTCTTTTTCAAACATTAATTTCCAATATAACAGCTGTTTTTATTTTGACGTGTTTTTGGACAGCGTCCACCCTGACTCTACGCTCTCATCCCAACATAAGACGCTTTACCTTTTGGCCTTTATTTTGTTTTATTTGATGTAAAATTTTCAAAGTTAAATGTTGCCGATAATATTTACAATTACATTGTCGGTTTTTCCCTATCCTCTGATGAAAAGGGTTTATCTTTGAAAATTCATGGATTAAGGATATGAAGCTCCTTGCTCTGAACTTTTGATGTTTTAATAAATATTGTATCTTTACAATTTTTTATTCTCATCTTTCATCTCTAGAATTGATTGTTCTATCCAATATATTGAGCTTTATATTATCACGATAGATTATTACTGAACGATACTACAATTATCTTTAACTTAATTCAACATTTAAATTATAGATATATATATATATATACAGGGTGTTTCAAAAGTCTTGGGAACATTACAAATGCGTATATCTCATGAACTATTCCAGGTAGAAAAATGAAACTGGTGCCATTTTAAAGCTTGCTTAATCAAGTTTTTGGTCATACTAATGATTTTCGTGTTATCTTTCCAGGTGCAGTAATGGCGTTCTCTAAACAAGACAAGGCATTTTGCGTCCTTCAATTTGCAAAGACTGAATCGTGGACATGTGTTCAGCGTGCATTTCGCAGGAAATTTAAAAAAGAAGCCCCTGAAAGGAAATCCATTGTCAGATGGCATGCTAAATTTGTGAAAGATGGGTGTTTGTGCCCAAGTAAGCGAACAGGTCGCCCTTCAACTTCAGAAGATGCAGTTGAGCAAGTTCGGACAGCCTTTCAGCGGAGCCCCCGTAAATCAGTGAGAAGAGCCAGCAGGGAACTTCAGCTTGCTCCAGCAACTGTCTGGCGTGTCTTAAGGAAACGACTGCAAATGGTACCTTACAAGCTCAAGTTGGTCCAAAAGTTGAAGGACACTGATAAGCCACTTCGCCGTGACTTTTGCATTGCAATGCAAGAGAAGTTGGAAGATAACGGCTTTGATGACCAGCTTGTTTTTAGCGATGAAGCGACCTTCCATCTGAATGGCAAAGTTAACAAGCATAACACTCGCATATGGGGTACTGAGAATCCTCATGAACTTCTTGAGCACGAGTGAGATTCACCAAAAGTGAACGTGTTTTGTGCAATTTCCAAGAAAGGTGTCTATGGACCGTTCTTCTTTGAAGAGGCAACTATCACTGGTGAATCCTATCTCAACATGCTGGAAGACTGGTTAATGGCTCAGTTGGAACAAGCAGAATCTGATGACTTCATTTTTCAACAAGATGGTGCACTACCACACTGGAGTCTTAGAGTAAGGCAGTTTCTTAACACAAGGCTGCCTGGTAGATGGATTGGGAGATCTGGGCGAGGTGATGACGTTCTCATGCCCTGGCCTCCTAGGTCTCCAGATCTTACCCCGTGTGGCTTTTTCCTTTGGGGCTTTGTCAAGCAACAAGTCTATGTGCCGCCCCTTCCAAGAGATATTGACGAACTAAAGGCTCGAGTAACGGCAGTTGTGGGAACCATTGACGTCAAGATGCTGGAACGCGTTTGGCAGGAAATGGACTATCAACTAGATGTCTGCCGTGTGACGAATGGTGCTCATATTGAGCAACTTTGAAGATTCCCCACAAAACTTGAAACTTTAACCTTTCCAACAGTACCAATTTTATTTTTCAACTCCTAATAGTTTTTGAGTTATTAAAAATCGTTATGTTCCCAAGACTTTTGAAACACCCTGTATATATATATATACATATATATATATATATATATATATATATACACATACACACACACTAATTTTACTCACAGTTTTTTAAAAACTGAGTGCATAGCTCATATCAAGGAAATGACATGTATTTTTAATTTATGCTTATTCGTTATATTATATTTATTTCCTGTATTTAGACTAATTCCTTTTTAATTTTAATTTTATTTTTTAGATTTTCAGCACACTCAGTTTAATAACAATTTGGTTTAATTCAAAAATGTAATTACCAAACGATATTAACATAAATTAAATTTAACTTTCAAAATTCCTTTCGAAAGATGAGGAACATTATTGTAGTACTAATATTGATCAATGGTATGAACTGTGTTTGATTACTTATGGGGCTGTGACAAGAATTTGTTGACATTAGACTTGAAGACACAGCAGTCCTGCAGTAATGTGTTTCACAGAAACCATTGCAAGGAATCTCTTTCCATGGAAATTCCATCTGACGCGAGGCACATGGGGGGGGGGGTAGATAGCGAAGACTACCTCGTGGTAGGAAGACGAGTTCTTGCTGTGAATGTCTTACAAGAAGGAACCATGGGAATAATGATAAAGTAAAGAGAGACTAGTAATGTCTTTCCTGTGAGAAAAGGTTTGTAGGCTGGTATTCCATCTTTGGACATATCTGACTTTGATATAGGTAGAGGCTTGGTCAACAAAGAATGACCATTTTTAAGAATTTGATTTTTGGCTATCTTGAAAATCATTCTTCTCGGATAGTCAGATTGCGATCAGCTTTAATTATTAAGCCTATGAAATGCTGTTGAACAAAAAAATGTTGAGAAACCTTTCCTAGGATAAATAACGAACGAGTAATAATAAGCATTAGGCATTTAGTGTCACTATTTACTTGCTTCTCTATGACAGCAGAGTTAGACACAAGGTCGGTTTTTAACGTGGGAGGGGGGAGGAAGAAAAAGAAAGGGAACTCTGGATTGGGACAAACTTCAGTTTAGAAAGATTTCTCTTTCACTGACTTAGGACAGAAAAGATGAAGTGTTGTATCAGCCAAAAGGCCAAGAAGTAGGGATTTAGTGAATATAAGTCAGTGGTTAGACTGCATATATCTGCCTGATAACATAAATTAAAATTCCGTCAAGATGTCAAATTTAAACAATCAAGGTCATATAAAAGGAGAGACTTCATTGGCTACAATATCAGCCAAGTAGCGAGTCTCCATAAGTAACAGAACCGAAGCTATTGCCAAAAGTGTGACTTTGACCGTAACATCCCAAAATTAAATCAGTTCTTATTTTGACCTTGACAGACCTTTTGACCAAGTTTAGTGACGATTGGTCAAGTGATGTATACACTAGACTGTACACAAACTAATATAGTAACAGATTCGACTGAATACATAACTCCACCGAAGAGGTAATTACTCAGAGAAAAAAAAAGAAAACAAGCACAAACACACACACACTAATTCTTAAAAATAACTTGTTACATGAATAAAACAATCTAACCTTGAAATTCTTGTAAAGGCTTCCTGATCACTGTAAGACTTCACTTACCTGCAATAAAGAAACGAAAAAAAAAAATTAGTATAAAGTTAACAATAAATGAAGATTTTTTGAAAGATAAATTTGTGGTCGATTCTGTTTTGTCATTCTCTAAACAATAAACTTTGCACATTATAAGAAAATTCTTGTATTAATTTACAATTGCTTAACATAAAAAATAGCCAATTGCAAAGAAAGAGATTCCTTGCAATCCAGAACAAAAGATTATTTCAAGAATCTCTTCAATGTTGTCTCTGTGACAATTGGTAAAGATCAAGGCCATGCCTATAACAGGCTGAGAGACCTAACATCTGCGAAGCTCTACTGGAGGCAAAATTTCTAGTCAGCAAATATACTTTTAGCTGCTAACACTTCACTCTCATTGCTCTGAAAAAAATTTGAACTGGGATTCTTATCAAATTTATTTCAGCTGAGATTCTGTATGATATCATAAATTACATTTGGATTATAAGTTTGTGAGTATACTGTAAAAAGTCAAAATTGAATTTCATTGAAAATTTTTTCTTCATTATTAATTTTTTTTTTTTAAATTACAATAGTTCATACTGTTTTCATTTCTTAAGCCCTATTTGCTAATTAGTTTACTATACTTTGTAAAATCATGCCATAGTCTTTAGGATTTTCTATTCAAATTGACAGCTTTATTTATTCAAAAAATAGCCTACCATTTTTCTCCAATTTTTTAGTTAAAAAATAATACGTTGTTGAAAAACTTGATAATTTCTTGAAGAAAAAATGTTTTCGTCTGAAATAAATTTGATTGGTTAAGAGTTCCCTTTCACAATTTTCTCAGAACATGAAAGTGAAGTGTTAGCAGCTAAAAAGATACCTACCGACTGGCTGGAAATCTTCGCTCCCAGAACTTCCTAAAAGTTAGATCTCTCGGCCTGTTATAGGTATGGCCTTGGTAAAGATCTATATTTACCAGAGTGTAGAGGATATGTGTTGCATGGAAAGAAACATGTAATGCGAGTCTTACAGACAGGCTCAGATCTGATGACCTCAGAGGAAGATTAAATCTGGACAGTATAGGGAGGTATGTGCAGAACAGGAGACGTCAATGGTATGGACATGTGTTACATTTTCACTTAAAGATGGGAGTATAAACTAGTATACATCCGTGTCATCATCGTGAACCCAGTCTCGTTTTGTCAGCTGATAGCTCCCCTCGGACATCAATGTCTATATGAAAAGGTTTATTTAAAAAAAGAGGTAGTCAGAGAAAACATCAGAGTAACAGGCCATAACAGATAGTTCATTTCACTACACTCAACCACAGTGGGTGCTACACCACGTCCCCTTGGGGGACAGCACCCGGACACACCTTTTCTGCTTGAAGTCTTGCCAGTCAAAGAGACAGAAAATCTACCCCTCGAAAATCAAGTGGTTTTATGACTTCGGTCTGGGTGTCACCTCTGACCTTTAAGGTGTCACTCAAACGGCCCTCGTTATATAACACACATTTCCTTTAACTTTTCTGAATATTAGCAGTTTTATAATACTAAACAAGTAGACAAGGAATGTGCAAGTGTAGAATATATGAGCGTAGAATGTGCGAGTGTAGAATATATGAGCGTAGAATGTGCGAGTGTAGAATGTGCGAGTGTAGAATGTGCAAGTGTAGAATGAGTGTAGAATGTGCAAGTGTAGAATGTGCAAGTGTAGAATGTGCGAGTGTAGAATGTGCGAGTGTAGAATGTGCGAGTGTAGAATGTGCGAGTGTAGAATGTGCGAGTGTAGAATGTGCAAGTGTAGAATGTGCAAGTGTAGAATGAGTGTAGAATATATGAGCGTAGAATGTGCAAGTGTAGAATGTGCAAGTGTAGAATGTGCAAGTGTAGAATGTGCAAGTGTAGAATGTGCAAGTGTAGAATGAGTGTAGAATGTGCAAGTGTAGAATGTGCAAGTGTAGAATGTGCAAGTGTAGAATGTGCAAGTGTAGAATGAGTGTAGAATATATGAGCGTAGAATGTGCAAGTGTAGAATGTGCAAGTGTAGAATGTGCAAGTGTAGAATGTGCAAGTGTAGAATGTGCAAGTGTAGAATGAGTGTAGAATATATGAGCATAGAATGTGTGAGTGTAGAATGTGTGAGTGTAGAATGAGTGTAGAATATGATGTAACATTTAAGGAGGCAGCCATGTTTACAATACATTTCTTTTCATGTACTTAGGAGTCACCGATTTCCATGGCCAAAAGGCCACTTGAGGATAGGGGTCAATGAGTTTATCAGGTGGACAGTGAGACAACACTTTGAGGATTGGTAACGATGGTTGAAATTGGGCAGAATTTGATTATTTAAGAGGACGGCTCAAAAAGAATTTGTTAACATTGGACTTGAAAACGACCATGTTGTAGTAGTAACACATGGCCGTGAGATCTAAGCCGTTGGTTCGAAAATTGCAAGTTATCTGGAGGTGCTAAGTTCAATCCTGGGCAAAGGCAGTGAAAGTAACAGCAGCAATACGGCAATACGGCAATAAGCAGCAGCAGCAGAACTGAAAACAATGGAGAATTAACGCGTGTGTCCCAGAGCCAAAAAATGGAATCTAAGCATGGTACCCCCGTGACAATAAAGGAATTGGGTTCGAGGGTCCAGACAGACGGTTCCTGAGTTCGATACAGTACACCTGATGAAGGCCGGAGGGCAGAACAGTTGAAACGTTGTGAGCATGGCAGTCAAGATGAGGAAGTCAGTCTGAACACTGAAATCCATGACCATGTTGTAGTCAGCTGGAAAGTAGCTCCGTTGTATTGTGTTCACCAGACGAGCAGTTCTCAGAAATAAACTTTGCTCATGGAAGTTATGTTTAGATTTAGGTACACAGAGGAAGAAAGGAAAATTATTTATAGTGGTTGTAGCTAGACGATAGAATAGTAGTAAAATGCAATGACGAATCAGCGCAGAAAACACAAATCAACGTACAAACAATAAAGTATTTCCAAAGGGAAAGTAATTTCTAAGAGTAAATAATATTCTACGCATTCAAGGAAAATCCTGAGAAATGCTAGAAAATCATGTGGTTTTGTGACTTCCGTTCTGGAATTACCTCACTCAAACTTTTCCATTAAAATAATGACCCTTGTTATGTAACACATGTTGAAAGAATGGATGAGAGTTCTTGGGCTAGTAGATGTAGGACAGTTGGTGTAGCAAGGGCAGTTGGCAGGAGTAAGCCAAGGAAAACATGGGAGGAAGTGATACAGATGGATTTGAGAGAAAGAGGGCTAAATAAAGACCTAGCCAGAGACAGGTTAGTTTGGAAGTCAATTTCTAAAAGCCGTCCAATGCATGCTAGCATGTGAAACGATGATGGTGGTAGGGGTGATGGTAGTAGTGGTGGTGGAAGTGGTAGTGATGATGATATGATGGTAGTAGTGGTGGTGGCAGTGATAGTGATGATATTATGGTAGTGGTGGCAGTGGTAGTGATGATATTATGGTAGTGGTGGCAGTGATGATATTATGATGTTAGTGGTGGTGGCAGTGGTAGTGATGATGATATGATGGTGATGGTGGCAGTGATATTATGGTAGTGGTGGTGGCAGTGATAGTGATGATATTATGGTGGTGGTGGCAGTGGTAGTGATGATATGATGGTGGTGGTGGCAGTGATAGTGATGATATTATGGTAGTGATGGTGGCAGTGATAGTGATGATATGATGGTGATGGTGGCAGTGGTAGTGATGATATGATGGTGGTGGTGGCAGTGGTAGTGATGATATGATGGTGGTGGTGGCAGTGATAGTGATGATATTATGGTAGTGATGGTGGCAGTGATAGTGATGATATGATGGTGATGGTGGCAGTGGTAGTGATGATATGATGGTGGTGGTGGCAGTGGTAGTGATGATATGATGGTGGTGGTGGCAGTGATAGTGATGATATTATGGTAGTGATGGTGGTGGTGGCAGTGGTAGTGATGATGATATGATGATGTTGAAAACTTGTACAAATTTTAAAACCCGAATTAAATCAACCAGTTTTTAAGAAAAGAAAACAGCTGTTACTAAATTGATCAAAGTAAATGCGATAATAATAGTAATAATGCTATTTTATTCTTAAAAATGGTTAAAAAGCGATAAGCTGACTTTATTCTGGTTCAGGGCCAGAATTCTAGGAGATTTAATGAGTATTGAATTTACAACGTTAAGAATGATCTATGAGAGACCGAACTCGTCAGATATTGCTCTATCAATATAATTATGAGACACCTGGTCGGGAGGGATAGGGTTCTGGCAAATCAGAAATTATCCTTCAGATGGGTTTGCCAATCATTGCAAAGTTGTCCCGGACTCACCGGCACGTCTCACAAAGAGACAAACAGACAGACAGAGACAGACACACACACTGTAGGATTGCCATTTGTCCCAATCCTATAAAGTCGACTGACCGACGGCATGGGCAAAAACATAAGCCACGCCCCCAAATCCCAGCTAAAAACAAAATCAGAATTTTGTTTCCAAAAGTCAGCTCCCAGCATCAACTTAGCAATTCTACCAAAAAAAAAAAAAAAAGAAAAAAAGAAGGCTGTCACGTGGGTTGTTTTCAACTACGTCCGCGCGAGCGCTGGTCATAGAATATAAAAGCAGACCGCGGCGACGAAATCTTTCTTTCCTTCGGCACTGAACAGGAGTACACGTTTCAAGACTCCTCAGGTGACTATCATTCACCATTCAACTCGCACACACATGCTTACACACAAAGGCCGACACGACCTATCAATTCTCACTCACGCACACATTCGTACACTTACACACCCCGACAAAATCTCAACTTACGTGCACACACACACATTCGTATAACTACGCACCACGCACACTCTTAAATTACAGGCATAAACATTTTTTACTTCCTTAACGGAACTTTCAAATGAACAATTAATGTTTATATAATTATAGTGTGTGTGTGTGTTTTTTTTTTTTAGACAGCATTTTCTTATTTATGCAAACATTGTTTGTTGGAACAATGCAAAAACGTTCTCTGCGCGTTTCTCCACGGTCTTTTTTTAATTCTCTTCTTCCCAAGCTTGTTTGTTCATTTGCTTTTGACACCTGAGGATGATTCGACGAAGAATCGAAAACTTGTGAAACCTATGGAACATTTATTTCTTTTTCATTTAATACAAAAAAGACCATCAGAAAAATTGAAAAAATAAAAAAGGTATAATTAAACAGACGAATTCTGTAATTTTTAACAATGTTTGCATAAATTATATATATATATATATATATATATAGCGTTTGTTTAAATATTTCCTTTTTCCATTATTCCTTCATTCATTTTTTTTTACTGTTTCTAACATCTTACAACAATTTAAATATAAGTGTGGATCTTAGTATTTTTACTCAGATAAGTAAGACATCTTAACAAGCTAGGATCCGCGCTGCTACATAAATGGCAACCCTGGCGGCTACTTAAACAGTGCCCCCCCCCCTCCCCCGGTCGCTACACAGACAGATAGAGAGAGGGGGAGACACACACACGGTCAGACAAACAGAGAGAGGGGGAGACACACACACGGCCAGACAGACATACAAACAGAGAGAGAGAAAGAGAGACATACAAACAGAGAGAGAGAGAGAGAGACAGAGAGAGAGAGAGAGAGAGACAGACAGATTGACAGACATACACACACACAGAGGGGCACCAAATGTATGCAATAACACATACACACAGAGGGGGAGGGGGCACAAAATGTCACACACACTTTCCCATAAACATGTAAGCATTGACTTTTATTTCCGGAATGTCTTTCCCATTCATCTTTTTTCTGAAAATCCATTAGAATTTTCTTTTCTTTTCCCTTGAGCTTTTGTTTGGCAATAAAGACAAAGAGTGACTCATTCCAACCTTAATTTACGATGCTATAACCTCTTGTCGTGCAACCTAACCTCGAGGGGGACAATTTGGGGGTCACAGGGTTAGACACCAGAAAAGCAAACACCAGCCAAAGCAATCAATTTCCTTTAAACTCTTACTTATCTTTCATCTTTGTGTGTTCGCGTTCTACAAGAGGAAGTAACACACGGCCATGAATAAGTCGGGACAGCCAAGTAAATTCTGCCGCCGGTTGTTGTTGTTGTCGCTGGCCATGACACACAATGACCCACACGCCACACACACCCTCACCCCCTAGGAAAATAAAAATGGAAATTTACATTCTCTCTATATAAAACACTTTGGGGGGGGGGGCGATATTTCTGGCTTCTTCATGACAGACGAGTTCCTCATTTTGTACACCTGCCCCCCCCCCGCCTCCAAAAAAAAAAAAAAAAAAAAAGAAAGAAATTATGCTTCTCCAGTGTTTGTACTAATCTAAATGAATATTGATTTACTCCTCTCCAGGAGTTAGACACAAGGCCAGTTTTTATCTTACTCCCACAAGTAAGATGTGACCCAAGGTCGGGTCGAGAAAGTGGGGTTTAAAAATTGCCTGGGCAGCCCCGTCGGCATTCCCCGGTAGGGGCGCCTCAGGCAGTAAGCAATAAACTTACTCCTCCCCAAAGAGGGGAGGCGAAGCCTGGGAGGGTGGACCTCCTAGAACTGCACAGGACAGACCCATAGACCGGCGTAAATCAAGACCCGAAGGCCAAGACAATACCAGTCTATGGGGTGCAGTATCAATCGGAACAGATACTACACTTTGATCTTAGCCAAAAGACTAAATGAATAAATGCGAAAGATTTTCCATTTATCACTCCTATCGTACCGTCAAAACGGGGTATTGTTATTTATTCAAATATCTGTCTAAATGGCATAATTTCTTTTTTAACAGTCTATAAGTAATTAATGTTTGCTGTTATTCATTTATGATTTTATTATTTTATTTTCCCTGTGTATCTGCAATAGTTTCGTCGATATTAACAGTAATCAATTGAAGTAATTTAATTTTAAAAAATGAATAAATTACGAAAAAACTTTAAAATATCAAGGGAAATAGTTTAGATGAAACGTGTTTTAGATAGCTGGAAAGATATACCGATGAAGCATAAAAGTTCAGAGAAAGGGAGGTGACCTCCCCCCCCTCCCCCCCAAAAAAGGTAGATACGTTTTTTTTTGTTTTTGTTTTTATTTTTTTTTGCATACAACTTACCTTTTTGAAGTTTACTATTTTTTCTATAAACATAATTTACAGTTTCTACTTCAAGGATGAACTAATTGTAAGCTTTTCTAATGGATATTAGAGCTAATATTTTAAGTAGTATTTTATTTTTTCATCTCCCTCCCACAGCGGTAAGATGTGACACAAGGTCGGAAAGTGAGATTGAAAAGCCAGCGCCCTAGAGGATGAACACTCTGCCCTACAAAAAAATGCCTAGACAGCCCCGTCGGCATTTCTCGGTAGTGGCGCCTCAGGCGATTAGCAATAAACTAACCGCTTCCCATAGGGTGAGAAGGCAAAGCCCGGGAGGGTGGGCCTCCTAGAACTGCACAGGACAAACCCTAAAACCGGCAGAATCAAGGTCCGAAGGCCAAGACGATACCGGTCTATAGGGTGTAGTATCCATCAGAACAGATACTACACTTTGATCTCGGCCAAAAAGCCGAGAAATACATTTTAAATGAATAAATGCGAAAGTTTGACCTATTTCAAAGTGCTCGATTTGAATTTAATTCAACTTCACAAAGTAGACGCACCATCTTTTTTTGTACAGGGTGGGCCAAAATAAGGGTCCTATCTTTAAATTTGAATAACTTGAATTTGAATAACTTCCACAAAATAAAAGTTAAACTCACCAAACTTTATGTGTGTGTAGACTGACCCTTCCGAGATTTTTTGAAATAAACAAAACAAATTTTAGCCGAAAAACACTTCTTAAAACTTACAAAAACTAAAGTATTGTTTTTTACACTGTTTTGAGTTTTTTAAGCAAAAATAATGTTTTCTAAATGAGGGTACGTTCCTTAGGGCTAATACGGCTCATGCTTGCTTCGGAAGGGGTCCTTTACTTATTCTAAAAAAAAAAAAATTTTTTTAAAATCAATAAATAAAAAAGTTATGAATTTTTAAAAATAGGACCCTTATTTTTGCCCACCCTGTATATACGATATTAGTCACAAGGACATTTTATTAATTAACTATTATGTTATTGTGTGTTTTTTTTTTTTAATTTAATAATTGTTTTGATTTTAATATAACAAATAGTTATGTTTTGCAATATTGTTTTATTTCCTGGACAAATATTTAGCATTTGTGTCCAAATGTTCCTTTCTTTAGAGGGACCAACTTGATTATCAACAAGTTGCAATCTATTTCTAAATTGCAAGTGAAAAGACAAATTGATTTGTTCTTTTCCTTTCTTTACGGTCACATCTAAAAGATAAATAAATTTGTATCGAAAATACCAAAATGTTCATGTATCTATATGAATGAATGAATGAGAAAGATTTTGTTTAGTGTTTACAAGAAAGTCATGAATAAAATGTTTATTATTTTAAATTAGTATTTCAAGTATCGAACTTTGTGAAGCAATAGCAAGCCAACAAAGCCAGCTAGCTTGTTGTTTTTATATATATATATATATATATATATATATATATATATATATAATAACACACATAATATGAAAAAATGTTTATAACAAAATAGGTTAGTAAAAACTAGATTTGATATCCGGAACGTCTTTTCTCTCTTATTTTTAAAGATATTTTTAAAGATAGGTGGTGTTTAATCAACACTGCTGCAGAGTCACGAGATAAAATACTGTTTTGTTTTTAAATCCCAGAAACAGTTTTTCATGGTAAACAACTGATGATCCCTACAAAAATATCAAGTCTAGCATAAATTCTTGGAAGCTAACTAATACACTGATTACAAGAGATTAATTGACTTACAAGCAAAGAAATTTTCCACAAAGGACTTGGGACCAAAAGTTATTTTTGTGCTTTTTTTCCTTTCATTTAGTTTTAAAGATTGAAAAACTTCCAAGACTATATATGATAAATATAAATTCTCATCAACTCAAGGTTGTGGGAATTGTTTTCTGCCTATACAAAGACGGTTGTCGCATATTAATAACTGCGGCTTCTAATATTTTTAGGTGATGCTCTGTGGAGTACAGAAAACGCCTTGTCACTGTAATCTTTGGCACAGGACTCGTTCTCCAATAAATGTTCTTCTATGGCATAGTCACTGGTCTGGATGCAAGAAATTTGAAATCACGAATATCGCTAGGAACATGTTAAGAAATTCTCACCTCTAATCACTGAATAGTACATCCTACATAGTCGGCTTCACATCGACAATGAAAATTGTAAATAACCAAACTTTTATGAATGATGGGGGGATGCTATCCATGCGAAAAGAAAATGCAGTCCTCGACCTCAAGATAATTCGTAATTTCGTTGCAATATCCTGATTTCTAGGTATCTCTAAATAAATCGGGCAGGGCCATCAAATTTATCATTACTGATACCTTGTGTTGAATACATTGATTAACTACCTTTTCAGAATAACGATTGTTAACAAGAATTCTCGCTATGCTCCTCATCCAACTTACACTTTGGTCAGATTAGCAGGACACGATGCACCAAGGTATTGATAAGATTGTTTGGATCATACAGGGAATAAGGACCCCAGAAAAATTATAAGACAAGAGGAATGCATTTGTGTCTTCACCAGTGTCTTCTGGTTGACCTTGGCACACGGACTCTGTAAACAAACCTATAATAATCCTGATTTGTTTGGTTTTTCTAAGGAAAGGATGGGGGGGTTATATTAAATATTTATTTTCTATATTAAGCTTGTGAAGCAAACCTTTGTGCCTAACCCTAACAAAGGCCTTTGATATATCAAAAGCAATTGCCCTAGAAACAAAGCCTCATCAAGAGATTCAGTGATTCTATACAATATTAGTCAGCACTTCAGCAGTTCTTGCAGGACAAAATATATTTCTTGTCACTAAGTAGATTACTTTTGCAGAGATGATTGAGATCTTCCGGCTTATCACAGATTGAAACAACTTACAAGTAGTCTCGTCTATATATGAAGTTGTAGTTCTTGTTTATTCACGACCTCCTGTTAGGGTTTTGGAGATAACCCCACATTACAATGTAAAAATGCAGTAGGCTGCATTTTTACACTGTAATGCATGTGAATGGCAGGCGAGCAGGTGATAGATGTTCACCCAGAGGAAGGGGGGGGGGGTGCACAGAAGAAAGTGAAAATATCTTTGGTTTTATTTTGGGCAACCCAGAAGTTTATTTCTCTTTGAAATAAAGTAAGTACCTCGTAAAGACAGGGACTCATGCTGAGATGTTCACAGATTGTCACCATGATAATTCCATTTCTGTCCGTTATCTCCAGTGTATATATCAAGTAGCCAGTGCCAGTAGGCTGCATTTTTACATTGTAATGCATGCGAATGGCAGGCGAGCAGGTGATAGATGTTCACCCAGAGGAAGGGGGGGGGGGGCACAGAAGAAAGTGAAAATATCTTTGGTTTTATTTTGGGCAACCCAGAAGTTTATTTCTCTTTGAAATAAAGTAAGTACCTCGTAAAGACAGGGACTCATGCTGAGATGTTCACAGATTGTCACCATGATAATTCCATTTCTGTCCGTTATCTTCAGTGTATATATCAAGTAGCCAGTGCCTGGGTGGGCCGGTGATGACCAGTGAGAAAGACTCAGTCAAGAGAAAGGAGATGGGAGGAAGAGACCGGGCCCTTTGGGCATGACAGGAAGTTGGGTTTTCTAGGAGAGCTGGCAAGCAGTTGAAGCTGGAGTGCATGCCCAGGCAGGACGGGCTCATCTGGATCTCTTAGCTGAAGGATTGTGCTGGACTTATCTTTTTCTGGTCGAGCACGGATCTCATTTTGTAAGTCTGTCATTGTAAGTATTGTTTGCAACATCCAATAAATAAACTTTGTGAATGCAAGAGTTTTCTATCTTAGCCGGTCAAAATTCAGGAAGGGGACATTTTGTCTTCAGCACCGTCCTCTTCCGGAAGACATGAACCGCCTGCTTGCTCAGCAGTGGTCTTTTTCAAATCAGCCAGCATAGGATTCGGACGTCCGATGAGCTTACGTTTAGACGTTGGTCATTCTGCGACAAGTAGCTTGGTAAAATAGAGGTAAGCAACGCAGAGTTCTCTGAACCTATTTAAGTTTTCGCTTTCTTCCAATTTTCTTTGTTTTGTTTCTTAGAACATGTTTGTAAGACTGATTTATTTCCTGTATTTACAGTTTTACGGTGAGAAAAAAAAAGGTGTTATAGTCAGCGTTGGCCACGTGTGTGCATAATAAATACATTCGCCTGTACTACTCGTCTTCCGAGATTTTTTGCCCCAGATTGCTTGCTGTTACACTCTGTATTTCCCGGGTCTGAGTGTGTGATAGCATAATATGTAACATCATAGTAAGGAGAGTTAACTTCAACAACAACCTTAACGTTGTCACCACTAAGCTTTCAGATATATGTTAATACTCTTAAACTAACGCTTATAAATAGATTAATTTTATTGTGAAACATGTTAAAAATGATCACTACCTTTTTAAGGAACAACTAGAGACACAGAACTACTTTTATTATGTTCACATGTAATTTATATTTAAGGTACACTCCCTAATATGCCTTCGTTTTTAGATACATACATACATGCACACAAAGAGGTGTTCTCTTTTATTATATTTATATTTATTATAGATTTATTGCCCCAGATTGCTTGCTTGTTACAAACTTGTTACTCGTTTATAAACTAAAGTTATGATTCTACTTGGAATGAGTATTCTTTGTTGCAGCAACAACAACCTTTGACCGGCACGTGTGGGGATGACCACGGCCAGTGCAGTTAAGCACACGCATGCATGCAGACATGTTCACAACAATATAAATTCTTACATTACCCAGGGTACTTAAATAAGTATATTTCATTTCATTTAAAAGGGGTACATTATTGTGGGGGTCTTTGTGCTTGACATCTATAAAAAGGAAATACGTTTTACTTTGATAACTTGAAAACTGCAGTAATTTAAAAAATAATAGAAATGTTAAAAGGGTCTAGGGTTGGAGCAGGAGTTCCTTTAAGAATACAAATTTACTGAAATTTATTTCAATTAATGTCACTTCACTTACACTCTTTTCTACTCAATCAACAACGAGTGGATCCTATGACCCCCCCCCCCCAATTAATATTTTAAATTGTAAAATAATAAAAAAGTTAATAGGTTTGGCACGAAACGACATGAGGTTCCGCATTCAAGCCAGGTCTTCCTGCTAGTGTTACATAGCGGAGGAGGGCCCGGAGAGGAGGGTCCTAGGAGGGACGCAGAGATGTGGGGGGGGGGGGGTCTAAAAACGAAGGTGAGAATGACGTCACTTCCGTTGAAGAGCCCCTTGGTCCGTTTTGGTCGTGGAGATTCAAAGGCGTGGGATGCGAATTGCACACTCCCTGCATACAGCAGGGGGGGGGGGGGGGGGCATGGGGTGAATAGCCTGAAAATGGCCTAATGAACTGTCTCTTCTCCCACCACACGTCATGCGTCCTGCCGAAGTAAATGTGTTTCCGAAATAAAGAGATTTTGAAGCCAAATCCAGAGTCCAGTTCTCACGTGTGTCACAGCCAACCTGACGAGTGGCCGAATAATCAACACAGCATCGTGAAATCAATCATCACAGCCGTCTAAGTATTGACGCGAACAGGCATGTAACACTAGTAGTCCCCACCAAGGTCGGTTTTTTAATGGGGGGGGGGGTCCAGCTCCCCAAAAAGGGGCACTCTGGATTGGGACAAAAAAAATTGCCTCAATCTAAAAGGATTTCTCCTCCACTTACCGAGAACAGAACAGATGAAGTGTAGTATCAAAACAGATACTACACTTTGCTCCTAGTCAAAAAGCCAAGAAACTTTAGTAGTATAAGATGATAATACTCATTCTTTGAGATGAAAAAGAAATTTTGAAAATAGGATGAAATATTTTTAGAAATTGTTACAAGCACCCAAGCTCTATTATAGTAATTACGAAAAATGATTTTTTTCACAAAACTTTTCGCGGGAAGTTAAATTTATATTTTATAGACAGACACGTTCAGAATGTTTCATGGTTTCACTTTTGAATGTTTTGGCACTTGAAAGTATGGCACCAAAAAGCTTAATGCCGAATCAGTTGGCACAAAAATGGAATTTAGGTGCCAAATTGGCAGTAATTGATTGCATTTAAGCCATATATACGACTTTATATTTAATGCACGCAACCATAGATGAGTGTCAGTGAGGGTCTTGCACTTGCGGCTAATGCAAAAAGAAATGCTATGTTGAGTCAAATTTAAATTACGTTTCTGTCTGGTTATATTCATATCGTCCGAAACAAACAAAATAATTTATTGCAAACTTCAGAAGGTGCAGGCCAATAGTTTTTGGCTATTTTATATTCATGAAAACCCTTTCAAAGCCTGAAAATGGTCCTAAATTAAAATACTATATCAGATTTAACCATTTATATCCATTCATAGCTTTTGAGGATGTTTTAGGATCTGCAATGTCGCATGAAACCACCTTTTCACCGAAAAATGATGGATTTTGAGTCCCGTGAAGCCCTAACGGCTATTTTTGGCCTGTACCTTCTGAATTTTGCAAAATTTTCAAAATGTTTGATTGTTTAGTGTTATTTATGTATAAATGAACACAAAAAAATACTACTCGCATGAATCTGAAATTTTCACCCATTACGTCCCACCCCTATTGTAAGTTATATTGTGACCAATGCAAAAAGAAATGTTATGTTGAGTCAAATTTAAATTATGTTTCCGTCAGGTTATATTCATATCGTCCGAAACAAAAATAATTTATTTTAAAAAACATAAATAATTTGCGTTGTCCAGGTTTTCAAAATATTTTTTTTAAATATTCTCCTTATTATTGCCATTTCAGCAACGTTTTCAATGTGTGACTTTTCAAATTATTCTAAGTTATATTTTGCGTGTTGTTTATTTTTCTCTCGCTTGCTGCCAATATGCTTCCTCTGTATTAGCACTAAAAGTTAAAAAAAGCGATCATTCTCACTCGTCTCTTTCCTTAGGTTTTATAGCCTCTCTATTCCTTCACATAATTTGTCACTTCCCAAAGCCACTTCTACCTATCTTAGTCTTCTTTTATCAAGAATCTGCTATTTTCATCATGACAGTTTCTTTCACTAGGGAAGGTAAGTTCAAGTCCATGTTGTTTGCATTTATCTAAACCCTAATTGGCACTAATATCTTTGATAATTGCTTCAATTAAGACATCTTTGAGTTGCTCAATATTGGTTAAAAAAAAGAATATTTGAATGGATAGCAAGCTAAACTATTCTTGTATAACAACCTTACATTGTATTACATTACATTAGTATTAAAAAAAATAAAAAAATTAAAAAATTAAAAAAATTAAAAAAACTTATAAAAAAATTTTTTTTTTTTTTTTTTAAATGGTTAAAAGTCAACCAGAGTGTTAATGCGTACAGTCCTGTAGAGATATCTTACCCTCAATGTTAATTAAATACACATCTTATTTTTGAAAGAAAGTAGAAAAATGTTCTGGGATGAAATCTTTGTGATGATAAAAGTTTGCTAATCTGAGTGCAGTGAATGTGATATGAGGGTGCGGCTGTCTATAGCAGGACGTATGCGTGACAGTGGCATGTAAGTGTGAAAAGCTTAATAGTAGCCGTGCCGAGAAGAATTCAACAGAAGGGAAGAGAAAAAAAAGGTAACAAGTGTTCTTTGAAGAGAGATGCCCGAGTTGAGAGGCGAGTACGTGACGATGGAGGTTTTTGAAATACTAAAACTAGGGGTGGGATGTAATGGGTGAAAATTTCTGATTCATGCGAGTAGTATTTTTTTGTGTTCATTTATACATAAATAACACTAAACAATCAAACATTTTGAAAATTTTGCAAAATTCAGAAGGTGCAGGCCAATAGTTTTGGGCTATTTTACATTCATGAAACCCTTTCACAGCCTGAAAATGGTCCTAAATTAAAGTACTATATCAGATTTAACATCTATATCCATTCATAGCTTTTTGAGGATGTTTTAAGACCTGCAAAGTCGCATGAAACCACTTGTTCACCGAAAAATGATGGATTTTGAGTCTAGTGGAGCTCTAACAGCTATTTTTGGCCTGCACCTTCTGAAGTTTGCAAAATTTTCAAAATGTTTGATTGTTTAGTGTTATTTATGTATAAATGAACACAAAAAAATACTACTCGCATGAATCTGAAATTGTCACCCATTACGTCCCACCTTTACTAAAAGACTATTACAGACATTCCTACCTGTTCGATTCAGAGAATTTGTGGCTGTTTATAATTTTGCTGGAGTCTCAAGGGCTCACGAAATAGACATCTTTGTATTTAAGCCGAGACATTTTTGATTGGGTAAAAAGAAAAAGAAAAAAAATTGCAGTGATTGATTTTACCGGAAATTCTGCGTGGAGCCACCTGCATACAGACTATATTTTAAAACACTTTGTTCTATGTACATCACTTAAAGACCTTAAAATGGGGTCTAATTATAAACAGTTGTGTTATATGTGCAGTGTTGCATCTATGTGCTGGTTTTACAAGTACTTCCACTAAACATGCTCTGATGAACTTACTGCACATGCACCTCTCTAACATAATTACTCCCGACGCACCCGATTACCAGCAAAATACCATCCCTTAACTATAGAGGTTCCTAGATCGATGAGATGGGTATATTTGTTGACGACACCGTGCTCTACTCTCGTCATGTGGGCAAAACGGACGCACACATATCCAAGGCAATGGCTGAATCCTTAGAAAATGACCTCCAGTCTGTAGTGGAATAGGGGTCATAAATGGATGATAACATTTAATGCTGCTAAGAAAAGCTCCTTTCCTTCAACAACCGATTGCCATGGCAAATAACTACCTGAGAATCCAACGTTTAAACTCCTCGGCCTAACATTCACAGGTAACATGAATTGGAACAAATACATAGAAGATATCGCCAAGGCTGCTGCAAAGAAAGTGGGCTCCCTCTACCATGCTAGAAAACTTCTCACACTTGACAGTATTCTATATGTCTACAAAGCCACCATCCGCCCATGCATGGAGTATTGTTGCCACATATGGGCTAGTGCACCCTGCACCAGTCTCTCCATCTTAGACAAGCTCTAAAAAAGAGTATCTAATTTAATAGATCCCTTGCTATCCACCAAGTTCCAGTCCAATCGCCACAATGTTGCATCCTTGTGCTTGTTTTACAAGTACTTCAATGGGATGTGTTCCGATGAACTTGCTGCTCTGGTGCCCCCCCCCCCCTAGACGTAAATACACCTGACCAACCCGACAATCAGTTAAATCCCATCCATTCACTGTGGAGGTCTCCAGATGCCGGGGAGCCTTCTACTCTGATAGCTTCTTTCCTCGAGCTGCTGGCCTTTGGAACTCCCTCCCTGCTCCCTCAACTGTACCGACATGCAGAAATGTAAAACTAATGTGAACAAGCATCTCGTTGCACAGCTCCCGATTTAGGATGCTCCCGTAAACTATCACCCTAATTCTCAGTAGCCCCTTATGTCTACAGTGGCAACTTGCCTTGTTTGGAGTGAATTAAGTTAAAAAAAAATGTTTTTAAAAAAGATGCCAGAATGTTTTCTACTCTAATAAATTTTTTCTTTGGAAGTCCCTCCTTGTTCCGTTTCCCCAACAATACCATCGTGCAGAAATTTAAATGTAATGTAAACAAACATCTTGCTGCCCAACTCCCCCCTCCAGGTTGCCCCTATAACAGTAGCCTTTATGCATCTGTCTCTGAATCAGGGCATAGGTAAATTTTATACACATGGGAGAGGAATTCATTTTCAAAGTTTTATGGTGTGACATGAAAAACTTATTCTAAGTAGAAACTTAATGTGGGATTTTTATGTTTTAATTAAAACGAAAAAGATAGTCAAGAAAATTTTTTCTATGAATAATTTTATTAAGAAAAAATAGTTGCATGTTCACTTTCTTTATTTAACTGAAGTTGCCAAAGTTATAGGTGAATGTACACTGAACCACCCCTCAGTGAGGTAAGTCAACTAGTATATAAGCATACTACATATGTATTTTACATGCAAATTAAAACTAAGTTAGATAAATATAAACCAGCAATGATCAAAGTGTATCTGTTCTGTCCTCGGTCGGAAGATGAGAAATCCTTCTAGACGGAGGAAATTTTAATTTTTGTCCCAATCCAGTGTGCCCCTTTTAAGGGAGCTGGATTTCCCTACTTTAAATATTGACCTCATATCTAAGGATAATCATCATAAAAAGAATATAAACGCAAAAGCATGTTTTAGTGGTTCCTTTCATAAAAATGACCTTTATGAAGACATTGCCAAGGCTGCTGCAAAGAAGGTGGGCGCCCTCTACCGTGCTAGTAAACTCCTCACGCCTGACATTATCCGCCCATGAATAGAGTATTGTTGCCATATCTGGGCTGGTGTATCATCCACTAGTCTCTTCCTCTTAGACAAGGTCCAAAATAGAGTCGCCAACTTAATAAGTCCCTCACTATCCACCAGGCTCCAGCCCCATCGCCCCAATGTTGCATCCTTCTGCTTGTTTTACAAATACTTCAATGGATTGTGCTCTGATGAACTTGCTGCTCTAGTGCCCCCTCGACACAAATACATTAGAACAACCTGAAAATCAGCTAGGTCCCATTCATTCACTGTAGAGGTTCCCAGATGCCGGAAGGCCGTCTACCCCAGCAGCTTCTTTCCTTGTACTGCCGGCCTTTGGAACTCTTTCCCTGCTCCCTGTTTCCCCGGCTGTACCGACATGCAGAGGTTTAAAACTAATGTAAACAGACATCTCGCTGCACAGCTCTCAACTTAGGATGACACCCAAAACCTACTCCATAATTTCTCAGTAGCCCCTTATGTCTACAGTGGCGACCTGCCTTGTTTGGGGTGAAATATCTTGAAAAAAAAAAATTAAAAAATTTTTTAAAATAAATTTTAAAAAATTTTCAAAACCCAATTTACAATCACCTTCAACACATTTTCTCTTAAAGATTTCATTTTATCTTTCGTAAATATTTATTACTGGTGAGCCTGTGCCATCAAAACGAATGACATACTTTTTTTTTCATTGCTTCCAACTTTTATAAAGTCACGTGGAAAAAAACAGTTGTCGCCTTATTTGCCTAAACAATACTAATGCTTCAGCCGACAACCGCTAGTGTTCGCTTAAATATGTACTGAACTAGAAGAATATCCATCCTATGATGGGTAAAATTAATTTCGCCAACAAAACAGTTTTGCACCACTTTTATGTCCCCTTACAAAGATTAAAATAAACAATTATACTAAACCTTATGTCAAGAATCCTTACTCCAGTTTTGATCAACATTTATTACATGATTTTAATTCTAGAAAATATCTTTAAGGCTTAAACTTAAGGGATCTTAAGAAACTGAAATTCAGGAAAGATTGATTGGTGTCTAATGACTATGGATCAAATTTAAATTGTTAGTGGATGCATTAAAATCAATTTCGTACATCCCAGTATTCATTAAATTAAAATGCTATCAGCATCACATATATAATTTAATAAATGATCTGAATTTGTTTAAAAAAAACAAAAACATTTTTATTCATACAATTGTTTCTGCCTATTTTCAAAACATAAATTTATTATCAAGAAAAAAATGTAAGATGTTTTCAAAAGGCTTCTTCAGTGAATTTTTTTTTTTATCTCCCATCAGATTATGCCCCTCCCACCAGTGAATTTTTTCCAATCAAATTAAAAAAAACAAAAAAACAGAGCCGTTAACATCAAAATTATTCTTTTCGTTTCACTAATTTATCATTTTTTTTTCCAAAGCGGACCAATGAAAACAAGCCGTGCGTGCATGGTCCCCCTTTGTATGTGACTCAATGTGGTGAGTGTAAAATGCAATAAATTTGGGCAATTTGAGGCATTTTTGACTCCCCTTTGACCCCCTGGGGGTGCGAACAAGAATTTTTCTGAGGTCAAGGATGCTCATTTTATATCCAGAACAATTGCCTCTACATTTTGGCCAAGTTTCAGAAAAATTGAATGGATGGATCAAACGTTAAGGGAGAAAAGGATCATTTTTTGCCATTTTGGGGACTTGTGACTCCCTGGAGGCGCGAACCAGATTTTTTCCAAGGTCAGCGATACTTATTTTCTATTAGGAACAATTGTCTCCATATTTTGGTCAAGATGGATGAAAAGTTATGAGGCAAAAAAATGTAATTTTTTGCCATTTCGGGGCCTTTTGAACCCCTGGGGGGCTAACCAGATTTGTTTTAAAAATCGGAATATGTCACTTTCTAACCTGATTAAAGTTGCAACTTCATGCAAAATTTCAGAGAAATTCAATGGATGGTTGCAGAGAAAAATCTGGACGGACGGACATGCCTCAAAACATAAGTCCCCCCGATTTTATAAATCGGGGGGGACCAAAAATTTCCAGTTGCATCCTTATGTAGGTAAATAACCAAAACTAATACTTTGAGATCTCTAGTATGTATACACTATTGAGCTATTAACCCAACGTTTATGCGAATTTGAAGGACTTTAAATTAATAAGAAAAAAAAAAAAAAAAAAAAAAGATTCTAAATAAAAAATATTTGCATCTTAAAACGTGGTTTCCAAAGGCATTTTGCTGTTTTTTAAAGTTTTAAGTTTCTTAAAAGATGCTTCTAAGAACTTTTGCCAAATTTATTTATATATATATATATATACCCTTTTGGATGAAACCGCGGTACATTGCTGAAATATGTAATATACAGTATCTAAATAAATTATATTAGCTCTCTTATATGATCGAGCACTTTATTTGATTTCTTTTCATATACAACCTGACACACACACACATATATATATATATATATATATATATATATATATATATATATATATATATGCGAGAAAGGAAGGATAAGTATAATCCGATGTAATGGGAAATAAAAAAGGAAAAAACCAAGAGATATTTTTTTTTTATTGCATGACATTTTTCTTCAAATTATCATCCTGAGGAAGTCTTACAATAAAGATGGGATCAAGAGTACAATAAGGACCCCAGTTCATTAACACAACACGTGGAACATGTTCCAGAAGTCACCGGCGTCTTCCGGTTCGTCTTCGCAATACACTTTTTCTTAAAATACACAACACGAAATATAGAATGTTCTGCGTTTAAAATTTGTTTTTTTAAGTAAATAAAAGTAAAACAAAAAAACGATAAATTGTTTTGTTTATTGCAAAACGAAAGATTACAAGTCAGCCGATTTTTAAAAAAGTGTATATATTTCGTTTATTTTATTTACAAGTTGTTTTGTAAATAGCGACCACGTGTGTATTGCGAGGTCAACTAGAAGACGAACCGGAAGACGCCGGTGACTTCCGGAACATGTTCCGCATGATGTGTTAATGAACTGGGGTCCTTATTGTACTCTTGATCCTAAAGATGAAACGTTGATGAATATATAAAAAAAAAAAATCTGTTTTTGTTTCCTTTTTCATTTCCCATATATATATATATATATATACACATGTGTGTGTGTGTGTGTGTGTGTGTGTTTATTCAGTTAAAAACTGAAAGTATTTTTCTCCTGAAAGACATAATGTTGCAGCAAATGAATCTAGTTAAATTCAAAAATACAATATAAGTCCAATCTCTGCGTGGACGTTGGTTTACTGTTCCGTGAGCAAAGCCACCTGTAAAGCCATTTTTTTTTTTTGTGCTTATGAATAAATCACGTCTGCCAAGCTGAGACAGTCGTGGAAAGGTTTCTGGGGATCAGTAATTAAATCAAAACTACAAGGATTTAGAGTGAACAGGTGTTCACTTGAGTCACTTTTTTTCATCCAGGTGTAGTGAATTCGGCAGAGATGAAGGATGAACTAGGCAGGTTTCAACCAAATCCAATAACGAGATACTGCTTCAAATCATACTGCCAGAAAGATGTTTTTGGTGTAGCGAGTATGTTGACGCCAGTGTGTATAAAACCTCCGAGGAGAGTGGTTGTTACATTTTTGCTTGTATTTCAGGCCTTGAAATGGAAGATCAAGCAGAGCATTACCGACATCTGATGCTTTTTTTTTTTTACTACAGAAAAGGAAAAAAAAGCTACAGAAATCTGCATAAAGTTATGCCATATGTATGAGGAGAATGCTGTTACAGAACGGGTGTGCCAGAAATGGTTAGGGTTAGGGAGAAATGGTTTGCTCGATTCCAAAAAGGAAATTTTACAGTGAGAGATGCTCCTTGCTGTCCGGCCAAAGATGATCGACAGTGACCAAGTGAAAATCGTAGTTGAACAAGATTGCCGTTTGACAAACAGACAAATCGCAGACATTCAAGGTTTCCAAATCGAGCATGGAAAATGAATTGCATAAACTCGGTTATGTTTCTAAACGATGTTTGGGGTTTTCATAAAGTGAGAGAAGCAAAAAAAAAAAAAAACGAACAAACTTTTCGGCCAACTCAATACAATTTACAAAATTGTTTTAAAAAGTATATTCAGGCAACAAACCATCTTTTAGACATGTGTTGCTGTCTAAAACCAACTAGAAATTGTTTAAACTTTTTTAGTAGTTTTTCATGCGCTTTCACGAGTACTGATTTCTTCTGGCCAATGAAATCGATATTTCAATGTATTTCAATTTGTCGTAGTACTTTCAGTTCTGTCGCTAGCCATTCTAAAACGATATTGAAACAACGTAGCATTCAAATGCAGCACCGTCCATGGACGGCGGCACCGAGTGGGGCAGGAGGGGCTCAAGCCCCCCCCCCCCACACACACTTTTTTACTTCCCCCCCCCCCCCCCACTTTACGGTCATCAATAATGAAGTTATATATGCATGTGTTTAACCGGGCCCCCCACTTTTTAGGAGAGCCCCCTACTTTTATAACTGTCCCGCCGGTCCTGACATCTTAAACTATCTGATCGTGACAAGAGATCAAACCCAATAAAATTGAGGATATACCAGGCGCTGATACGCACAATACTGCTGTACGGCTGCAAGACCTGGCCCCTGCATACAGACTTTCGGCATGCATTGCTTCCGCCACATCTGCCTCTCTGACCTAATTCTATACTGCACCATCCATGCAAGATGCAACACCACCGACACCGTGGAGAATCTTTTGAAAAGGAGACTTCGCTGGTTTGGACACATGCTTCGACAGTTTGAGAAGAATTCATCCTCAAGTGAACGGCTCCAAACACATCTGCTGGCTGGAAGTGCAGAGACAGCCGACTGAAGACGTACATTACAACGGTGAAAGCAGATATGGAGCTGGTAGCTGGCCCTCAGGTTTTTACTATTTGTCACTGGAACCAGAAATGGCCGAAATAGGCCAAGGACTCAATTGCTGATCGACATGGGTGGACCGCCATGATGTCGAACATGGTGAACTCAAATTTGAAGCCGGCTCAACCCACCCAGGATGAATGCCGTTACAAGTAAGTGTAATGCCTTTTAACTGTATTTGGCAACTAATTTCACAAAAAATATTACAATGATATCTAAATTGCAGTCACTGTTCGTTCATAAACTCCTCCTATGGTGTTTGAGATAGACTTCCCCATAACCACATATATTCCTAAACTACAGGGTGGGCAAAAATAAGGGTCCTATTTTTAAAAATTCATAACTTTTTTATTTATTGATTTTTTTTTTTTTTTTTTAGAATAAGTAAAGGACCCCTTCCGAAGCAAGCATGAGCCGTATTAGCCCTAAGGAACGTACCCTCATTTAGAAAACATTATTTTTGCTTAAAAAACTCAAAACAGTGTAAAAAACAATACTTTAGTTTTTGTAAGTTTTAAGTGTTTTTCGGCTAAAATTTGTTTTGTTTATTTCAAAAAATCTCGGAAGGGTCAGTCTACACACACATAAAGTTTGGTGAGTTTAACTTTTATTTTGTGGAAGTTATTCTAATTCAAGTTATTCAAATTTAAAGATAGGACCCTTATTTTGGCCCACCCTGTACATTACCCAGGGTACTTGGATAACTATTTCATTTGGATCGAAAGGAGTACAATAATATTGTAGCGTCTGCACTCGTACCAGATACATTTTAGTTGATTTTATTTATAACTTGAAACTAACAAATTTTTTTGAATAATACAAATGCTAATATGGGTTCATAGCTTGGGGCAAGAGTAGACAGGAGATTCTCATTCGTTTCCGTGGGAAACGCCGAGTATGCCTCGAGAGGGTTAAAGACTAAATTTACAAAAAATTATTTCAATAAATCTCACTATATTTACATCTCCCATGACCCAGTCAATTATGAGTATATTCTTGGGCGCCACTCATAAAATGTAAAAATAAAAATGGAAAATAGAAATAGTAATATAGTGTTATGGGATGGAGACAAGAGGACATAGGGTTCCTCATTCAATCCCAGGTCTTCCTGCTAGATTTATTTATTCTGATATTTTACAATAAAATACGAAGATGTGGCACAAGGCCAAGAGTCTTCCTGCTAGATTTAATTATTCTGATATTTTACAATAAAATAAAATACAAAGATGTGGCACAAGGCCAAGAGTCTTCCTGCTAGATGTTGATTTTTATAATTGCTGTTATGACAATAGGAAATAAAAACATTAAAACATCAACGGTGGGATATGATAATCTTTTGACGAAAAAAAAATATGTACAAAAAGTTGAAATTTTTTTTTTTACTTTTTCATGAAAATCAAAATAAATAATAATAATAATAATAATAATAATAATAATAATAATAACTAGCGGGACCCGTGTAAATTACACGAAATGATGTTTTCAATACTAATTATTTTGTTCCTAACCTATACATCACTTTGTAAATGCTTTAGATTAAATTAAATTTGGCTCCAATTCATGAGTAGCATACAAAGATTCGGAAGGTTGTTGCTTTTGATGCAATCGTGACACACAAAATAACACATGCTACTGTATTAATATGTGTCTTCCCGGTTGTCCCCTCCCTACCTCCCCTTCGATGTAGGAAAAAAAAATCTTAGAGGTTGGTTGGGATCGAACTATAAACCAGTCGGGCCGACATAAAAAAAACTATGTCAAAATCCTAAGTCGCTAACCGTTGCGCCAAAGGAAAATACTTGAAAATATTACGAAAATTAGGTGACTTGAATGCTTTTCCAAATCTAGGTGCGGCACGCATGCGCAGAGCTTTTGATGTAAGCGTGACACACGAACACACAGCTATCGTATTAATATATAGAAGAAGACAATAATAATAATAATAATAATAATAATAATAGTAGTAATGATAGTCGGTTCTTTTCAATTAACGTGCAGGTTGAGGGGAACTGGTGTACCCCCATGCAGGTAGCTGGCTAGCTGCACGCATAGCAGATCTCACTTTACACCAAAAAACTATCATGAGGATAGATTGTAGAGAGCTTCCGCGACATGCAATCATTTTGCAGCAGTTCCCGCCAAGGCAACTCAGGTCGGCCTCTTGCCCTCCATCTATCGAGGACTTCCAAATCTCAAGCTATCTTGATCGCACCACTTGAGCGTTCAACGTGTCCATACCAACAAAGCCTTTTCTCTCCATTAATGATATCAAAGACCGTACAGCTGCCACATCTTCTAGCTTCACACTGCAAATCCATCTAATCATTGCCCTCCTGTTGTGCTGCTGTAACAGTGAGTTCAAACGGGCCGCCGAATTGTCTTTTTTGGTCTTTTCACTACCAACAGTCCAAACACGCACGAGAACGACGCGACGTTTACAATCAAACTTTTCGTCCAGAATTTGATTCCTTTTTCCTTTTCTTCTTTCTTTGCACTCGACGTAGTCACAACGTCAACCTTTCTCGCTCTTCCCCCAGAGCAAAGTGTCTAAGCTTTTTATCACAATTATCAGAATTAGCCCATTCAAAACAAGGCTCATTTGCATATGTGCAGTCTCGTCGCGTGACAAAAAGCACACGTTTCTATTTAGTGACTAGAACACTGGGTTCAATCCCAGATGGACAATGCACGGTGCAACCCTCACTCTTTTTCCTTCTGGACCTGCATGATGGCTGCTACAACTGCAATCATTGCAGGTCTGCTTTGGCCAAAGGTCACATCTCACTTTCATGGAGCATTGCACTGCGAACATAGGAGCTATACGCATGACCACGAGTCTTGTACGCGAGGTGACGTAAGGTAAGCAGCATTATTTATTCAGGGAATAAGCTTTTTTGTGTGCAACACACTAGAAACAAATGCCCCAAAGCCTATCATAACTAAAATGGCTGACTTGTTTTCTAAAAAAAAAAAAAAAAACAGAAAAGCATCTGAGTAAATTTAATTTAATAAGCAAATTATTTTTATAAATAAATTAGTTGTAAGTTTTTTTAGTTTTTTTTTTTCATGAAGTTAATCTATAAAATGGCCGATTGGTATGCAACCGAAATGACAAAAAAATTGGATTTAAAAATCATAAAAGGAAACCTCAGTCTGCATAATTTTGGTTATTCAGACTACATTTCTCATCTTGAGTGTTATCATCACAACGTTTCGGCCGCTGTAACCTCCACCCTTCTTCAGGTGTATCTTTTTGAACTCGGGAATATTTCTGTTGAACTCCGGAATCTGGACGGAATTTTGAACGGAACCCTTCATTTAATCCATGTTGGTAGCATGCTATTGTTCTGTCAGCCATGACTTGGAGAAGTCTTCAGTAATTCGCAATTCTTTGAATATTTCTGTGGGGTTTGACAAAATTATGCAAATTATCAATCCTCATCTCAAAAGTTCAGAAATATAATCTCAAACAGTCAGTTATGAAGTCAGATTCAAACATATTTGATAGCAAAAGCAGAAAGAAAGAAAGCTCATTATAAGCCTCATAAAAGGGGGGTCATGGGGGGGGGGGGGGCATGCCCCTGCATGAAAAGGGTCTCAAATTTCGCTCCTTTGTAATATTTTCCTCTAAAACCTGACCCCCTTTGTAATTTTTTTTTTTTTTTTTGTCTTACTGAAGAGTTGGGAGGTTTGTCCCCGATTGTGACTGGGGATAACTTGCCTTTAACATAGGGAGAGAGGGAATACTTCATCTTTTTTCATCACTCACCTGCATGTCAATCATTCTTTATTGTCATAGAAACAATCCCCCTCCCCCCCACCCCCCATGCCCTCTATTTCTAATTTCTGGGTCGATTATACTTTTACTTTGTGACTTTTTTAGGAGGGGGGGGGGGTCAGGAAGTTACATTTAATAAAAATAAAGCTCATTGTTTTTAGCAGGACTCATATTTTGAAAATCCTTTTAGCAACTCATGTTTGCAAATAACATTGAATTATTTCATTCTAAGGTGATATGTTTGCTTTGGAATTTATACAGCTGACACATCACACGACTTAGTCAAGGAGACATGCAAACTATTTTCTTTTCTTCTTTCCTCATTTGATGGAACGGAAGGGGTTGATATTAATTGTGAGGGAACGTCCTCAGATGGAGTATTGCTGCCACATCTGGGTAGGCGCCGATCAGAACACTCTTTATTTCCTAAATAGAATAGTTCAAAATCGACTTTGTAATCTAGTTGAAGGAGATCTCGGCGTTTTTTAAAGATTTTTTTTCTACCATAACGAAAACAAAAAACACTTTCCTTTCTTCCTCTACTTGCCTAGCATCAGGCGGGACTTCCACAAACAGCTTCTTCACAAGAACTCCCTGTCTGTGGAACACGTTACATAGGAACTGCTTCCCTGCAGATTACAACATGGTGGTCTTCAAATCCAATGTTTACAGATATATTCGGACTTTGTCCATACCATCAATCATTCTCAATCCTCTCGTAAGGTCCTTTATCTCTCAACTGACAATCCATCCATCTCATTGTGTTGGATAATGACCCTGTGAGGCCGGACACATGTTGAGTGGACGTATGTGTGGGGGATCGTTTGGTTTGGTTTGCGCGATTTAGTGCGGATGGACCCGTACCGTCGAGTGCAAAATAAAACTGGTTCTCACAGTTGGAGCTCACAAACGTTGACAGGCCACCATTTTGATGAGACCTTTTAGGTCGGGGGATTCAAGGAAGTCAGGCTGTGACGAATGCACATGCGCACAAGGGTTCTGTGACGTCACGGGTTCTTGTGTGGGAAACTGAGTTTTGAGAGTCTGGTTTCTGGAAGCAAGCTGAACAGACGTATTTCTTCATGTAGTCTGCAAATGAACAGGGGAATTTATTTCCCTAAAAGAATACAGGCGTAATGAAATTCCTTCTTCCCCCGTCCTCGAATGGCTAAGGACTTAATGGACCATAGATTGCTAGGAATTAACTACGATAAAGTAGTAATTTGGTCTCTCCTTCAACGTTAGTAAAACATCTCCAAGAGCGACAGTATTCTGACACCTGAATAAAACTAATCAAAATTTAAAAGATTGTTTGCCTCCTGAATCGTGTCAGGAAGGTTTTTGTTGCAGACACAGCGGACGGCGATGTTCACGGCAGTACAGAAACGAAGAAAGAACTCAACCACTAGACGACATCGAGACGACACCCCTCCACGACGAAGAAGAAAAGGTACGAGTAATTAAAGGGTATGCAACAATTGTTTATCCTCGAGTGGCCTTTGGACTTGATAAGTGGTGATCGTTTAGTAGAAAAAGAAATCCTAAAATATGCTGTTCTACACTATTTCAAAACAACTTATCACCTAAAACAATTCTGCATTATTGGGGACTACAGTTCTCATCTTGGATGTTATTCTCACAACGTTTCGGCCGATGTAACCTCTGACCTTTAGGTGCATCTTGTCGAACTCGGGAATCTGTACGAGGGTTCTAGTATAGAATTTAATACAATATGAAAACCGTTAGAAAATATTTGGTACTTTTTTATATTAGGACCTGCGCTAACTTTGACATGACCCTGACCCAAACCCTAACGACAGGGGTCAAAGTTAGTGCGGGTCCTAATGCAAAAAAAAAGCACCAAAAATGTATAATATATACATATATATATATATATGTTGTAATGTATACTGATAAGTTGTAAGATTACAGATCTAAAACAATAGGTTTAAGGCTCCTAAAATTCATAATAGAATTGTCCACAATGACCTGTGGCCATGGCCATCCCTACTACAGGCCAGGCAATCGTGCAACTGGGGTCTTTTACTGGGGGGCCATGTGAATTTTCTTAAATATTCGATATAGAGCTGTTTACATGTAAATAAAACGTTTAAAACATGTGTAATATATTTCCTAAGAATATAGAAAAGATTTGAAATTAAGATGTATTGACAAATTCTCAAAGACGTTACTATTTTTAAACTTAAAAAAAGGAAAAGTTATGTGTCGTCAATGAACAGAGCTGTTTACATGTAAATAAAACAAAATTAAATTCTGACTTTTAACAGTATACTCACGAACTTATAATCCAAATGTAAATAATGATAAAATAACAGAACCTCAGCTGAAATAAATTTGATGAGTAAAAATTTATTTTGGGAATGAAATTTTCTTGGAGCAGTGAAAACGAAGTGCTACCAGCTAAAAGTTTATCTGCTGACTGACTGCTGACTGGCCCCCAGTTAAACAGTCAGATGTGCGTTTAGCCGGCCTGTTATGGGTATGGCCATGCCTGTGACGTAACAGATAAAAGTGTTAAGTAATAATCAGTTCTAAGTGACACTCTTCTGGGGGTTGAAGGTTCAATCCTCAGTGTGGGCGATACTAAGAATACAATTACAAATTACTTAAGACTTCTACCCGGTCATGGCTGACGGAACGAGAGCAATCTAACCCCGTGAAATAAATAAAGGGTTCCGCTTGAAATTTCGTGCAGATTCCAGAGTTCGATAAGATGCATCTGAAGAAAATCGGAAGGTTACATTGACCGAAATGTCGTCAGAATAACATCCAAGACGAGAACAGTAGTCCAAATAATTAAAATTATGCATCCTCATCTCAAAAGTTTCGAAACATAAAACCATTATATTCAATGATTTTTTTTGACAAAAATTCATTTAATTTAATAAAAACTATATATTTATATATATATATATATCAGCTTTGTCTCTGTTAGAGTCAATTCAACTTGGTTGATTCTCTTTCAAAACAAACATGGCCGTTATGATGTCATGCATACTAGGAACAAATTAATTTGCAGAAAAAAGAAAAATAAGTGAAAAGTTTTGTAGAATAGGGAATAATTTTGCAAACATTTTGGATAAAAGTGAGTGAAAAAAGCCAGCGCAACTTCTTTCAGGAAAGATCCGATATAATTTAGAATTTGTTCACCAATAATCAGCGACATCTTAAACCTGCAGATACTGAAAAGTCAAAGCTACTTTTAAGTACAGAATCTAGTTGGGGAAGGGATGAGCTCTTCTCGTCCCTACAGCCTCTTTCACACAGAAGAGATGTTGCTGGCCTTTCTCTACTGTGTCGTTATGTTCACGGTAGGTGCTCGACTGAGCTCCAATCTCCGATACCACCCTGTAAAAACATTCACAGCAAAAACTCGTCCATCTACAAACACAGCAAAGAACTTCCTCCCCCCCCTCTCTCTCTTTACCGAAAAACAGACGAAACTTCCATGAATAAAGATACCACGAGTCTGCTTCCTAAGTCTAATGTAAATAAATACTTGCTGAGCCGCCCTCTTGGATAATCAATTCCTCTTAAATAATCTTCTGCTTATTCCACTCATTGTTTCTGGTCTTCTCGTCGAGGCGATCATCGTCAAACTGATGATCTCTTTAACACTTTTATCCTCGAGTGTCCCCCCCCTCCCCGGGGCTTGATAAGTGATGACTCATTAGTTAAAAAAAATTTTTTAAATTAAAAAATAAACAAACATTTAAACAGCTTCTATCTTTAAATTCCAGACATTTCTTTGAATTATTTATTTGCACAAAATATATCATGATAAAAATGTCTTGACTTGACTTGGTCCCTTAACCCCCTCCTGGGTCGTAGGGGTGCTGCACCAATGAACTCCACACCAGCTGTCTCCACTTCTGACGGTCATGGGCAATGGACTGGGTTGTAGCGAAGTTGTAGCCCGTCCACTCTTTGATGTTGTCCGTCCATCTTTTGTGTTGTCTACCTCTCCTTCTCTTGTCTTGCACTGCTCTCTGCAGGATGGTTTTGGAGAGACCACTGCCCCTTGTCACGTGATCATACCATTCAAGCTTTCTCCTTCTTACAGTTGTCAGTAAATCTTCGTAGTTGTTCAGATTTGCGTTGATGAGCGCGCGAACTTCTTCGTTTGTGACACAGTCTGAGTACGAGATGCCAAGCACTCTTTTGTAGCATCTCATTTCTACCGTTTGGATTTTTCTTTGGAGCTCGGCTGTCAAGGTCCATGACTCGCATGCATACAAAAAGATGGATAATACTAGTGTATGCAGCATCTTCAGGTTGCAACGGAGACAAATGTTTCCGTCTTTCCAGATTGATTTCAGTTTTGCAAGTGCTGCTGCCGTTTGTGCTGCTCTAGCCAGGATTTCAGTCTTGGATCCTTTGTTGCTGAGTATAGCGCCAAGGTATTTGAACTGGTTTACGGTTTCCAGTTGTTGGCCGTTGGCTGTTATCGTTGTTGATAATGGTTGTCCACTATTCGTCATCAGCTTCGTTTTTTCAGCATTGATCTCCATTCCGTATCTTGTGGATGTCTATCCTACTCTTAACTAGAATCATCTCAGTCACCACAATACCACATTTGCACTTTGGGTCCTCTTACTCAAGATATCCCCAAACTGATTCGAAAATTTTAAGCAAAGAACTCCCCCCACCCCTCTCTCTTTACCAAAAACCAAACGAAACTTCCATAAACAAAGATACCACATCTAATGCGAACAAACATTTGCTGAGCCATCCTCTTCGAAAATCAATTCCTCTTAAGCAATCTTCTGCCCATCCCACCCATTTCGTGGAGGCGATCGTCGTTCGACTGACGATCTCTGTAACCCTTATCCTCGAGTGGCCCCCAGGTCTTGATAAATGATGACTCATTAGTTAAAAAAACATTTAAACACAGTTTCTATCTTTCAATTCCAGACACTTCTTTGATGAATGTATAACCAGGTTATTTGTGCTTCTCAACCATACCTGTGACGTTAAGTAGACTGAACCAGGGTTGCGGAGTCCGAAGGTATAAGGTTCGACTCAGATTCCTAGACTTCCAAAATATCCAAATACTTTTTTTTTATTTATTATGTACTAACGAATCACTGCTTATCCAGGCCAAAAAGCCACTCAAGGATAAGGGTTTGTTTGGTGGACGGTGAGACAACACTGACGATTGGTAACGATGGTTGAAATTGGGCAGAATTTGATTATTTAAGAGGACGGTTCAACAAGAATTTGTTAACATTGGACTTGAAAATAACCTGTTATAGTCAGCTGGGAAGCAGTCCCATGGTATTGTGTTCCACGGATGGGTAGTTCTTGAAAAGAAACTTTGCTCATTGAAGTTCTGTTTAGTTTTTGGTACACAGAAAGAAAGGAAAATTATTTACAGTGGTTGTAGCTAGACGAGTTTTTTTTTTAAGTCTTCCAATATTTAGTAATAAGGCTGGTACTACCCACCCAGGTGCAGGGGGGGGGTATCAGAATGTGGGATGTTTAGCAGTTGTAGTTCCCTTAGATTCGTGTAATATTATTTCTATATTTTTTCTTCTATTTCAACTTACATGGGATTGGTCGGCGTTACCTGGTTACGACACGTGAGTTAGTTTCTGCACCCAAGGATTTTCCTTACTGCTAGTTTATACGCACTCCTTGATGATACAATACCTGGATATGTCAATTTTCGTCTTTACTTAACTTCTACAGCGTTATAAGCTGGTACGAATAAAAAAATATTTGAAATTTTGTGGAAAAAAAAATGTTATTCAGTATTTGGAGGAGAGAGTAAGTAACTACAATGAATGTATTTACGCATTGTTTTATTAGCAAAAAACATTAGAAATTATGTTTTACAGCAAAAATTACTCGCTTTCAACTAATGCCAAATACTATTTATGTCTATCTTTTTTTGCAGATTATTAAAAAAAAAAAAAAAGAAAAAAAAAGCGTATATACAAGGTAAAAGAGTGTCGTTCATCAGAGATTGAACACCAGAGCGTTCTACTGACAAGATAGAATGGCGAATGTGGAGTTTGACAGCCAAAATGGCGGACAACTCTGACGTCAAGCTCTATTCAATCGGTGAAAAAGTGATCCCTCGTTTACATGAAACAATGTACAATAAGAAAATATTCCCATTTTACAAATTTATTGTGAAAATAAAATCAAAACTTTTAACCAACATTTTTCCGGAAGATAACCAACATTAATGTACAATTTTAATTTCTTGCAGTGTTTTTTTGTTTAGAAAACCATTGTTTTTCCTTTTTACAAATTTATTGTGAAAATAAAATCAAAACTTTTAACCAACATTTTTCCGGAAGATAACCAACATTAATGTACAATTTTAATTTCTTGCAGTGTTTTTTTGTTTAGAAAACCATTGTTTTTCCTTTTTACAAATTTATTGTGAAAATAAAATCAAAACTTTTAACCAACATTTTTCCGGAAGATAACCAACATTAATGTACAATTTTAATTTCTTGCAGTGTTTTTTTGTTTAGAAAACCATTGTTTTTCCTTTTTACAAATTTATTGTGAAAATAAAATCAAAACTTTTAACCAACATTTTTCCGGAAGATAACCAACATTAATGTACAATTTTAATTTCTTGCAGTGTTTTTTTGTTTAGAAAACCATTGTTTTTCCTTTTTACAAATTTATTGTGAAAATAAAATCAAAACTTTTAACCAACATTTTTCCGGAAGATAACCAACATTAATGTACAATTTTAATTTCTTGCAGTGTTTTTTTGTTTAGAAAACCATTGTTTTTCCTTTTTACAAATTTATTGTGAAAATAAAATCAAAACTTTTAACCAACATTTTTCCGGAAGATAACCAACATTTGTACAATTTAACAAACTTTTTTGCAGTGTTTTTGACGAATGTGTAGTTTGGTTATCTTCCGGAAAAATGTTGGTTAAAAGTTTTGTTGATTTTATTTTCACAAAAAATTTGTAAACAGAAAATATTTTCTTATTGTACGTTGTTTCATGTAAACGAGGGACGACTTTTTCGAGGCTCCGGTTGAATAGAGCAGACGCTAGATGACGTCATAGTTGTCCGCCATTTTGGCTGTCAAACTACATATTCGCCAATAGAATCTTGTTATTTTTGTGCGATGACAAGAGTTCACTTATGAAAATGAGCATTGCTTTTAATGGGCGAATTCTCGGATAGATAGGAACAATTGATGTGACGAGTTGGGTCCACGTTGAATGTTCAGCAAGAGAAAGAGAGAAAAAAATTGAGTTGCCGTCGTTTGGGTTTGTTACTCGATTGACAAGATTTGTGTTTTGAAGAATT
>OY744534.1:83336849-83379349 GCA_963556195.1 Sepiola atlantica | reverse complement strand
CGCCCGAGGAGTGAGCACTCTGGCCATTAAAAATTGCCTGGGCAGTCCCGTCGGCATTCCCCGGTAGGGGCGCCTCAGACAGTAAGCAATAAACTTACTCCTCCCCAAAGAGGGGAGGCAAAGCCTGGGAGGGTGGACCTCTTAGAACTGCACAGAACAGACCCATTGACCGGCGTAAATCAAGCCTCGAAGGCCAAGACAATACCAGTCTATGGGGTGCAGTATCCATCGGAACAGACCTGGGTGTGTCAAGTTTCAATACAGTTGGTTTCATTTATGGATATTAGCAACACCTTCAAGTGGTCCCTCCTGTGAGTACCCGATTCTAGAAAGAATCGGGAAAACCAATGCCAACAACACAAGCTGGCCAACACAATCATACAAATTTACTTTTTTTTATGCACCAATATTGTTGGGAACTTGCAATCTCCCTCCAGCTATGGGTAAAATAGCAACTTGTGTTCAATTAATCGTATAAAATGGATGAATTGTGTTTTGCCATCAAATAAACCAAAAAGTGTGGGATTTCCGTAAAACAGACAAAAAGATTCCAATAAAAAAAATATTAAAAACAAAAACAGAGTTTTAGAAAGTTTAAACGTGCGATGTTTATCAATTCTGACGTGAAAACAACCTGACCACGTGACCCTTTGTAGTGCGAAAGTTTGAAAAGGATACGGCTTCCATTCTGATTTCGACGCTAATTCAAAAGTCCCGAAATATAATGGCAGACCGGACGAAAAGCTGCACATCTCCAACCGACACCGCCTCGAACAAACGCCTGTTATCACGAATAACTCTCTCGCAAAAAAATGACGTGGACACGAGAGACGTTCCGTGTTCTGACAAACAGATAAATCATCCACTTTATATGGAACTCGAAATGACGAATCATTTGTAACCGGGAGGTCAGCACTTCGAATCAGATTCACTGCATCTCGCATTTTAGTATTTAAACGTATATTACACCTCTTGCTGTTTGAGGCTTTTATGTACAGGCGATTCTTTTTTACTTACTTTGAGGGGGGTCCCGGTACGGCTTTGCCTATTACAGTAACATAAGTCCAACTTTAGATTATGTTTTGGCCAGTTGTCTTCTGAGTTGATGTCATGTTCACAACTCTGTCTAAAGTAGGCTAGAGTACAACCAGGAGTCAGAGTCGGATTTTTTGGATGGAGTTTGAGTTGCTAGGAGTCAGAGAGTCGGATTTCTTAATCTTCGAAGAATCAGCAGTCTGAATATTGGCAAACTCTAAAATAAGGAGCCTGAGTAGGATATTTTGTAATTCTAGGAGTCGGAGTCGAACCTTGTAGCTTCAGACTCTGCAACCCTGAAAACGAACTGTGGAGTATCCAAAAATGCTAGACTCAGATTTTTAACATTTTCTGTTCAGACTCCTAAACAAACAAATTTGCTCTGACCGACTAAGTTCTAATAATGAGTGAGCTACTCAACCTTTAATATTGTATAGTTTGAAAATTAAAAAAAAAATAAAATGTTGTTTACCTAACTTTGGGGGAGAAGTGTCGCCGACAATCGGATGTTAGTAGAGAAAATAAGCCAATCAAGGGAGGCACAAGAGCGCTCTATCCCTTAATAGACTTCACGAATGGCCTATGCTGGAAATCTCATTTCTTTGATCAATCATAACTCAAAAACCAAATTAATTAAAACTTTGCACAAAATGTTTATTTGATAGGTTCTATAAGTGTGTAGAATTTCAGCATCATTAGTCAAGGCAACCCAGAGATCCAGAAAGTTCAATCATGAAATCATGTTATCTGTGTGTACGTATGTATGTACGTATGTATGTACCATCCTGTATCTCAACTATTTGATGGATTCAGTTGATTTTTGGCAGATATAGAGGTTCTAGGGTCAAGTTGATGGCATTTTAATTTCAGTTTACCATATACCTTAGTTTTTCAGAAAATTAAAAAAAAAAACTTTAAAATGACCATTGTATTGAAGCATAGTGACATTCCATGAAAAATGCCAGTATACTGAAATCATATGCCCTTAATAGGGCTAAGATGAAAATTCATATACACTAAATGTACAAAAGCAAGGAAATTCCCAAATTTTTACACTTTTATTGTCATTAAGGGTATGACTACATATCAACCAAACCATTTCATTATCACATCACTACAGTATAAATCTCTATGCATGAGTGGATGAAGTGTGTGAGGTGCGCTGAAGAAAAATTCCTACCAGTAAAATACATAGCCCTGTTGTGCTCGCATACCCCTAATGACAAAGTGTACAAATTTGGGAATTTCCTTGCTTTTGTACATTTGGTGTATATGAATTTTCATCTTAACCCTATTAAGGGCATATGATTTCAGTATACTGGCATTTTTCATGGAATTTAAGTATCATTTGATTTTTTAAATTTTTATCCTCCTGACTGACAAATAGGAAGTCTCGTCTTGAAAATAAAAGGCTGTCATTTTTTTTAATTTTTTTTTTTAAGTCAATGCGATTTTTTGTTTTGGAGCGTGAGAGTAAGTTTATTGAAAGTTGGATTTGCGACTGGTTCTTGAAGATTGTTTGCTTTTTGGAGGTACAAATTTTAAACTGTTTGCTGGCATATTTTTTAGCCAACCCCATCGGACTATACAATCACACTGTCACAGGTTCACAACAATCTCTACATTTTTAACCTTTATGTCAGACTAAGTATATTAAACGTTGTCGATACTGCTAGTGCTACTAATGCTGTTAATACAATTCATTGTTAGCGGAGATCCTTATTTGTTGATGAAAAGTTGTATAATGAAGTGTGCATGCCCAGTCAAACACCTACAAATCTTTTTAACCAATCAGAGTGTAGCATGCAAAGATCTTAAAGTTTCTAGAACGTTCTGAGGGAGCTTCATAAAAACCTACCAAAATCTTAGCACAACAAACAGTTTGACTAATGAAATATTTTAGTAAATGTCTAAACGTAGCCTTCTTACGAGAACATTATTGCCTCATGTTGGCATGTAAAAAAACCTAATGGATATCTATCTCTATATCTATCGATATCTATCTATCTCTATATCTATCGATATCTATCTATCTATATATCTATAGATATCTATCTATAGATATCTATCTATAGATATCTATCTATAGATATCTATCTATATATATCTATCTATATATATCTATCTATAGATATCTATCTATATATATCTATCTATAGATATCTATCTATATCTATCTATAGATATCTATCTATAGATATCTATCTATAGATATCTATCTATATATATCTATCTATAGATATCTATCTATAGATATCTATCTATAGATATCTATCTATATATATCTATCTATAGATATCTATCTATAGATATCTATCTATAGATATCTATCTATAGATATCTATCTATAGATATCTATCTATAGATATCTATCTATAGATATCTATCTATAGATATCTATCTATATATCTATAGATATCTATCTATATATCTATAGATATCTATCTATAGATATCTATCTATAGATATCTATCTATATATCTATAGATATCTATCTATAGATATCTATCTATAGATATCTATCTATAGATATCTATCTATAGATATCTATCTATATATCTATCTATATATCTATAGATATCTATCTATAGATATCTATCTATAGATATCTATCTATAGATATCTATCTATATATCTATAGATATCTATCTATAGATATCTATCTATAGATATCTATCTATAGATATCTATCTATAGATATCTATCTATATATCTATAGATATCTATCTATATATCTATAGATATCTATCTATATCACACACACACACCCACACAATTTTAAGACATAATTTGAATATATTACAGCTAAACTCAATATACATATTTAAATGCCTTTGTCTGCACATATACATACGCACCAAGTCCTGGGAACACATACCAGAAAGAACCGTTGGAAATAAGTCATACACCATCCACTATGACTATGCAATTCCTACAGCTCCATATCTAGAAAACGGAGCTATTAAACCTGACAGTGATATGGGACAAGAGGGAGAAAATAGCAACCCTAGTTGAAGTCAGTATCTCTAACGATGATGGCTTAAACCGAGCGAGAAGATAACAAAATACCAAGATCTAATGTACGACATGGAAAGAAGATCTCCATCATCCCAGTAATTATAGGAGCAACCAGACTCATGAAAAAGAATTTCAAAAAACTACCTGGCGAATATACTATAATCGTTTTGTTATGAGTCTCCGTAAAAAAAAAAAAAAATCGAATTATCTCCCCTTTCGATTTGATCTTCTAGAAATAAAGGAAATTTGGTTCGTTGCCATAATGCAGAAGCACCAATTTTTTTTTGTTCAAGGGCTACAAAAAGGGACGTGCTTTGCTCGCTCACTTTCGCATGAAGGGATCGAAGTACATATATCTCTATCTATAAAGTTATGTATGTTTACATGTTTGTATGCAAATGCCACGTTGAAAGAATGGCGTAGAGTTGTTGGGTTAGTAGATGTAGAACAGTTGAAGTATTAGGGTCAGTTCACAGGGGAAGGCAAAAGAAAACATGGGAAGAACTGATCGAAATGGATTTGAGAGTTAGAGGGATTAATAAAAACCTGGCTAGGGATAGGTTAGTTTACAAATCAATTTATTAAAGCGGTCCAACACATGCCAGCATGGAAAACTGACATTAAACCGAATATGTTTATGATACAGGATTCACACCTAAACTAATTAACTGATCATTGTGATTTTTGGACACAGCTGCTAAGTATAAGGGGTCCAAATGTGGGCTATATTTAGTTTAAGGGGTAAAAAGGGGGTAGAAGCCCTTTGTAAAACTTCAGATACCTCAGAGTTCTGTGAAATTTTGCTAATAGGTATTAGACATCAATTAATAAATATTCCTTAAATTTCAATTTCTTTAGAGCCTTTTAAAGGGTTTCAGGAGGCATAATATTAGTACAACGTCCCATTTGAAAATTTGAATATTTCAGATTTGCATTGAATTTGATCCATAGTCAAGCAAAGAGAACAAGCAAAATCCCTTGAATTTCAATTTTCTTAAGATCCCTTAAGCTTAGATTTTAAACATTTTCTTAAATCAAAATCATGTAATGGACTTTGATCAAAATTGGAATAAGGATTCAAGGCATAAGGTTTAGTATCATTATATCTTGATTTTGATCTTTGTAAGTGGTGCAAAACTTGTTCGGGAATCAATTTTACCCGTCCTGGGACAGGTACTCTTCTTGTATGTATACAAATAAATACACACATTGGTCTTTATTATAAGGTGGAGGATTTTAATTTCATTATGATTGTCATTTCTTTACAGAACATAAGGACCACAGCAATTATACTACCTACCCGGATATAAGATATAAAAAAAAAAAAAAAAGAAAAGAAAAAATGTGCAACTTTGCTTTTTAAGATGAGAAGTCCTTGCGCTATGGAAATGTCTAGAATCTAGACAAGCAATAAGGAAAACTAGACGTGAAATTATTTGCCAGTTAAAGCAGAGAATGTTTGGTCTTTGTAGCATTTTTATGTGAATATTTGTTTCAGGCAATAACTCGTGTCAGTTGAGAGAAATATGTGAAGTCTTTTATCTTTTACTGCCACTAAGGCATAAAGATAGGGTTTTCCGGTATTTACTTAGGTACTAATTACAGACCAAGTCTGTCGTCCGTTTTCTTGCCCTTGCGATATTTTCGACATAAGTTTCTCAGTTATTACAAAATCAAGGAGCGTTGTGGCTTTCAAATCAGAGTATTTAGGTTTGAACATACCAGACCAACAAAAATACATTCAGATGAGCTAGCAATGTTGAAGAGACTGTTCGTTTAGCAGTGTGTATATGCTGTCGCTATGTTTAGTAGTTTGCGAATGTCTTGTTATATGTGTACTGGACTTATGCTAGATTACGATGTACGCATATGTTATCTCTGAAAGAAAAAATACCGGTAAAGAGGAAGAAAACTGTGTTTCGGTTTTTATAGTATGCATGAATTTTCGGCAGTGCACTGCACTTGGGAATCTTTACGAAAAAGTGGGGGGATCAAACGTTGCTAGTAACCAAAAGCTACATTTAAAGAACACGTTAATTGTCTCAAACACAATCGAAAATACATGTATTGTCAGGATAAACAAATAGAGAGATATGCGTGGGCGATGAATAAATAAATACAACTTATTTGGATGATATCTGGTATAGTTGTGACCATTAAAGGAAGGGTTCTTGTACAGTTTTTGAACCAGACAAAACCGACTTTTTGTTCGGCATCTTCCGGTCGTTTACATAAACAGCCGAAAGATGCCGAAGCGATTAGCCAATCAAAAAAACTTGAGAAGCAGACAACAACTTTACCTGTACTAAAAAAAAAAAAAATTCTCGCAAATAAAAATGTTTGTACAGATTTTAAACCGGACAAAAACACGAACTGTTTTTTTGGTTTTTTTTTAACCCTAACCCTAAACTAACCCTAACCCAATCGGTTTTGGTCCGGTTCAAAAGTGTACAAGTACAAAAAAAAAACTATTGATATAAATCGTTGCTTCATTGATTATGTTTCTTACAATCTTTAGTTCATTCGTAAAAACAAAATTTATCAGAGAGAAAAAAAAAAGTTAACTTTTAACTTTGCCATGAAAAAAAAAATTTAATTGAAAATAAATTGTCATAAAAATAAATATACGGTGAGTGTTTTTTTTTCATTATTTTGTTTTTGTTAAAAAGTCGCCTCGTTTTGATTCGACTTTTTCCAGCTGTTACATATTTCTGTGTCGACAAATGTAGGTTTTGTCTGGTTTAAAAGCTCTACCAGTACCAAAGAGAGTCTCAAGATGACACCAACCATGACAGAGTCTGACAAGAATCGCATCAGAGTTGTGATAACCATGCTAAGATGGATGCTGTCCTACTGGCTTCAAGTCCAAGGCTAAAACAGGAAGAATATCCGGTTCTAAATTCGCACGTGGGTGAATTTAGATATATTTTTGGTTCCCGGAAGTAGAGAGTGCATTCTCTCGTTGCTTAGTATAATTCAGGGGAGATAACTTGAATAAGGTTGAAGGGAGATAGCTCCTGAGTATTCGGAGCCAACAAAGGAATCAAGTGGTCAGCACGGTGAGCAAGTGAATGTCTCATCCTGTTAGACCTCACAGAGTATTGATTTACTCCTCTCCAGGAGTTAGGCACAAGGCAAGTTTTTATCTTACTCTCACAAGTAAGATGTGACCCAAGGTCGGGTCGGGAAAGTGGGGTTTAAAAATTGCCTGGGCAGCCCGGTCGGCATTCCCCGGTAGGGGCGCCTCAGGCAGTAAGCAATAAACTTACTCCTCTTCAAAGAGGGGAGGCGAAGCCTGGGAGGGTGGACCTCCTAAAACTGCACAGGACAGACCCATAGACCGGCGTAAATCAAGCCCCGAAGGCCAAGACAATACCAGTCTATGGGGTGCAGTATCCATCTGAACAGATACTACACTTTGATCTTAGCCAAGTAGTTTAAAAGGTAAAAAAAATGATAGATGACGACAACGATCTAGACAAACACCGGTTGACAGTGATGTTATCCCCAAACTTCATTCAGCTAACTCTAACCAGCTAGGAACACCTACCAAACCGTTGTGGCATAGGAGAAGACTGTAGCGACCACCAACATACATATCTCCAGGACTATTATCTATATTGAGATGGGTAGACGTGCCGTGCAATTATTTTGTTTATATAACTTGGCAAACAGGAGGACTCACCCAACCAAAAACACACACGTGTATATCTTTGTTTGCATCTCCATGATAAAAAAAAAAAAATTCTACCCTAATTAATCAGCAACTATTTAAACAAGACGCAGCCATGTTGAAAAATGGCCTCTCAGGGTCTGTCAAACAACGATAGAAATGATTTATTGAATTGCACACCCTTTTGGCAAAACACTGAATATAATAGTTTTATACGATGAAATGTTTTGAAATAGTGCCGAGCGTTTTTTTTTCTTTTTAGGATTCCCCCAAAAGTTATTAACCATAACGTCTAAAACAACAAAACCTGTTTAATAATTAAAATAACAAAAAGCAAAATTATATTTAATTATGAAATAAAAGTTGTTCGAGATAGAATGAGGAACGCTCGCTTTCTTGCGTATTCGGATTCGCATCTCCCCCTCTTCAACTAACAATTATTGGTAAACGTAGTTTCCCGACCCATGTAATTTTATCGGCAAGCTATCAATTTAGTATTACGTATGAAATAGAAAAAAAAACACTTTAAATTAATAAATTAGCCGACATACTGGCATAGATCCAAAATCACCGTCTGTAAAACTAGTTGATATAAAAATTGGAACGGAGATGAGTTCAGGCGAAACGAAGTCGTTTTAGTGAGTTATATATAAAGAATTTATTTTTATTTTTTTTTTTTAACAAATTATGTTGTGAAATAAATATTTTTATAAATTTTGTTTTAAATAAAATAAATTAATTTTACATAAACTCATTAAAAAGACTTTACTTCGTTTCGTCTGAACTGTTCTCCGTTCCAATTTTTATATCAACTAGTTTTACAGACGACCATATCGGATCTATGCCAGTATGTCGGCTAATGTACTAATTTAAAAAGTGTTTTTCTTATTTCATACCTAATACTAAATTGATTTTAACGCCAATACGTCGTTCAGCATGTCAATCTATTTTTTAAAAAAACAATTTGTCATGATTTAAAAAGTATAAACAATTTTTGAGTTACGCATATCGACTTTCCGATAAAAATTTCATGGGTTGGGAAACTGCACGTTTACCTAATTATTTCTCAAACTTTTTTTTCTTTAAAATTATCTATATTTACCTGACGTTGCCCGGGACTAGAGAAAAAAAAATTTTAAGTCATGTTTATATTTTTTTTTTAAATAGGATTTTTTTTATATTAGTTGTAGCTTTTTTTTTTTTTTTGCGATAAATATTCGATTAATTATATAAATTAAAATAATTCGATGTGTATTTATAAAAGTTACGTATAAACGAGAAACAGTTTATCATTTTATTTAATATAGATAAAAATGAAAACAATTTCATTTTAAAATAAAAATTGAAAAAGTGTCGTTTGTGGGGAATTTGTTGTGAAGACAAAATCTGGTTAAATTGTTGATTCCCAACCAAAACGGCGGACAATAAAGCGTCTGAAGTTTTCTGATTGTTTTCCGACCTCACAAATGAGTAAGTAAACCCAAATAAATTGCTTTAGACTAATGTCCCAACTGTATTTCCTTGAAAATAATTTAAAATTAGTCAAAAACAATTTATTTGGGTTTACTCACTCATTTATAAGGTTGGAAAACTGCAGATGATTTATTGTCCGCTATTTTGGTTGGGAATCGACAATTTTACCCGAAATTTTCATTCTTTCTGTGTTTGTTATTACGCCTTCTTTATTGTTTAATGTTTTTTATTGTTTAGGTTTGCCATGTTTTTCTTTGTGAAGCTTGTTTCGTTTAAGTTTCTTTATTTAACACTTATGTTTCTTTAATGTCCTTTCCATAGACAATTATTAACTTTTACTTACAAAATATATTAAGTGTATGTAAAAACTTTTAAATAAAAAATAAAATATATAAATAATTAAAATTTACAAATGACTTGTAATATGAGGCGTGTCAAATAATTAAAATCTTCGAAGAAAGAAGAAAACCATTTACGCCACAAAAAGATGATTTTTTTCTTTAATACTTTATTGATCAATTTACGATTTATTTCTTCTTTTTTCTTGAAACAAAACAAACTTGGAAGATATTTTTTTCTAAAATATTAATTTTAGATTTATTGTTTAAGAAAAAAAATTTTTTTTTTTTAAAGTGGAACAATATTTTGAACACAAAGAAAAACATCAAACGTTTGTTTTGCTAATGATCACCTTTTAAAATCTATGGAAGGCCAAAAAGGAAAACTTTTAAAAAAATACTATATGGTTAAAATTAATAAATAAAAGCCTCACACAAGCTGTGGAAATAAATATTTACAAAAGGCGTAGAATTTTAAACAAGTTGCATCGACTTTGTTTATAGATGACTTTTTAAATATTTCTTTTCAACTTATTGTGGAGCATAACTATGGGAGACATTTTTTTTTTTTTTAAATATTCCAATCGATATGTAAGGTTATTATTGTCAAAGATTAAGAAACGAGACCTATTAACCAATTGTTTTTGTGTTTTATTTTATTTTATTTTTTTTTGTTAATAGAGTAATATATTTTGGGAACAAATTGCCAGATCAGATTAAAAACATTAACAATAGCCTTTCCCTCTACAAGAAAAGAGAAAATGAAATTAGATGAATTCAAAAATAAAGAATTATGATATTTTTGGGAAACTGAAAACAGAATTCAATCATGTGTGCATATTAATATTTTAATGGTGCAAATACCTGTGCAACTGATATGTTTATTTATTTGATACTTGTAGGGAAAGGTTTCAGTCTTTATGGACTTCGTTCTGAGTATTGACGGAGAATTTTGAATCAGTCCCGGAAATTGTCGAAGCAGTTTACACAATTAAGATTAGAAACAAAATCTAATTGTGTGACTGATAGATTTCATTTTTTAACTATTTCTTGCCAATAAATTACCAGTGCGAAGAGAGATATTCAAAATTTAAATCTACGTTACAAAAGTAAAGCAAAAGTTGGCAGGACCGAAGAATTTTTTTTGTTTACCGTTTTGTTTTTGTTTTTTCGTGTTGCAAACCCGGACTTAGATTAGTGTTGGGGTTAATGAAGGGCAGGTTTTATTCCCCTTTTTTTTTTTCTTTTTTAAATGTTAATTTATTATTCTCAGAAGAAGAAAAAGGGTGTTTCTTTACTTTCACGACGACATGAAAATATTTAAAGAAATGTATAAACTTTGTTTTACGTGTTTGCTGAAAATGAGATTGCACAGAAAAAAATACGCAAAATCATCCAGTATTTATCAAATTATAAGAAGACTTATTGCTAGACATTTATACTTACTTATTAGGCAAGGGAGATAACTCAAATTTTGGTTTCGGAAAAACTCAAAATTTGCGACGATAGATAAAATCGTTATTTATTTTAATTTTAATATAAATACTGAATGAATTTGCCTATTTTTTTGGTGCACATTCTTCTTTTCGGCTACCACGTAAGTACATAACAAATTAATGCATTTCTTTAGCTATTTTTTTTTTTAAGAGAGGCCTAACATGTCGTCGTGAAAGTGAAGTACCGAAAAAATGTCTCACATTAACCAACACTAACCCTAAGTTGGTAATACTAAAAAAAAGGGAGGAGGTATATGGACATATAATTAAATAAAATGTAAACAAAAAAATGGGCTCTTGTAGAGATCGAATACACGAGCGAAATTTATTTCAGAAGAGTGCTAATGGTGTAAGGGGCAGTAACCCTCTTTTTTTAGTACGCAATGTCTCCGAAAATGGAAAATATCCATTTTTTAAATAAGTCATGCAAATTCAATTAATAGAACATTTTTCGAAGAAATAACAATTTGAGAAAATCAACAGTATATTGATAGAACATTTATTGAAGAAAATAAAATTTGGGAAAATCAACAGTATATTGATAGAACATTTATTGAAGAAAATAAAATTTGGGAAAATCAACAGTATATTGATAGAACATTTATTGAAGAAAATAGAATTTGGGAAAATCAACAGTATATTGATAGAACATTTATTGAAGAAAATAAAATTTGGGAAAATCAACAGTATATTGATAGAACATTTATTGAAGAAAATAAAATTTGGGAAAATCAACAGTATATTGATAGAACATTTATTGAAGAAAATAGAATTTGGGAAAATCAACAGTATATTGATAGAACATTTATTGAAGAAAATAGAATTTGGGAAAATCAACAGTATATTGATAGAACATTTATTGAAGAAAATAGAATTTGAGAAAAATCAACAGTATATTGATAGAACATTCATTGAAGAAAATAAAATTTGGGAAAATCAACAGTATATTGATAGAACATTTATTGAAGAAAATAGAATTTGGGAAAATCAACAGTATATTGATAGAACATTTATTGAAGAAAATAGAATTTGAGAAAAATCAACAGTATATTGATAGAACATTTATTGAAGAAAATAGAATTTGGGAAAATCAACAGTATATTGATAGAAAATTTATTGAAGAAAATAAAATTTGGGAAAATCAACAGTATATTGATAGAACATTTATTGAAGAAAAGAAAATTTGGGAAAATCAACAGTATATTTTTTCATTTCAAAACCAGCAAAATTTGTTTTGATAAACAGATTTATTTTTTTATAGTTTAAAATATTAATTTATTGCAGATATTGGCTCTTGTATAGATCGGGTCTTCGAAAAATGTTCTATTAATTGAATTTGCATGACTTCTTATTTAAAAAAAAAATGGATATTTTCCATTTTCGGAGACATTGCGTACTAAAAAAAGAGAGTTACTGCCCCTTACACCATTAGCACTCTTCTAAAATAAATTTCGCTCGTGTATTCGATCTCTACAAGAGCCAAAAATGTTTTATTTTACGTATCTATCAATACAGAAAGATTGCCCTCAAAATGTTACTTTGGGCTAGATATAGAACAATAATTTTTATTCTCAGGTCAAAGTTCAAGAAGGGGGTGGCTACAAACAGGGTGGGGATGGAGAAACATCTCAATTAAATACATAAAACAATTCGAATTAACAAATGTCAAACAGTAATAAAAAAAAAAAATTTTAAAAAGAGAGACGTGACAGTAAATTAAACAAATAATAATTACCTTTTTTGGTAAAAAATCATTCATGTATATTTCCATTAATGTTTAACATTGCGAAGTTCCGCAGTTCAGAGTTGTATTTTTCGCAAGTAGTTTTACAAATGCAAGAAGCAAATTTTCCCCTCGTTCAAAGATGAAAGAATCCGATTGCGATGTTAAATTTCGTCTTGACAGATGGGCAATAATTTAATTGCAAAATTAAATCCATCAGAATGCATTTCCGTTTTTTCGTAAACAAGTCAGCCACGTTAATCTTTTATTAATAGTCGACAAAAAAAAATAGGATTAATTACTTTGCGAACCTTCGAAATCTGAAAGGAATTTGGAAGCATGTCGAATAGAGAGTCATTTTTATCACAGATAAATGGAATTGATTGCAATTTTTCTTTTAATAATAGTGAAGGCATGTATTATTTTTATTTCGTTTTAACTATATTCGCATTTTGTTTACTGGATTTTTATGTATTTTTAAATTTAAGAAAATAACTATATAAATGGGAGTATATATATATATAGATAGATAGATATAATTTTCAACGGTCTGTTGATATATTTTCTTTTAAATATAAATCTAACAAAAAGTAATAGTAAAATTATACACACCCACTAAATTATAGGGTTTGTTTTTTTTTAGAACATAAATAAAAATGAATATATATTATATAGCCTAGTCTTCTACATTGTCTATTAACAGTTCGCTACAAAAAGCAAAAGTCCGTCTAAAAATGCCTCTAAAAGTGAAATTAAAATGTCAAGTTATGGTTTTGTGGCCGTTTTAAGGCAATTTCGAATTATTATTATTATTGTAGTCACGTGCTTTTGTTGGAGCCGGTAAAAGGAAACATTCGAACATTTTTTTTTTTCCGGGGGATTTTCTTTCCTATTTTTATTTTGAATGTCAGATATTTAAAGAAAAACAAACGTTTCGCTTGGTTCCGCTCTCTTTCGTGGACCTTTTTTTGTCAACACTGTCATCGAAAAAAAAAAAAAGAAAAAGCCCGATCTCTTAAGGATGCGGATTCCCTCGGTCGTTCGTTTAATTTTTGAAAACACAATTACTACTACGGCAAAGGCTACTCATGTCCCCGCAATTCGGCTAAAAAAAAAAAACAATTATTTTGATTTTATATTTTTTTTTGTTCTTAGACGAGGATATCGGTGACCAAAAACTAAGTCTTAAAATATAACCAGCATATTTTTTTTAATTTTCTCACTCTGTACGAAGAGAAAACGGACTTTGTTGTGGTAATATTAGAGAGAGAGGGGAAGAGAAGCGGCCGCTGTTTATTTAATTCTCAATCATTAAAATAATATTTTCTTAAATTAAGGTATAATTACATATGCATGGTTAAATAATAAAAAAAAAAATAAACTCAACTTAGATGATCTTTTTCAGGGGTAAATCTTTCCATGGAGAGAGGGTATTTCCTGCCTTTCCAAAGAGAGGGTATTTCCTTGGAAATAACAGAAAACATTTCCAGAGTGAAATTTAAAAAAAAATAAAATAACTGGGTCTTTTTTTTTTATAAGCTAATATCACTTTTCTTGTTGTTCTTCTAATTTTATCTCCAGTTTAGTCACAAGAAGATCGGGAAAATACGTTTAAATGTCGGGTACCCCCGCCTCTTTTTTTTTGTTTTGTCGTGATTTTCTTGAATATCATTGACCTCGGCTCCTATTCCTTTCTTTCGAACGTTCCGTTTTTCTTCCGTTCCGCTTGTATATTAAACAAGATTCCTGCTTGTTTTTCGTGTTGTTTCATCTTCAAGCGGGATTATTGATTCATTTAAGATATCCTCCCTCTCGCAACTGATTCATTAAATTCGGTTTTATAGTGAGTTTTCTTGAAGGCGAGAATTGCGAGTAATGAAAGAAAGACGAAGACACAGTGTTTAGGGGGGGGTGGAGGGGGCGTGTGATATGTGACGTCACGGACGCATGCTTCGGGGAGGCGGAGGGGCGTGTGATATGTGACGTCACAGACGCCTGCTCTGGCAGGAGAGGGGGGGGGAGTGAATTTAAGCTCGCACTGAATTGGGAAAATTTATTGGCAAGAAATAAATTTTTCACAAATTTATCCACAAGGCTCTCAATCCGCACTGAATTGGCTTTTCACAATTATAACACGCCACTAGGCTTATTCACTCGCTGTGCATACCAGGCGTTGCCCGGGAGTCATTTTACTTGCATTTTTGTTTCCCCCCCTCCCCCGTCACACCTTTTTTTTGTAATTATGGCGTTGTTGATTTTCACCAAATTATTATGTTTTGGGTTTTTTCTAAAGGATTTTTTAAGTTAAATAGAACTATTATTGTTTCATTTGGTCATTAAATTGTTAATTGAACCAAATTGCTATAAAACTATGACTAAATTTTGTTACGGTAATGTTTTAATCTCTATTTATACAATTATTCGATGTAAATAGATTCTGGTTCACAAAACTTTCAATCTCTTAATACAGGAGGATTTGCTAAAGAATCTTGTGGCCAGTTTAAATTACTTTCTATTCGACAGTTTAAATGCTCCCAAATTTTTTTCACATGAAGTAATTCTTTTCCTTTTTTTTTTCAACTATTAACAAAAGATTAAAATGACTGACTTATTCAGAAAGAAACCGAAATGCATTCTAGTAGATTTAATTTCGTTATTTCTTTTTTTTTAAATAGGATTTTTTTAAAGTTCCTTTTAGTACTTTACGCTTGCCGTGGACTGTTTAAAATCGCGACTCCCATAATACTAACATATCTCCGGTTTGCTACCAATATTCTCATTTTATATAATTTCATTTTTCGTCTTCGTGTCTCATGCTGAGGTTAGACGTTTCGTGAATGACTTCCAACTTTTCCTGTCTGTTGCCATTTTGCTTATGCCGCCCGCCAGGATCAGATAATCATCAACTGATCCCCTTCATCTCTTGAACGGCCTACCACGTGGCTTTGGGCCATCGACGTTAATGTGGGACACACTTTGGAGCGTTTCGGATGACTGACGACGGGTTACGTGGCCGTACCAGTTGAGACGTCTTTGTGCGACATACTTTGTCATGGAGGCCTGTAGAGTTAGACCGGCAATTTTCTCCATCCATCCGATGCGATGCAGCCTGGATCATGTCGTTTTGACGTTTCATAGTTGACCACATCTTTCAGCCATACCAGAGTACAGGTCAAGCGTATGTGTGTTGCATGCTGTCACTCTCGCATACGATGAGATCCCTGCGTTTTGTAAAATTGTCGACAGCTGCCTGAAGACTCTCCATGCGGCAGATATACTTCGTATTATAGTTGTCAGTTCGACACTGGAATCAATTGTGTTGCCTAGGTAGGTGAATTTATTGACTCTTTCGACACCGACAACAATTTCTCTTTTCATGGGAGTCGGATTTCGACAGGTGCAAACTGGATATTGTTAGTTGCCATGTAGCAGTCAAAAACAAAGACCTATTTTCTTACTCTGAATAATGTCCCTGTCCAACATCTACTATCTTCGCTTGAAGATATCTACTGGCAGACTTTTGAGTGCCCAAAGAGCTTTCCATCTTACTTTCCTCACTTGGACACTGTCCAACTTCGTCTACCTATACCAAACGGTGTAAATAACAATAGAAAGTTCTTTGGACTTCCGAAGATCTGTCAGCAGATCTTCAGGCGAAGATGGTAGATACTAGAGCGTCCAGTGGACAGGGGTAGGAGAGAGAACGTAGATGTGCTTCCTTGTTGCTGGCAGGTGTCTCTCTGCTTACTGACCGTGATTCCTGAAGAGGTTGAAGTAGTTCTTCAGGGCACAGATGGAATTAATGTGCCCTTCAAGCTGATTGGTCAGTGTGCAACCAGATTGCTTAACAGGGACATTTTTCAGAGAGAGAAAATAGGTCTTTGTTTATGACTGCTACAGGCATGACCTTCACCTCTTCTTTCTTGTACTGAGACCAAATGTACTCAGCCTGTTAAAGCACAACTTCAGCTGCAAACAAACAGAAAATCGCATCAGTTAGCTGCTCGGCATTGGAGTATTGATTTACTCCTCTCCAGGAGTTAGGCACAAGGCCAGTTTTTATCTTACTCCCACAAGTAAGATGTGACCCAAGGTCGGGAAAGTGGGGTTTGAAAAGCCAGCGCCCGAGAGGTGAGCACTCTGGCTATTAAAAATTGTCTGGGCAGCCCCGTCGGCATTCCCCGGTAGGGGCGCCTCAGGCAGTAAGCAATAAACTTACTCCTCCCCAAAGAGGGGAGGCAAGGCCTGGGAGGGTGGACCTCCTAGAACTGCACAGGACAGACCCATAGACCGGCGTAAATCAAGACCCGAAGGCCAAGACAATACCAGTCTATGGGGTGCAGTATCCATCGGAAAAGATATTACACTTTGATCGGCATTGGAGTATCTGTTCCTGCTCCTCCTGTTCCAGCTCCCAGGAACTTTATCGATCACGTTTCAGATATCAGTTCGTATCTGATCCCCCTGTCCCAAATGAAATCACAGGCCTGATTTATTTTTGTGTCTGGCAACAAGATGCTTGTTGCAGTTTGACTAATTAATAATGTGTAAGTCACGTAGAGGCGGGAAACATAGATGCACACACGCAGACCACACGAGAAGTTGTCACATAACTTTATCAGTATAGTGATTATTGAGGAGTGAAGACAAAGGTTGGTTAAGTAATCCTCTCTTCGGTTCAACACCTGTACTACACATACTGTGGACGAATTAGCGATGGAGACTGAGAGAAAGAATAGAAAAATGGATGATTCCACAGCGGACAGCACGGGAAATCCTCTACATGGTCACTGTTCCCAGTCTCGACAGCTGCGCTCAACCAGTTGATCAAGGCCGGCATCGTCGGTCTGAGTAGGCCATATGTTTTAACTAATACATAGAACAAACGAAAATACCCCCGATCACCCGACTAGCTGCTAAATCCCAACCCTTCACTGTAGAGGTCCCCAGATTCCGGAAGTGCAGATTCACATGTATCCAGTGCTTAAAACAGTGCAGACCCACTTGCATCACCGACTTTGATAACAGTACAAACATGCTTGTACCCATCACTTCGTCCATCTTTGCATATTCACTTGCAAAACGACCCACTTTAAACAACATTGCAGATAAGCTTGCAAAAATGTGTTTTTGATTTCAATCAATTAATGGTAAATTTTAAAAAAATGAATAGTGTGTAAGTCACGTAGATGCGGGAAACATAGATGCACATATGCCGACACACTGTTCCCAGCCTCGACAGCTGCACTCAACCACTTGATCAAGGCTGGCATCTTCGGTCTGAGTAGGCCATATGTTTTAACTAATATATAGAACAAACTAAAATACCCCTGATAAATTGTTGCATATTTACACATTTCAAACGTGTTTTTCTTCCGATTACATGCATAATACTAAATAGATTTTAACTCGAAATAGTTCCCCATGCAATAATATTTATAAACCCATGTTTATCTCATTCTGTTTAGGCATACGATCACAACAGTAACCTAATAATAATAATAATAATAATAATAATAATAATAATAATAATAATAATAATAATAATAATAATAATAATAATAATAATAATAATAATAAAAATAGTAATAATAATAATAATAATAATAATAATAATAATAATAATAATAATAATAATAATAATAATAATAAAAATAGTAATAATAATAATAATAATGAAAATAGTAATAATAGTAATAATAATAATAATAATAATAATAATAATAATAATAATAATAATAATAATAATAATAAAAATAGTAATAATAATAATAATAATAATAATAATAATAATAATAATAATAATAATAAAAATAATAATAATAATAATAATAATAAAAATAGTAATAATAATAATAATAATGAAAATAGTAATAATAGTAATAATAATAATAATAATAATAATAAGAAGAAGAAGAAGAAGAAGAAGAAGAAGAAATACACGGAACTAGCCAGAGAACTGAAAGGAATATGGAACATGAAGAATGTCAATATAATACCAATAATCGTAAGAGCAATAGGCACCGTCCCGATAAACTTGGAAAAAAGTCTGTGTGAAGTTGAAATTACAGAGAAGGCTGAAACTATATAACGAACGCTAATGGGGAAAGCATTCTGTTTACACCGTTGATCTTTACAATTACCAGAGTTTGACAGTATGTAAGAAAAATTTGGAGAATGTAGCGCTTCAATCAACAAAGAGCTTTGGTGAATGCTAACCAAGATCCCACTATTGTCATAAAGTTGCAGAAATTTGAGTCACAACAAAGGTTTTATGACTCCACTTGGACTGGATCTTTGTTTCTTCTTTTCTATAACAACCTTTTTGCATCTGCTTTTTTGACGAAAATGGAGTAATAGAATTTTGCAGAAAGACAAATTCGGATTCACTCAGGGATCTGAAGAACAGCATCGATGCCATTGTCAGTCCCTAAAGGCGATTTCAGAACATTTTGTTTTCTTTCCCTACGGAAATCTGTTGTGGTACTTCTAAGCATTGGATACACAAGAAGCGCAGTGGAATTACAGGTAGATCGATGGATGATAACTAGTTTGTGTGCGATGAAGTGTAAAACATTGGCGATGTATGAGAACTCAGATGTGGAAGAAGGTATATCTTGATGGCGAAGTTATTGAGGTTGTCCAGAAGTTTTGTTACCTTGGTGATACCACTGGAGCACAGGGTGGAGCAGGTGCTAGTGTGAGAAAGCGAGATAAATAAAGACCTGGCCAAAGATAGGTTAGTTTGGAAGTCAATTTCTAAAAGCCGTCCAATGCATGCCAGCATGTTAAACGGACGTTAAATCGACGACGACGACGACGATGATGATGATGATGATGATGATGATGGTTGTGATGATGATGGTGGTGGTTGTGATGATGATGATGATGATGATGATGATGATGCTGATGATGATGATGATGATGATGATGATGATGATGATGATGATGATGATGATGATGATGATGATGATGATGATGATGATGATGATTGTGGAATTATACAATTCTGTACAAAGACTCTTTTCAATTCTCCTTTTCAATATATGAATTGAAAGGTGGCTCAGAAAATGATATACTTTTCGCATGTAGGTCAACGGGTGCAGTTTCAGCTAGCGGTGGGCTCCTTTGGGACTTTAGATGGAATCCAGGCTCTGCCCGGGGGCCTACATGCCTGGAAACAATAAACCTTCTGATATCGGCTAGAAAGAGGTCTTCTTCCCAATATTGATAATGTTTTTCTGGCCAATCAAAGATCAGAAAATACGAAGTTGGATTCATCAATGGTGGGAAACTTATGAATATAACTTCTGGTAAAGAGTTTGGGTAATTGTAAAGATGGACTGTCTAAACAGTTTCTTCAAAACTTTGAATAAAATTAGTGTATAGACATAATATATCTATATATTTATAAGCGGACCCCACACTCTTCTCCGACCCCGTGGATATCTTGTCGGCCACTCACACACAGGTGTTTGATATCCTGGTCGCGGTGCCAAGTATAACAGATACCCCACTCTGTTCCGCATCATGGGGCCTGTTATAAACATGTACCCTGCTTTCCACACAGAGATCTTGCTAGACCGTGAACACTCTTTGGCCGGTGATCGTCGTAGTGGAAATACAAAAAAGGTCGGAATGATGATGATAGCTTCGTTGATTCTGTGAAGGCAAGGTTATTCAAGCAGAACAAATCAATAGTAGAAATAATGGCAAACAACGCGGTGATGTCTTTTGGTACGAGATAATTATTAACAATTAAAGGAAAGAATTGATCTTACATGGAATTTATGTCTATTGTATGGTAGATATCTTTTGGCTAAGGTATTTCGTCGTCTCTCTCTCTCTCTCTCTGCGTGTTCGCGGATCCCTTTACGATTGCAAGTTCTTAATTAAGTCATAAGTTGAACTAACTTGTCTACTTAAAACGATGGGTCTTACTCCGTCAGTCACGCATGCCTGGAATCGGCTTGTTTCTACGTAGGATCTAGCATCATCACCAAGATGCATACTAGTGCACCCCCAGGTACCGGATCCCCGTCGGTCCTAATTATTCTGTCATATATTATTTTTAAAAATCACAAATAAAAAATAAGAAACAAATATATTACACTGATCCATTCAGTGAAAAATTAAACTATATGATTAATAATTCAATAAATAATTAATAAATCCTTTATTCGTCACTTGGGCATTGTTTAGTTCAATATCGAGAAATCCCGATTCCTTATATATAATCGTATCACAGTCAATAGTTTTCTTTAAATGTCCGGCTGGCTTGGCAGGCCGAGAGCAAACTCAAGGCGTTTCCACAAATAATAGCGATAGAGAGGCGCTCGTAAAGCCAAGACAATTCGCGATTGCCTATGGTGTTGCGCGTCATTAATAGACCAAGGCTGTCAAAGAAATCGCACGTGGCAGAGCCAATCACTCCACTCGTCTCCGCAGCGATTGGTTGAAATACAAATCTGTCGAGAAGATCGGCGTATTTTGACCGCTTGCGACTCTCTGCTGACGCTGATGCATGTCCAGGGTTTGTTGCCGATTCTATCTATTTTTAATATTATGACAATAAGAACGTTTTGAAGATAAAATCAATGTATTATCACGTAGTAATAGGAAGAAAAAAAGGCGTTTTAATACTTTTATTGTCTTGAGCAAGACAAAAAAAGCAACATGGCGGCATCCCGTATTTTTAATGAGGGAACATTCCAGTCTCCCAAAAAAGAAACTTTGGATCGGGACTAAAATAAAAATTAATGAGGTAAAAAAAAAATTCTTCTCTTGTGACTAAGGACATTTTGATTCTAGTCCTAAGGTCGGACAGCAGTAGTATTAGTTTGACCTTTCCAAAAAATGATTTCAAAATAAAAACAAATCATCACCATATGTAGATGTGAGGAGGTTCGTTCTTAGTTATAAAATGTTCATTTTAATTTATAAATTGAATTTCTACTTAATTTTCAGTTTCATTTGTTGTTATTTCCCTTTTTGAACTATTTTCTCAATTCAACTCATTTATGCAAACAACAGAATGGAAAGCAAACAATCTACAAATTTGAACGGTTAAATTGAAAAGACCCAGGCAGAACACGTTCACCTGTCGCAGACAGAAGACAGCACAGACCTTCATCTGCCTTTACCAATTCCAAACATCCAATTTAATGTTTAAGCACCTTTTGTTTCCCCACTCCAAGTTTTGTCTCTTAGGTTTCAAAAGAAAACTGCCATTATTTATTTATTTGTTTGTTGAGCCTCTTTGGGGATCTCTCATTGTAATTATCTTCTCAATTTCAACCATAAAATTTTTTTATTTTTTTAAATTTATTTTTTACTCAAGCATTTTCACTCGATACAATATCAATACACATACCAAATTCTGTTAAATATTTCATCTGATAGTTCCCAAAAGTGCCTCTTTAACTCCTTTATTTTATCATTATTTCTAAATTTGTCCAATTCCATCGTAAAATGTTCAACGCTTTTTTATTCTGAATCTGTTCTGGCAACTCACCCCTACAGCCCCTTCACACAAAATGGATGTTGCTAGCCCCCTCTCTACTGTATCGTTAAAGAAAACTGCCATTATTTATTTATTTGTTCAGCCTCTTTGAGGATCTTCTCAATTTCAACCATAATAATTTTCAGATCAAATTCTGTTAAATATTTCATCCGATAGTCACCAAAAATGTCCCCTGAATTCTTTCTCATGTGGCAATATGTCTTATTTTGGGATGGACAAAAGATTTTTTTTTTAAAGTTATTACCTTATTGTTTTAGTTAAACAGCGATCTTCTTACAAACATTTAATTGCATAAAATAGTACCATCCTTCCAGTGTTTATGTATAGACATTATTATTTAACTTACTCCCCAACTCAATACAGTATCAATATACATATCAAATTCTGTTAAATATTTCATCTGATAGTTCCCAAAAGTGCCTCCTTACTTTCTTTTTTTTTGTCTACAATTGTTTCGAAATTTCATCTTGATACTAATTTTTTTTTTTATCTGACAACTTGTTCCACAAATATATTACCCTATCAGCAAAAAAAAAATTTAATTAATCGGTTTTGTTGAATGAGTTCTATGTCTGCTTGGTATAAATCGATGGAACAAGAATCCGAATGTTATGCAATCCCTGGTGCTCGAGGGGGATAATAAAAGAATGCGAAAACGATATCCGCCAAGCAACAGCTGCGGCGGCAGTGGCCATCTTGGATCAATTCACACGACCCATGTAACCATTCACAGCTGCAATCAGTCAATTAAAATTTGAATTGTAAATCAAGTTTTTTTTTAAAAAGCGGTGATATTGGAAATAAACAAACCACCGTCTTAAAAAAAAAATGAAGAAAAAATAACTCGATAAATAAAAAGAAATCGAAAAATGCAAACGTCCGCAAAGTTTTCCAGATGGTTCGACCTACAAAGTTATTAACGCTTTCATCTAGCGATTCTTTTGGACTTGCATCATTCTTGTTTTCTGTTAGCAATTTACAAACATAATTCCACATTAAATAAAGGCATACCTTTGCACTCAGATAAATGCAGGTATTCATATTCGTCTTCAAAGCAGTATAACTGAACTCAAAGACGTTTTATAACTCACAAGGTGTTCCCTTTATTCGAGATGACTTGTATATTACATTTTTAACGATATTTCGAGGTAACACCTCTTTTTCAAGTAATTGAGTTTTGTCCCTCGATGTTATGTTGTTGGATACTAGTCTCTGTTTCTGGAACGTGTAATATGCAAATTGTTAGGAATTTATAAATCTAATTCTACATGAAATAAAGTCATACCTTTACACGCGGATAAATGCGTATATCCATAATCGTATCGTACACAGGATAATCATGTTGACACACCTGTTCTCCTTATGTTCCCTTCCTTTCACAAAGACGTACTTCAAACACTACAAAACGTTTAGTGATTTATGAATTTAAATGTCAGTGCAAGGCTGACTATATGGGTTGTACTCTGCAACGATTGGATGTCAGAGTGGCACAACATGTTTCGTAAGTCATGGTTGGGGAAAACAAATTTATCAACGGATGCATCCGCGTGCTTACAGAGTACATCCGGGCGTTTACAGAGTACATCTGGGCGCTGACAAATTCACAAGTCGTCCATTGGTCAACACTTATACGACAATAAAGTGTGTGGTGATGCTTATTCTGATGGCTGCTTCCGTATATGACATAAGGTTCACTCCAAACACCATCTTAATGTGTTGGGGCCGGTTAGCATAACCACAAGGAAACCTTCGCTCTGTAGGCAGAAAGAGCTGTCGCATAAGTTGGATTTGTATAGAGAGCTCTAAAAAGGAAAAACAAAAAAACTGCCTGAATTTTTTTTTTCCGTTGTCATAATTCCTGCTTCTGTATCATTCTACTTTTTCAGAAATCGTTTCCCCATCCATCATCGTAATTCGGACTATTTGTTTTTCTCTCAAAAGTGATGCAATAACAGTCGCAACAGCACTCAGCGCAAGACCCCATTTAGATTTCACCATTTTAATTTTGCCTTAAAAAATAAAATTAAAATTTTTTTTAAATGTTTCAAAAAAAAAAAATTTTAAAATGTTTTAAATAAAAAAATTTAAAAATGTTTTAAATAAAAAAATTTAAAAATGTTTTAAATAAAAAAATTAAAAAATGTTTTAAATAAAAAAATTTAAAAATGTTTTAAATAAAAAAATTTTAAAATGTTTTAAATAAAAAAATTTAAAAATGTTTTGAATAAAAAAATTTAAAAATGTTTTAAATAAAATTTAATTTTTCTAAAAGTAACTCAACGCAATCCAATAATTTATTTTAATCGTATTCCGCCGACGTAGACTTTTGAAAATGGGTCGACCGAAAGGTACCTCGAGTTATAATTTTAGTTTAGTTATTTAGACTATTAAATTATTTTTTTTTTCTTACTTTTCGATTTTAGTCTCATTGTGTTTTTCACTAAAACATAGCAAAAAAATAAGAAAACATTTTTTTCTTCTCTCTTTTCCCTCTTTAGTCTGTGACATTTGTCACATCGATTTACTCTGACTCCGACATTACTTTTCAAAACAATAATTAAATTCTGTGCAACTAAAAAAATATTTCTTCACTTCATGCAATTCATCAGGTAGCTGATCAAAAAGATTTTTTTTGTTAATTTTCAAACCTAATCTCGAGTCTAACAATAGATCGTCATTAAACCGTTAATGCTGCGTTTATGTATAAGGTTGGAAAAAAAGTAATGTCGTTTTTGTCCAACATATTTATTTCACGTGAAACATTCACATTAGGGCATTTTTAATCTTTACAATAATTCCCCTCGTTTTCTATGACTTCTGTCCAACGATCAACTATCTTCTTGTCACAAGTCTTTGCAAAAATGGTTCTCGATGATTCCTGGAAAGCAAAGATGTGCAAACAATTAATCTTTGATTTCGTTGAGCGTCGGTCAAATTGTAGGAAATGCAGAGTCAAAGTTTTGAAACTTTTCCAAACTCGTGAAGGCATGAAATAATTGTGGTATGAGTTGTATTGAATTGTTGAGCTAATTCTCTGCTGGTTAACTTTGGATTGACCTATACAGCGTCTTTAATGGAGTCTTTATCAATTGATTTTTGCCTTCCCGAACGTCGCTGATCTGACAGGTTAAAGTCCCCAGAAGAAAATGTTGCACACCACCGTTGACATTTTCGATCATTCAGAACATTTATCCCATAAACAGTTTCAATATTCTTTGTAGCTTCTGCGGCTGAGTTTCCTTTTTTGAATTCATAGAGCATGCAATGTCTCATATGCTCCTCACTAATATCCATTTTTTGACGGCTGAGACCGTTAAAATTAATATTTTCAAACTAATGACTATATCTGAAAGGCAAAGCAAGATATTAAGACACCAATTCACCAAAAATTCTAAAACTGTGTGAAACTTAGGAGGCTGCAAAGTTGTGAAGTAAAACATATGACATAACTCTCTTTCCAACCTGATATATGCATGTGTCGATTTGATGAAGAGGTAATGGGGCGGTAATGTTGTAGCCAGGTCGACTTGTGTGTATTGTATGCATACAATTATACACGTGTGCGTGTGTGTGTTTGTTGTTTACTTGATCCAGTTTGATGCTTTCACAGGCCAATTCATAAACCCTTATCTAATTACCATATCTCTTTATGGTGTATCGATACAAGCAATGAGACTAATTCTTTTTTGATTCGATTTACGCTGATCACAGACTTTCAGTTCATTTTCTATCAATGGTGTACATTACTATGAAGTGGGCCTAATTCAATTGTTTGGAAGAAGAAAAAAAATTCTTCTTTGAATTCATGGTGATGCCGGAGCATGGCAAGTGTGTGTTGGGGGGGGGGGGGACCTGAATCAAAGTTGAAGGGTTGTTTGGTTGGTTGTTGGGTTTTATGGCATGTCAACTACCGTTGGGTCAAACAACTCATTACGTTTTCGCTGCAGAATTGACTCCCTCCGACAAGTCATTCTCAGAAACGTCCGCGCTGGCTGGATCATGCCCTTCGCCGTCAACAAGGAGAGTTCATCTTAAGGGTGGGGAAATGGGATGTGGTGGACAACAAAAAAACCTGATGATTGTTAAAGCTGACCTGGAACCCAACCTGGGTCCTACGGGGTTTGTCATTGGAACAGAGAGTTACTAGAGATCACCCAATCGTTGACTTCAGATCGTCAGGCTTAGTCGGCCTTCGTGAAGGGCGCAATGGCAAGAATGGATGGAGCCAGCTCAACCCACCCCAGGGGATAAATGCTGTTTCAAATACAAGTAGTAATCTATACGATTAGTATACCATGACAGAAACCATCGAACTGCCATCTTGTTTTGACTCTATTCCACTATAAACCATGACAGAAACCATCAAACTGCCATCTTGTTTTGACTCTATTCCACTATAAACCATGACAGAAACCATCGAACTGCCATCTTGTTTTGACTCTATTCCACTATAAACCATGACAGAAACCATCGAACTGCCATCTTGTTTTGACTCTATTCCACTATAAACCATGACAGAAACCATCGAACTGCCATCTTGTTTTGACTCTATTCCACTATAAACCATGACAGAAACCATCGAACTGCCATCTTGTTTTGACTCTATTCCACTATAAACCATGACAGAAACCATCGAACTGCCATCTTGTTTTGACTCTATTCCACTATAAACCATGACAGAAACCATCGAACTGCCATCTTGTTTTGACTCTATTCCACTATAAACCATGACAGAAACCATCGAACTGCCATCTTGTTTTGACTCTATTCCACTATAAACCATGACAGAAACCATCGAACTGCCATCTTGTTTTGACTCTATTCCACTATAAACCATGACAGAAACCATCGAACTGCCATCTTGTTTTGACTCTATTCCACTATAAACCATGACAGAAACCATCGAACTGCCATCTTGTTTTGACTCTATTCCACTATAAACCATGACAGAAACCATCGAACTGCCATCTTGTTTTGACTCTATTCCACTATAAACCATGACAGAAACCATCAAACTGCCATCTTGTTTTGACTCTATTCCACTATAAACCATGACAGAAACCATCGAACTGCCATCTTGTTTTGACTCTATTCCACTATAAACCATGACAGAAACCATCGAACTGCCATCTTGTTTTGACTCTATTCCACTATAAACCATGACAGAAACCATCGAACTGCCATCTTGTTTTGACTCTATTCCACTATAAACCATGACAGAAACCATCGAACTGCCATCTTGTTTTGACTCTATTCCACTATAAACCATGACAGAAACCATCGAACTGCCATCTTGTTTTGACTCTATTCCACTATAAACCATGACAGAAACCATCGAACTGCCATCTTGTTTTGACTCTATTCCACTATAAACCATGACAGAAACCATCGAACTGCCATCTTGTTTTGACTCTATTCCACTATAAACCATGACAGAAACCATCGAACTGCCATCTTGTTTTGACTCTATTCCACTATAAACCATGACAGAAACCATCGAACTGCCATCTTGTTTTGACTCTATTCCACTATAAACCATGACAGAAACCATCGAACTGCCATCTTGTTTTGACTCTATTCCACTATAAACCATGACAGAAACCATCGAACTGCCATCTTGTTTTGACTCTATTCCACTATAAACCATGACAGAAACCATCGAACTGCCATCTTGTTTTGACTCTATTCCACTATAAACCATGACAGAAACCATCGAACTGCCATCTTGTTTTGACTCTATTCCACTATAAACCATGACAGAAACCATCGAACTGCCATCTTGTTTTGACTCTATTCCACTATAAACCATGACAGAAACCATCGAACTGCCATCTTGTTTTGACTCTATTCCACTATAAACCATGACAGAAACCATCGAACTGCCATCTTGTTTTGACTCTATTCCACTATAAACCATGACAGAAACCATCGAACTGCCATCTTGTTTTCACTCTATTCTACTATAAACCATGACAGAAACCATCGAACTGCCATCTTGTTTTGACTCTATTCTACTATAAACCATGACAGAAACCATCGAACTGCCATCTTGTTTTGACTCTATTCCACTATAAACCATGACAGAAACCATCGAACTGCCATCTTGTTTTGACTCTATTCCACTATAAACCATGACAGAAACCATCGAACTGCCATCTTGTTTTGACTCTATTCCACTATAAACCATGACAGAAACCATCGAACTGCCATCTTGTTTTTACTCTATTCTACTATAAACCATGACAGAAACCATCGAACTGCCATCTTGTTTTTACTCTATTCTACTATAAACCATGACAGAAACCATCGAACTGCCATCTTGTTTTGACTCTATTCCACTATAAACAATGACAGAAACCATCGAACTGCCATCTTGTTTTGACTCTATTCCACTATAAACCATGACAGAAACCATCGAACTGCCATCTTGTTTTGACTCTATTCCACTATAAACCATGACAGAAACCATCGAACTGCCATCTTGTTTTGACTCTATTCCACTATAAACCATGACAGAAACCATCGAACTGCCATCTTGTTTTGACTCTATTCCACTATAAACCATGACAGAAACCATCGAACTGCCATCTTGTTTTGACTCTATTCCACTATAAACCATGACAGAAACCATCGAACTGCCATCTTGTTTTGACTCTATTCCACTATAAACCATGACAGAAACCATCGAACTGCCATCTTGTTTTGACTCTATTCCACTATAAACCATGACAGAAACCATCGAACTGCCATCTTGTTTTGACTCTATTCCACTATAAACCATGACAGAAACCATCGAACTGCCATCTTGTTTTTACTCTATTCTACTATAAACCATGACAGAAACCATCGAACTGCCATCTTGTTTTGACTCTATTCCACTATAAACCATGACAGAAACCATCGAACTGCCATCTTGTTTTGACTCTATTCCACTATAAACCATGACAGAAACCATCGAACTGCCATCTTGTTTTGACTCTATTCCACTATAAACCATGACAGAAACCATCGAACTGCCATCTTGTTTTGACTCTATTCCACTATAAACCATGACAGAAACCATCGAACTGCCATCTTGTTTTGACTCTATTCCACTATAAACCATGACAGAAACCATCGAACTGCCATCTTGTTTTGACTCTATTCCACTATAAACCATGACAGAAACCATCGAACTGCCATCTTGTTTTGACTCTATTCCACTATAAACCATGACAGAAACCATCGAACTGCCATCTTGTTTTGACTCTATTCCACTATAAACCATGACAGAAACCATCGAACTGCCATCTTGTTTTGACTCTATTCCACTATAAACCATGACAGAAACCATCGAACTGCCATCTTGTTTTGACTCTATTCCACTATAAACCATGACAGAAACCATCGAACTGCCATCTTGTTTTGACTCTATTCCACTATAAACCATGACAGAAACCATCGAACTGCCATCTTGTTTTGACTCTATTCCACTATAAACCATGACAGAAACCATCGAACTGCCATCTTGTTTTGACTCTATTCCACTATAAACCATGACAGAAACCATCGAACTGCCATCTTGTTTTGACTCTATTCCACTATAAACCATGACAGAAACCATCGAACTGCCATCTTGTTTTGACTCTATTCCACTATAAACCATGACAGAAACCATCGAACTGCCATCTTATTTTTACTCTATTCCACTATAAACCATGACAGAAACCATCGAACTGCCATCTTGTTTTGACTCTATTCCACTATAAACCATGACAGAAACCATCGAACTGCCATCTTGTTTTGACTCTATTCCACTATAAACCATGACAGACTGATGATCGAACATGCTGTCTTCTTGTTACATACAACAGACGGTTTATGGCTCGACAATTGGGTCATTTTATACCGAAATCGTAATTAGATATCGTGTATTGGTTCGTAGATTAATTTGTTTTGTTAGGCGTATATTTTGTAAACAATTAGTCTGTAAACGATAGTTAACGACTGTATGCAGTTTTGTTTCTAACCCTAACCCAAAAGAGTAGGGGGTTTCGGTTCTTAACTAGTTGATAGGGTTGGGAAATAGGGTAGGCAGAAAAAAAAGGTAGAAAGTGCTGGGAAAGATAGATGTCAGGAGGGGGGAGATTAAAAGTGTGTACTGTTTTAGATATTGACCCTAATTTCCGTGACTGTCCGGCAGCAGCGAGCCGACAGCTAACGGAAGCGTCCGAGACCTGCCGAGTCGGCAGACGAAAACAATGTAAGACGATGAATATACGTAAAGAAAAAGAAATGCATATATTTTTATACAGAAAATGAAATAAATGAACAAACCCATAGCTGAAATGAATAAACTTTTTTTAAATTAATATTTAACCATTTTATGTAAGAAAATTTTTTATAAACGCTAACATTTTAAACCATTTTTTTATGTAACTGAAATAAACTGTTTTTATAAACTTTAGAACGCGAAAATAACTTTTTTAAACCATTTTTTTTTTGCAATTACGCATTGTTTTTTTTTTAAACATTTGTTTTGTAACTGAAATAAACTGTTTTTATAAACTGTAGAACGCGAAAATAATAACTTTTTTAAACCATTTTTTTTTTTTTGCAATTACGCATTGTTTTTTTGTTTTTTTCCATTATTTTAGCTGGAGGAGTAAGGGCTTGTTTTTCGTTTTTGGAGGGGGGCTTAGCGAAATACCGGCAGAAGAGGAGGACCGCGAAAAAAACGTCCCCGATCGCAACGAAATCCAAGCCCGGCATTCCTGGGTGGGGCATCTCCAGGCATATTTTTCAGTAACTGTCTTTCGCGGTACTAGCCGGCAAAGTCGGCCGCCGCCGCATCGCATATCTTTTGCCAGCAGAGCTTTCTGCTGGCAAAAGTTAATGCACTGCTCCGGAGAGGCAATTGAACTACACAACACTTCAAAATTCATTGTCAACAAGTGCCAAGCGTCGGACGCCAGCCTCGTTTTCGATTTCGGCAGGTCTCGGACGCTTCCGTTAGCTGTCGGCTTGCTGCTGCCGGGCAGTCACGGAAATTAGGGTCAATATCTAAAACAGTACCTAAAAGTGAATACCTTGCCCTTATCGTGCACAGGACAAATTCTATTTAACCTATGGGACGTTGACAGGTACTACCAATCCTCCTCTGGGTCTAACGTTTCCAAATTGAGGCCTCACCACCAGGTGTCCCTTAAGGTCATTCACAAGACTCAAAGTTGAAGGGACAGAAAAAGGGAGTGAAATATTAAGATGATGAATGTATCAAAACCCTTTATCATCTGATGATATCATGTGATATAAACTTCAGCTTTGTTCGAAAACAACTATTAAATAACTATTAAAATGCTATTAAATAAATATTAAATAACTATTAAATAACTTAACATGCAATTAAACAACTATTAAAACGCTATTAAACAACTATTAAAATGCTATTAGACAAATATTAAACAACTATGAAAATGCAATTACTAAGCATCTACTAAATACCATTAAACAACTATGAAAATGCTCTTAAACAACTATGAGAAAATAATTTAACAAGTATTAAAATGCTATTACACAACTATTAGAAAATAATAAACCAAGTATCAAAAGGCTATTAAACAACTATTAAAATGCTATTAGACAAATATTAAACAACTATTAAAATGCTATTAAACAACTATTAAAATGCTATTAAACAACTATTAAAATGCTATTAAATAACTATTAAAATGCTATTAGACAAATATTAAACAACTATTAAAATGCTATTAAATAACTATTAAAATGCTATTAGACAAATATTAAACAACTATTAAAATGCTATTAAACAACTATTAAAATGCTATTAGACAAATATTAAACAACTATTAAAATGCTATTAAACAACTATTAAAATGCTATTAAACAACTATTAAAATGCTATTAAACAACTATTAAAATGCTATTAAACAACTATTAAAATGCTATTAGACAAATATTAAACAACTATTAAAATGCTATTAAACAACTATTAAAATGCTATTAAACAACTATTAAAATGCTATTAAACAACTATTAAAATGCTATTAAACAACTATTAAAATGCTATTAAATAACTATTAAAATGCTATTAGACAAATATTAAACAACTATTAAAATGCTATTAAACAACTATTAAAATGCTATTAAACAACTATTAAAATGCTATTAAACAACTATTAAAATGCTATTAAACAACTATTAAAATGCTATTAAATAACTATTAAAATGCTATTAGACAAATATTAAACAACTATTAAAATGCTATTAAATAACTATTAAAATGCTATTAGACAAATATTAAACAACTATTAAAATGCTATTAAACAACTATTAAAATGCTATTAGACAAATATTAAACAACTATTAAAATGCTATTAAACAACTATTAAAATGCTATTAAACAACTATTAAAATGCTATTAAACAACTATTAAAATGCTATTAAATAACTATTAAAATGCTATTAGACAAATATTAAACAACTATTAAAATGCTATTAAACAACTATTAAAATGCTATTAAACAACTATTAAAATGCTATTAAACAACTATTAAAATGCTATTAAACAACTATTAAAATGCTATTAAATAACTATTAAAATGCTATTAGACAAATATTAAACAACTATTAAAATGCTATTAAACAACTATTAAAATGCTATTAGACAAATATTAAAATGCTATTAAACAACTATTAAAATGCTATTAAATAACTATTAAAATGCTATTAGACAAATATTAAACAACTATTAAAATGCTATTAAACAACTATTAAAATGCTATTAAACAACTATTAAAATGCTATTAAACAACTATTAAAATGCTATTAAATAACTATTAAAATGCTATTAGACAAATATTAAACAACTATTAAAATGCTATTAAACAACTATTAAAATGCTATTAAACAACTATTAAAATGCTATTAAACAACTATTAAAATGCTATTAAACAACTATTAAAATGCTATTAAATAACTATTAAAATGCTATTAGACAAATATTAAACAACTATTAAAATGCTATTAAACAACTATTAAAATGCTATTAAACAACTATTAAAATGCTATTAAACAACTATTAAAATGCTATTAAATAACTATTAAAATGCTATTAGACAAATATTAAACAACTATTAAAATGCTATTAAACAACTATTAAAATGCTATTAGACAAATATTAAACAACTATTAAAATGCTATTAAAAAACTATTAAAATGCTATTAAACAACTATTAAAATGCTATTAAATAACTATTAAAATGCTATTAGATAAATATTAAACAACTATTAAAATGCTATTAAATAACTATTAAAATGCTATTAGACAAATATTAAACAACTATTAAAATGCTATTAAACAACTATTAAAATGCTATTAAACAACTATTAAAATGCTATTAAACAACTATTAAAATGCTATTAAATAACTATTAAAATGCTATTAGACAAATATTAAACAACTATTAAAATGCTATTAAATAACTATTAAAATGCTATTAGACAAATATTAAACAACTATTAAAATGCTATTAAATAACTATTAAAATGCTATTAGACAAATATTAAACAACTATTAAAATGCTATTAAACAACTATTAAAATGCTATTAGACAAATATTAAACAACTATTAAAATGCTATTAAACAACTATTAAAATGCTATTAAACAACTATTAAAATGCTATTAAATAACTATTAAAATGCTATTAGACAAATATTAAACAACTATTAAAATGCTATTAAACAACTATTAAAATGCTATTAGACAAATATTAAACAACTATTAAAATGCTATTAAACAACTATTAAAATGCTATTAGACAAATATTAAACAACTATTAAAATGCTATTAAAAAACTATTAAAATGCTATTAAACAACTATTAAAATGCTATTAAATAACTATTAAAATGCTATTAGATAAATATTAAACAACTATTAAAATGCTATTAAATAACTATTAAAATGCTATTAGACAAATATTAAACAACTATTAAAATGCTATTAAACAACTATTAAAATGCTATTAAACAACTATTAAAATGCTATTAAACAACTATTAAAATGCTATTAAATAACTATTAAAATGCTATTAGACAAATATTAAACAACTATTAAAATGCTATTAAATAACTATTAAAATGCTATTAGACAAATATTAAACAACTATTAAAATGCTATTAAATAACTATTAAAATGCTATTAGACAAATATTAAACAACTATTAAAATGCTATTAAACAACTATTAAAATGCTATTAGACAAATATTAAACAACTATTAAAATGCTATTAAACAACTATTAAAATGCTATTAAACAACTATTAAAATGCTATTAAATAACTATTAAAATGCTATTAGACAAATATTAAACAACTATTAAAATGCTATTAAACAACTATTAAAATGCTATTAGACAAATATTAAACAACTATTAAAATGCTATTAAACAACTATTAAAATGCTATTAAACAACTATTAAAATGCTATTAGACAAATATTAAACAACTATTAAAATGCTATTAAACAACTATTAAAATGCTATTAAACAACTATTAAAATGCTATTAGACAACTATTAAAATGCTATTAAACAACTATTAAAATGCTATTAGACAAATATTAAACAACTATTAAAATGCTATTAAACAACTATTAAAATGCTATTAAACAACTATTAAAATGCTATTAAACAACTATTAAAATGCTATTAGACAAATATTAAACAACTATTAAAATGCTATTAAACAACTATTAAAATGCTATTAAACAACTATTAAAATGCTATTAGACAACTATTAAAATGCTATTAAACAACTATTAAAATGCTATTAGACAAATATTAAACAACTATTAAAATGCTATTAAACAACTATTAAAATGCTATTAAACAACTTTAATAGTTGCTTAATAGCATGTACTCGTTGTTTAATGGCATTTTAATAGTTGTGCTAGTAAACAACTATTAGATAACTATGAAAATTCTATTAAACAACTATGAAACTGCTATTAAACAACTATTAAAATTCTATTAAACAACTTTTAAAATACTATTAAACAACTATTAAATGCTTTTAAACAACTATTAGATAACTATGAACGTGCTATTAAACAACTATTAAAATGCTATTAAATAACTATGTCACAATTATTAGAATGTTATTAAAAAACTATTAGAGAATCATCTTCGATGAAAAAAACGTAACATGTCCAAATAAGCACATTCCGGAGATCATAAATGTTTAGGAAATGTAGGGTGAATAGCAGAATGTCTTCAAAAAGTTCGAATAATGAAAAGTTCCGGTTTAGAAAATAGAGGGATTCAAGTCCGAGGTTAAAGCTCATTGGCAAAAAAGTGATTCACTAGAAGGAATACAAGTGTATAAATCTCGAGCACAATTGGTAAAAACTCAAAAAATAAGAAGGCCCATTGCCGCATATTTTCTTCCTTGGCAAAGTAAAAAAAATGGACAAAATCTAGAATTGGATAATTCAAGTGGATTATAAGATAATAAAAAGTAAAGAAGAAGAAAAGGAGGAAAGTGGAATTAGAGAGAAAACAAAACTGGCCTTGTGCCTAACTCCTGTAGCGGAGTAAATAAAATGTTGTAAGTTTATTGCTTACTGCCTGAGGCGCCCCTACCGGGGAATGCCGACGGGACTGCCCAGGCAATTTTTAATGGCCAGAGTGCTCACCTTCTCGGGCGCTGGCTTTTCAAACCCCACTTTCCCAACCCGACCTTGGGTCACATCTTACCTTGTGGGAGTAAGATAAAACTGGCCTTGTGCCTAACCTCCTGGGGAGGTAAATAAAAAATGTTGTATTATTGATCGGCTTTTGTTCCGATGGATACTACCTACACCCCATAGACTTGTATCGTCTTGGCCTTCGGGGCTTGATTTACGCCGGTCTATGGGTCTGTCCTGTGCAGTTCTAGGAGGTCCACCCTCCCAGGCTTTGCCTCCCCTCTTTGGGGAGGAGTAAGTTTATTGCTTACTGTCTGAGGCGCCCCTACCGGGGAATGCCGACGGGGCTGCCCAGGCAATTTTTAATGGCCAGCGTGCTCACCTTCTCGGGCGCTGGCTTTTCAAGTCCCACTTTCCCGACCCGACCTTGGGTCACATCTTACCTTGTGGGAGTAAGATAAAACTGGCCTTGTGCCTAACTTCCTGGGGAGGTAAATAAAATGTTGTATTATTGATTTAAATAACAGTAAGCCCTTTTGATGCTAATGTAGGTGTGCTAAATGAAAAGAACGTTTCGCATTTATTCATTTAGATAATATGTAAATAAAATGATAACAATCAAAACCTGTTTTCTTGAATTACCCATGGAATTTCCACGAGCCCTGCTAGTATGAATAATTTATAATCCTGCAATAAATCGAGCGTTAAGCTATTTTTTAACTTTAATTTTACTTTTGTTTAAAAATTGACCAATCGACAATTCGTAAACCATTGCAAGGTCTTCTTGAATATGCATCAGCCGATGTGTCGATCGCACTAAACCTATATCCGGCACACCTACTGGCTCGTGAGACCTCTACGCTGAGCACCGTCCCGCCCAGCACAGGTGTTCATTTTCACATAGCGCGTACACCCTTTCCCGTCTCTCCTTCCGTCTCTGCTCTCTATCTGACGTACCAGATTTGTATCTGATTCGTTCCTAAACTGCAAAGACATTATCACTTATTCAATTTGGTTTCGTAACGAACAGGGTCTTATTTGTAATTCAGTCCGACGCAGAAGGGTATGAAAGAGCTCATTGTTCAACTGCCGGTTCCACCCTTGATAATATTCGGACAGCTCACGATAAAGGATACAAGTTAACAAAAACAGACTATTTACTCCTTCTTTGAAAACGAGATGCTGTTTATTCAAATAAATAAATGATGACCGTATCTGCAGTGATAACGCCAATGCACAAACCTCTATTATTATAAACTAGTGGGACCCGTAGAAATTCCACGGTGTTTTCTAGATTATTAATATAAAAGAACTAGGATTGTGTAAAATTGGTCGTGGCTTATACGGACTATGGTTATTAAAAGGGACTTATCATAAAATTTTATACTAGTTTCCGTTTAAATTCTGATTGTGTTTGAAGGATAAACGCCTAAAGTTAATCTCTAAAAGGAAAAATAATGTATTTTTACATTTGAAAAAAAGAAAAAGATTCTTCAAGAACGCATGCAAATAATTAAATTAATTTAAAGAAATTATATGATTGTAATCGAAAATACAGTACTTACGTTTAGAACAACAATAATTAATGACACGTCCTGTCGCGCGCTCTGAGATGTTTCTTTTCGAAATATAATAACATATTTTTATATAAAAAGTAAAATGGTTTGTTCCATTATTACATAATGTTTGATTTGCAGCACGATGGTCCCGACCAAACAGCCGGCTAGCCAGTCCCAGAAGCAGACGACAGTGACTATCGTCAGACGATGATTGCTGGCCATAACAAGATGAGTCATTGCACATACGTGCACATGTTGTCACACATCGTCCCGTCGTCACAAAAGTCCGGCAAAGATCGCCATGGTGCCACATTGATGGCGGTCCCAAGATATACCCCTTCGGCAAAAGCAAAAGAATTTTGCTACACCAGGATGAATAATATAAAGAAAAAAAAATGGGCACTCCAGAAAAACATCCGACTTTGAGTTAGCGAGCCGCTATTCCGAATTCACAACAGTAAGCCGAAATACATAGACTGTCTCTCCAGCCATAATTTTTAAAAAGTCCAAAGATACTTCCACAATACAGACAAGTGAGTTGCTAGGGAAACTTGGTCTTGCGGACCTTAGATCCCATCTTGAGTATGAGAAGACTCCGCTGGTATGGCCACATGGACAGATCCAGCAGTGCAATCAACTGTGCAGTAAACCTACAAGTTTCTGGTAGGCGCGGAGTTGGCCAAAGTTGTCTTGGAGGGAGCTGACAGAGAGAGACCGCAGAGACTGGAGTCTCTTAAATGCTGACCCTAAGGATCGACAAAAGTGGAGATTTGCGATGAGGACTGCCATGCGGGCAGCTAGCCAGCTGTCTGGAGGAGCCGGGGTACACTGGTGTGGACATTACTCCCAATCTTGCACGATAATCAAAAGACCGATAAAGAAGAAGAAAAAGAAAAAAGTTATGGTCATTGACAAATTTGTTCTGTGTTTATTCATTTCCAAATCAAAAGACCGAGGCTTTCTTCGGATGAGCTGTGTAAATATCACTGTGCAGACTTGGGGATTACAAACTTAGATCCTCGTGACCGCCAAGCCTGGCGTGGAAGACTTCGATCAAGACTGACAGGCAGGCCCCACCCTCTTATAGAGGACTAATCAAAGGCCTGTTCAAAAATAAATTGGATGAGGAAGAAGAAGAAGAAGAAGAAGAAGAAGACAAAGAAGAAGATGAAGAAAAAGAAGAAGAAGAAGAAGAAGAAGAAGAAGAAGAAGAAGAAGAAGAAGAAGAAATACACAATTTTCTCCTATTCAGTTGAATATTCAGTGTAGCAGCAAGTCCTGGGAACACATACTAGAAAGAACAGTTGGAAATAAGTCATACACCATCCACTATGACTATGCAATTCCTACAACTACTTACCTAGAAAACGGAGCTGTTAAACCTGACATAGTGGTATGGGACAAGAGGGAGAAAGTAGCAACCCTAGTTGAAGTCAGCGTCCCTAATGATGCTGGCTTAAACAGGGCTGAGAGGGAGAAGATAACGAAATACCAAAGTCTCATGTACGGCATGAAAAGAAACTGGAATCTTAGGAAGATCTCCATCATTCCAGTAATTATAGGAGCAACAGGACTAATGAAAAAGAATTTCAAAAACTACCTGGCAAATATACCCGGTGAACCAAGTGCAAGAGAGATACAAACAATTGCGCTTAAAGGGGCGGTTAGAATCTTAAAAAGGTCTTTAGGCTGGAGTGTCTGAAATAGCCGGTGAATGTCTGGCATCCGGTAGGATGCTCCATCCCCAGCAAACACAAAAAGATAAGAAAATTGAAAATATATATATATATATATATATATATATATATATATATATATATATATATATAAAGTGGTGTACTAAAAGCGAACTTTTAGGAAAAGTAAAACCTATTGTGAAGAGTATACAGCTCAATATCCAGGATAGAGCAGGTAGAATGAAGAAGAATGGGAAGGAATTAGAGAAGCAAAAGCCAAATCATAATTCAATTCAATTGCTCAGAGCAAGGTATATTCCGCAAAAAAGGCAATTTATTCAAGTTAAATTTTCCTTAAGCCAGGCTTTTCAAAGATCAAAATCTTATCATCAGAGGAAGTCGCTGGGATAGATAAGTTGGCAAAGGCCAAGATTTAAAATTTGAAAAAATAAAATAAAAGTTGTAGGGGAAGAAACACAGGGCAAAATTCTGCCCGAATGCAAGCAAATGTCCGATTGCTAAAAATATATATATACTAGACCACCCGTGACCCGTTGGGTCAGTTTGTTATATTAGCTATGGAATTCATGTATGAGCGTGACACTTGTGACATAAAGAAAATAGGTTTTTTTTACATAACAGAAGCATTTCTATGAAAGTATATTAAAATGAAAAAAGAATATAGATAGATTTCTATGAGTCGTTCTGTTTATTATAATTGTTTTTTTTTTAAATTACAGTTACTGAATTATAAGTGGTTGGTTAGGGCGATTTGAGAAAGGAAGGGGGTACAGCAAGCTTTCTCGCGTACGTAACGAAAACAGAGGGAGTAGGAGTGGTGAAATCTATGAGAGGGAAAGTGGGAGGTGGTTTCGTTCACCGACCGCTAGTATAGCTGATATTAATAATGAGTGTTGTTTTTTTGTTTGTTTGTTTTTGTTTTTTAAAAGGGAGGAGTTTTTTTGAAACTGCGACAGACTTTACGAAGTCCTCCCGTTGAATGTTTTTAGCCGTGAAGAAAACAAATAAACTATTTGATGAAATTAAATGAAATTGTTTAAAAATTTCCAGAATGAAAAATTTCATGCGTTCGTTAATCATAATAGAGAATAACGGAATTGGAATAACAGATTGAAGACGATGCTATTTACGCATGCGCAACCGGATGTTGAAAACCGGAAAGCTGAAAGCTGATTGCAAACATACAAGAACAATAGAGTTTTTAGTATTATATAGATATATGGTACAGAGTTCTAGCACACATTGCGATTATTTTACACATTCTTTTTATGTTGTTGTGCCATCTCTCTTGTGTGTAAATTAAATTATCCTTTTCCAAAGAGACAATAAAAATCAATTTATGGCCACTTTGAAACCTTAATTATGCACTGCAGAGTCTTTCACACGAGCAGTTTGACATTATTTAGCAAGCGTACAAAATGAAGATTAGGGTTAGGGTTAGGGTTAGGGTTACAATGCTACATTTTTGGATTAGAGAAACTTGAAAATGAAAAACAAAAAAAACACTCAAAATTTAATGGAAGATTTAAAACAAATTACATCCATTATAATATTAAAATTGGAAGGTGCATAAAGAAAAATGGGTAAACTAATGAAAGGATTAAAAAATTATTTTTTTTTAACATAGTTCACCCTAAACAAGGCAGATCGCCACTGTAGATGTAAGGGGCTACTGAGAAAAAGAGTGAGAGGTTTTTTTTTTTTTTGGGGGGGGGGACCTAAATTGGGAGTTGTACAGCGAGATGTCTGTTTACATTAGTTTTAAATTTCTACATGTCAGTACCGTCAGGAAAACAGGGAGCAGAGAGGGAGTTCCAGAGTCCAGCAGCACGAGGAAAGAAGCTTTTGGAGTAGAAATCTCTTCGGCATCTGGGGACCTCCACAGTTAATGGGTGGGATTTGGCAGATTGTCGGGTTGGTCTAGTGAATTTGCATCGTTGAGGCATAAGGATAGGTTTGTAATCCTTAGGTTTAACTACTTTATTAAAGAAAGGAATGAGGAGTAAATCAATTGAGGCCTTCAAATGTTAAGGATGTGACGTCTGGCCCTACAAAGTTGCAGCTTTCTGAAATTTTTTTTATATTGTAAAAAGGCGACTGACAAATTTGTCCTGTGTCGTTTCATTTATTTCCAAATACACAATTTTATCCTAATTCGTACGGTGCGGAGTTCTGGTGCATACTGCGATTATTTTACGTGATCGTTTTATGTTTTTTGTGACATCTCCCCCCCCTCGTGTGTAAATTATGCTTTTCTTTGGAGTAAAATACGGATAAAATCTTATTAAAACTGACTCAAGATTTTTCATCTTTCTTGTTGAACAAGAAAAAGTTCCCGACGACATTCCCCTGCCTCTCCAGATTCTGACGACGTTCTCTTATCATTACAGCTTCAGGTAACGTCCACCTGCTAATCTAGCTCCCGACGACGTCCTCCTGCCAATCCAGCTTCCGATGAAGTCCACCTGCCACTCTAGCTTCCGATGACGTCCACCTGCCACTCTAGCTCCCGACGACGTCCACCTGCCACTCTAGCTCCCGACGACGTCCTCCTGCCAATCCAGCTTTCGATGACGTCCTCCTGCCAATCCAGCTCCCGACGACGTCCTCCTGCCAATCCAGCTTCCGATGACGTCCTCCTGCCAATCCAGCTTCCGATGACGTCCTCCTGCCAATCCAGCTTCCGATAACGTCCACCTGCCACTCTAGCTCCCGACGACGTCCTCCTGCCAATCCAGCTTCCGATGACGTCCTCCTGCCAATCCAGCTTCCGATGACGTCCACCTGCCACTCTAGCTCCCGACGACGTCCTCCTGCCACTCTAGCTCCCGACGACGTCCACCTGCCACTCCAGCTCCCGACGACGTCCTTCTGTCAATCCAGCTTCCGATGACGTCCTCCTGCCAATCCAGCTTCCGATGACGTCCTCCTGCCACTCTAGCTCCCGACGACGTCCTCCTGCCACTCTAGCTCCCGACGACGTCCACCTGCCACTCTAACTCCCGACGACGTCCTCCTGCCAATCCAGCTTCCGATGACGTCCTCCTGCCAATCCAGCTTCCGACGACGTCCTCCTGCCACTCTAGCTCCCGACGACGTCCACCTGCCACTCTAACTCCCGACGACGTCCTCCTGCCAATCCAGCTTCCGATGACGTCCTCTAGTTCCTAAGCACCGGATTTTTTTTTTTATGGAAATCGTTCCAGACAAGGCATGAAGCCACTTGATGTAAAGAGCAAACAAGAACAAATTATCGCAAAGACAGGACATGTCTATTGGC